>SJYQ01002692.1:415664-477376 GCA_006410935.1 Redunca redunca
ACTCAGAGAGATGTTATGGGGTGGGAGGTGGGAGGGGATTCATGTTTGGGAACGCATGTACACTCGTGGTGAATTCATGTCAATGTATGGCAAAACCAATACAGTATTGTAAAGTAAACTAAAGTTAAAATAAAAATTAAAAAAAAAAATCCCATGGACAGGGGAGACTGGTGGGCTATAGTCTATGGAGTCACAAAGAGTCTGACACAACTGAAACTTGTATATATATTTAAAGAGGAATGTCATATTATATAGCCTATTATAAAATAATCTATTCACTTGTATTCAATTGCAAAGTACCCACTGTAAATTTAATACATCGCCTGTGAAAACAAACTGCCACTTCCCAGAAGGGGGGTCTTAAGATAAGATCTTTGGTGAAGCTGCCAACAATAAGATATTCAATTGACAGACAATAAACAGGACACACTGTGGCAAATACAAGCAAAAAGAAAGAAAATAAAAGAAACAAAAGGCTAATACAAATAGTTTGCTTGCACCTTGTACTGAACGTTATTTTTTTAAATGTTATTTAAGAGATATTTACTATAGTTAGATAGGTTCAGTTTGAGAAGTTCTTCTTTAGATAAATGTTTACTTAGCAGTTGTAGTTGTGATAGTCCTTAATGTCTTTTATTAAACATTTCCACAGCTTTGTCTTGTAGGAACAGGTGAGGATGGCCACTTCTTTGTGCTATACTTTCTCCAATAAAATGTGAACAGTAGTGACTTGTTCTTGACTGATGGGACATGGAGAACCAAGACACAGGGCAGCTCATTCTTCCCTGCTGATGTTGGTTGTCCATACTGGCCCCTGTATCAGCTCAGATCCTTAAAGGGAATAATGTGGACCAGAGCCCCCAGAGAATCAAGGTAGACATGTTTTAAGCCACACTGATTTGAGTTTGTCTTAATAAGATCAGGATTTCCCAGGTGGCTCAGTGGTAAAGAATCCGCCTCCTAACACAAGAGACTTGGGTTCAATCTCTGGGTCTGGAAGACCCCCTGGAGGAGGAAATGGCAACCCACTCCAGTATTCTTACCTGGGAAATCCCATGGACAGAAGAGCCTGGGCTAAAGTCCATGTGGTCACAAAGAGTCGGACTGGACTAAGCGACAAACACACACACATAATAAGGTATAACTCAGCCTGTGCTGTCTAATATGGTGAGTGCTCAAAACAAAAGCAATTTATGCTCAGAAAACCTGGAATCCATCAAGGTTACATTTTACGATGATATTGAACCTTAAGCCAAGGTCTGAATAATAGTGGCTTCATTGAGAAAATTGCCTTGCCTTCACCTCCAATCTTTCCTTTTGCTACACAGTATTTTATAAAATAAAAAGCTGAGGTATGAACAGGGGTTTATTCATAAAGGAAGTTTCTCGTGTCTGCAGAGCTTTGCTGGTCCTTGGGTGCTGGGAGCACTCTGCAGTCCTTGCGCTGAACTCCTTACACCGCTCCATCACCAAACAGGTAAGTAACAGGCAGATGCTGGATGTGGTAAACATTAAGCGTCAGGGTGGGGCTTCCCAGGTGCCTCAGTGGTAAAGAATCCGACTGCCAATGCAGGAGACGCGGGTTTGATCCCTGGGTTAGGAATCCCCTTGAGAAGGAGAGGGCAACCCGCTCTAGTATTTTTGCCTGGGAAATCCCAAGGACAGAAGAGCCTGGAGGGCTACAATCCATGGGATCGCAAAGAGTCAGACATGACTAAAGCAACTAAACAATGACGACAAAGTGTCAGGTAGAGAAGGAAGTTTTTGACTCTTCCTGAAGAAAATACCAGGTGAAACTTTTAAAGTTAGCTTGAAGACATTGAAATTTCCCTTGTTTGGGGTTGCTAAACAACTTGGATAATATTCTCTGATGAGAAAGTAGGAGAAAAATATAAAGTGCACCCTTCTGAATGAAGGACAGTAAGAAATGAAAATTATTTACTAATATTCTTTCATCCTGCTCCTATTGATGATGGAAATCCTAAATTGGGCCTGGAGCCAGCTACTCAAGCAGTCTCATTTTCCAAATGGAGACCAGGTCCTGCCATCTGATTAAGTGTTGGTCAATAGGCTGCAAAAGAAATAGTGTGTACTTACAACCTTAAAGCCATAATTGTAGACTCCATGCTCTTTTCTCCTTTCTTGCTTGTCTAAGTGCAAAATAAAGAATCCAAACACGATGGGACTAAGCTGTAATATCCAGCTAAGATCCGAAAATGGAGCAAAAGAAACTTCTATGTATTTTGTGCTCAGCCGCTAAGTTGCGTCAGACTCTCTGTGACCTGTGGATTGTAGCCCACCAGGCTCCTCTGTCCCTGGGACTCTCTAGGGAAGAATACTAGAGCGGGTTGCCATTTCCCTCTCCATGTGTATAGCATATTGTTGTTCTGTCTATAAGTGATGTCCTACTCTTTGTGACCCATGGAGTGCAGCATGTCAGGCTTCCCTGTCCTTCACTATCTCCTGGAGTTTGCTCAGATTCATGTCCAGTGAGTCAGTAATGCTATCTAGCCATCTAATCCTCTGTCGTCCCCTTCTCCTTTTGCCTTCAATCTTTCCCAGCATCAGGGTCTTTTCCAATGAGTCGGCTCTTCACACCATGTGGTCAAAGCATTGGAGCTTCAGCTTCAGCATCAGTTCTTCCAGTGAATATTTAGGGTTGATCTCCTTTAGAATTGACTAGTTTGATCTCCTTGCTGTCCAGGGGACTCTCAAGAGTCTTCTCCAGCATCAAAATTCAAAGGCATCATGTCAATGTAATTTGGTCTTTCTTTTTAAAATAGCAACTTAGTTTGTGTGTTTATTAGACTAATTAGACCATACACTATAGGAAGACCAGTTCGTGCATGTTCTCCTGTGGTCACTGTTGATTTTATTATCACTAAGTTTCAGGCACGGAGGACTGGGTTGATCATTCTTCTCACTTCGTGGCACTTTATCATCATTGATCTGCTAATTTTATTTACTACCTTGCTATTTGTGCTGTCTGGGGCTATTTATTTCGCTTCTCTGTGCTTTAGAATTCTCATTTGTAATAAAATGAAGATAATAATAGTTTCAATCTCTTAGGGTTGTACTGAGGACTAAAAAAGTTAATTTGTACAAAGCCCACATCCAGCACGTACTGTAGTAATTGCTGACTATCATTTTTATTAGTTATTATTATTTCTTTGTATTCTCATTCTCCAATTCCATTTCCTCGGCTCCCACAGGCAATCTTTCTAATGTGTGAATGTATCTCCTTTTGTTCACATCTATCCTTGCAAAGTCTAGTTTATGTGCATTATTTGTAATTTATGCCACTGTGCTGTGCATATCAGCAGTGAGGTTGTAAGATACACTCACATTACTCTGAGTACATCTGACCTGTTTTTCTGAGCTGTTGCTTGGGGCCCCATGGTACATCCCCATCATGTGTTTCCATCCACTCCTGCAGGGCGGATGCCAAGACAGCCCCTGGTACTTCACTGCCACGAGCAAGAGTGTGATGAACATCTTTGCAAAAGTTCACTTTGGATCTGTTTGAGAGTTTAGCTAAACAGATGACTTTAGAAAGTGCTGTTCAATATTAAGCTGTGCTTTTTTTTTTTTTTAAATAAATTGACCTACTATCTCAAGACGATTTGTCAGAATGCCTCCAGATCCGTCTTTCCACCAGGGCATAGTTGTTCCCACATCCACCCTTGTGCTGCACACACTCTGTGTGATTCTGCTCTTGAATTACTGACCCTCTAGTCTACTTCCACTCAGAAAGGAGAAGCCTCAGAAGACCATCACTACTGAGCACACAACGAGGGAAAGCCAGATTATCTACAAAATCCTAATGGTTTTTTGAACACTAGCGAGAACCGAGGTCACGGAGCCAGAAAGGCGTTCCTAGGAGTGCCAAGGTTTCTGCAGAGACACTGGACAATGAGGGTTTCTCCCTGACAAGGCTGCAAAAGAAAGCAGTGGCCAGGAGCCGAGCTGTGGGAAGATCTGTGGGTTATGAATAAACCCGCTGGATATCAACTTCCCGTCTCTGGGGTCCAAAGCCACCCTCAGTCCCTGCTCTGTGAGAAGGGGGACTGGACCCTGTTCATACATCACGTCCTCTGCCTCCTGCACAATACAGAGCTGTGCCAGTAGAGGGTGATGCAGGGACATTAAAGTAAGGACATACTGGCTCACCTGTGTCCTCAGGCAGGTTCTCCAGCTCTTCTGAGGCCGGGGTGCCTTTCCTGTGCTCAAGCAGCACAAGTGGCCTCCAGCATCCTGAGGTCACTTTGCAGGAAGTTTCAAGACTCTACACCTCTCTATGTGTGGTTTCTCCAGGAATCCAAGATAAGGAGTGTGGAAAAATATTGCATATGAGGGAAATTTAAGTCATAAAGAAAAAAAACCTAAAATTGCAAACATATTTATAATCATGCAAAGAAAAGATGGTATCGAAGGAATTTGGACATGGTGCCTGGATTGTGCATTGGGTACCCTAGGGGAAGAAGGAAGGGTGGGGGGGACAAGAGAATAAAAAGGAGGAGGAGAGGAAAGGGGGAAGGGGGAGAAGAAATATGTAACCTCAAGGAGTATGTTTCTTGTTAGCATTGATTCTGTTCTTACAATATTGCTTTAAAATGCCAAAATTATTATCACACTGTAGGGTAAGGTCAATAAATAAATATGTAGTAATGATTTTAAGAACCATGATTTTTTAGCATAAGAAACAATGGATACAAATAGGCCTGTGGGAAGCTCCATAAGGTAACCTTGAGTTGGGAAGGGTAATGTCAAGTCATGAGTTCTTTTGGCTTTCTAGCTCTCAACAGGCTCATGAGCAACCAGAAGCCTCTCTGAAGCAGCGAGCAGGCGCTCAGATCTTAGACTCTAAATACCATCTCCCACAAAAAAGAGCTAAGCCTCTTTAGAGAAAGCACTGATTTTGGCTCTGGGGCAGGGAATATACAAACCACTTCTGAGGTGTCCCTATGAAAGGTGCCCTTTAAGTCTGAGAGTTTTAAACATGAAGGAGGTTGTGTCAAAAGTGTAAAAGAACTGTTTTAAAGAGGCTTCCATTGTAAAATCAGTGGCACAGTTTGAGCATCCAAAGTATTTAGTATAAGGTTTTCCATTAGCGATTTAAAAAAAATCCAAGATTTGCTATGAAACACACAAAAAAAGAAAAGCAAAATTAATAAAAAGGAAACAAGCTATACCTTGCTTTACATCAGATTGCCATCTAAAAAATGTAACATCATAATAGAGTAGAAATGATTGACTCAGGCAATCAGCAAATAAAATCTTTGATTTATAAGATTGTTGGGAAAGGCATAGCATCAATGTATTTACCCTGAATTCCTTAGTACCTTCAAAGAAAAGGACACAGATTTTCCAGTGGGCAGAAGATGATGTGTGAGCAACAGTAGTGGAGGGACAGCCTGACACTTGATATGGTGCAGCAGGAGGTACCCAGTACCACCTCTGAAAGATTCTTGCCCTCTATGTTAAGCTTGCACCTAATCAACCTTCTAGACCAAGGCCTGGCAAACTTTTCTGTAAAGGGAGAAAATATAAATATTTTGGTCTTTGTGGACCATATGCTCCCTGCTACAAATCCCCAATTCCGTCATAAGGCAAAGGCAGCCACAGACAATATCTAAGTAACTGAGTGTAATTGTGTTTTAATAAAACTTTATTCACAAAAACAGGTTGTGGACAAGACTTGGCCCATGGCCACAGTGCATTGACCCTGGTCATAGACATAACCTCCAGTTCAAAAAGATATCATGACATCATGAAGAAAAAGAACACCAAGGAATTCTACAGAGTCACTTACCATTTTTAAATAATACAATGAGATTACAACTAAACACAGGAGAGAGGTCTATTCCATGACAAAAGAGATTGAATCAATAACAACTGAGTTCAATGCATGATATTCAGTTGGATCTCAGTTCAAAACAAAAGAAAATAAGAAAAAGAAATTAAGAGATATAAAAGGCATTTCTGTCAAAATTGAAGAGATGTACATATAGGTTGGATATTTTATGGTGTTGTATTCTGCTATTATTATTGTTATTATTCCTATTTGGGCTTCCCTGGTGGCTCAGCTGGTAAAGAACCCACACAAAATGCAAGAGACCTGGGTTTGATCCATGGGTTGGGAAGATCCCCTGGAGAAGGAAACAGCTACCCATTCCAGAATTCTGGCCTGGAGAATTCAATGGACTGTATAGTCCACAGGATCGCAAAGAGTCAGACATAATTGAGCAACTTTCACTTTCATTATTCCTATTAGCATATTTAAAGTGGCAAGAGTATATGTGAAAATGTTGCTGCTGCTGCTAAGTCGCTTCAGTCGTGTCTAGCTCTGTGTGACCCCACAGATGGCAGCCCACCAGGCTCCGGCATTCCTGGGATTCTCCAGGCAAGCACACTGGAGTGGGTTGCCATTTCCTTCTCCAATGCATGAAAGTGATAGTGAAAGTGAAGTCTCTCAGTCAGGTCCGACTCTTCGCGACCCCATAGACTGCAGCCTACCAGGCTCCTCTGTCCATGGGATTTTCCGGGCAAGAGTCCTGGAGTGGGGTGCCATCACCTTCTCCGATATGTGAGAATATGTTCTTATTATTAGGAGGAATATCAAATGTTATGGGGGTAGGAGTTCTTGATGTCTCCTACTTATTTTAAAATGGTTCAGGGGGAACATATACAGGAAAGAATAGCAATTTGACTAAATGCAAACCATTTTTCAATATGTTTGGGGTATAAATGTCGGATATTCATTTTCTTTTTACTTTTTTGTTTTAAAATTTTTCAAAATAAAATCTTAGGAGAAACATATACACATTTTCCTTTTTTCCTCCTTTATTCTATTACTTATAGTCTTCCTTATCTCTTTTCCCTCAGAAAACTCCAGCATATCTTCAAGCAAACACTCTTTGGCTTGACTGCCTTAGTACTTCAGTTTTCCAAGGCATCTGTACAAGTGATCCTTAGCCCCAGGTTCCTCTGGAGAGAATTTCCTTACTAACGAAATATATTCCAAAGCCAAAGAAATGAAAATCCATATCCTCTTAGCATACCACATTACAAGGGAAACGTGTGAATGTTTTTTATTTGGGGGGGAAAGAAGAAAGGATTAAAGACCTTGGAAGCCAGTCAGAAGCGTCAGGCAGAGCTGACAAAGCCAGTCAGAAACTGACCCTTTGCTTTTCTTAATCACCTGAACGTGCTGCTGGAAATCTCCGAAATACAAACTGAGTCCCGGCCTCGCCATGAAACCTCTGTAATTCTCTCATGACCCATTAAAGAGGGCAGCATTTCTGCCCTGTCGATTTAGATGATGCACAGAGAAACAGGTGATTTTTGCTTGTCAATGCTAATCCAACTTGGAATTCTAGCGATAAGCAGGCACCATCATTTAGTGGACTAGAGATACATTCTAGGAAAAACTATGCAGAAAGGGAAGAAAATTAACATGGATTAGCTGCCCGCTCTGTGCAAGAAGGTGTGCAGAAGATGCGCTCCATCTGGTCATTCTGCGCCGGGAGCACATGTGCGTTGCTGGTTCTCTCCTGCCTCTACAGCCGTCATGCTGCCTTTTGGTTTTTTTCTTGCAGTCCAGGTCCCCACATGAGAGCCCAGCTACCCAGAGACCCCTGAGGAGGGCTCCCTCAAGTCTTCTCTTTCCCTGTCACATTTTAAATAGTAACCGTACTTATCTAGTCAAGGCTATGGTTTTTCCAGTGGTCATGTATGGATGTGAGAGTTCGACTGTGGAGAAAGCTGAGCTCCAGAGAACTGATGCTTTTGAACTGTGGTGTTGGAGAAGACTCTTGAGAGTCCCTTGGACTGCAAGGAGATCCAACCAGTCCATTCTGAAGGAGATGAGTCCTTAGGTGTTCTTCGGAGGGACTGATGCTAAAGCGGGAAACTCCAGTACTTTGGCCACCTCATGCGAAGAATTGACTCATTGGAAAAGACTCTGATGCTGCGAGGGATTGGGGGCAGGAGAAGAAGGGGATAACAGAGGATGAGATGGCATCACGGACTTGATGGACGTGAGTCTGAGTGAACTCCGGGAGTTGGTGATGGACAGGGAGGCCTGGCCGTGCTGCGATTCATGGGATTGCAAAGAGTCGGACACGACTGAGTGACTGAACTGAACTGACTGATACTTGTTGAAGCAAAAGAGAATCTAGAGAAGAGACGGGTGGAGCCTCCGGGGGCGGGGGCATTGAGCAGTGAGGAAAACTGAAGTTCTGTTTTGCTTTCCTCTGTTAACCTGGCAAGTCATTTCCCTGTCCTGGGTGCAGCTTCCTCACCTATAAATAGAGGGCGAGAGCAAATCCTGTCTTAATATTGTGTGTCTCTGGTTTCCCCTTGTCCACTGGCTTCAGTTGGCTTATGTCAGGAAGTTAAAGCAAAGCAATGTTAGTACCAAATATTAGCCACAAGAACAAATACAGATAATACATTTTAACACCCCCCCATAGTTTTTAATAAAAAATGCACTCAAGGCCTGATTTATTGTAAAGACTTTTGTTATTATTTAGTCACTAGATCGTGTTCAGCTCTTTGGGGATTCCATGGATTGTAACCTGCCAGGCTCCTCTGTCCACGGAATTTCCCAGGTAAGAATACTGGGGTGGGTTGATATTTCCTTCTCTAGGGGATCTTTCCTGTGCAAGGATTGAACCCACGTCTCATGCATTCTTTACCACTGAGTCACTGGGGAAGCTCCATTGTAATGATACTATTTTTCATTAATAGCACTAAATTTCATCCTAAAGTTAAACATACTAACACTTTTTTTTTTTTTGGTTGGAAGATGAAGCCAGGCTTTGATATTTTATTTCCATTGCACTAATAGCAATAAATAAAATTATTTAAAAGATTTTTATTCTCAGTAATGGGGTTTAGGAGATCACACTACATTAACAGGACCCACTGTTTCCTGGATAACAAGGCATCTACCTCTGATTTCTTGTATAGCTTTGTAGCATGTCTGTAAACATTATTATTTAAATTATTTATAGTCTAAACTCACATTTTAAAGTATATCAATCTACTCTACCTAATGAACACATATATATAGAACATATTTTCAAGCTGTGACCTCAGCTGTGGCCACAGATGAACTAAATCATGTATAATCTTTTGCATTTTTTTTTTGGAAATACATTTGAAACACATTTCAAATGTATATGTTGGTTGAAGTATGGTTGGTGAGAGCCAGGGTGAATTCCAAGGTCAAGAAACATGGTTTCTTTCTGGGCAAAGTTAACTGACTCATGTGAGAAAAGAACATGTTCCATCCACAGCTTTGTTGATTTACACCCGTAGACCTAAAGAAAATTTCCAACCAGACAGAAATATTTTTAGTATTCATATTTCTCATAGTTTGAAGACCTATTGGCAACTGGATATAGACATGGTATAGATATACATAAAAGGGAGTTTTAAAAAATGAGATTTAATGATACAGTTGAAAGTTAATTTAAAAAATATTTTCCAATGAAGTATTCACCTGAGAGATTAAAAAATCATGTAAAATGTTGGAGAGGTTAAGACAATATAGCCCCTTGTTTTAAGTTTGGTTTATTTATGTCTTCAATAAATTGATATTGACCTGAATTCTGATAAACTGAATTTGCTGGAGTAAATTTTCTTTTGTATTTATTTTTCCTAAAAATCCTGAATGATAAATAGATTTTACAAAGATGTTCAGAGACATGAATTTCTGAAATCTTGGCCATGAAGTGTGGAGTCATTCTAGAGGTCAGAATGTCTGGATTTAAATCCAAACTCTGCAACTTCTTATCCATGAAACTGAGCAAGGTTTATAAATGTTCTATGTATAATGAAGAATAAAGATACTAATAGTTTTACATGTCTTATAGCATTCTGGGGATTAGATAAGTCAAAATATACAGGTTTTAGGAGTGTTTGTTGAATGGCCCTATACTAACATACAGATGGCCCTTCTTTCTGATCATCATTACTGTTATTACTGGCAGCAAGCCCCTTACTCTCTCATCTCTATGAAATTATACTCAAAAACTTCAGGAATTCTTAGAACATTGATCTAAATTATCTAGAAAGCTGATTTGTGTTTAGGGTATGTTTAGTGATGGGTAGCTCAGTGGAGCTATGGTTTTTCCAGTAGTCATGTACGGATGTGAGAGTTGGACTATAAAGAAAGCCGAGTGCCAAAGAATTGATGCTTTTGAACTGTGGTGTTGGAGAAGACTTTTGAGAGTCCCTTGGACTGCAAGGAGATCCAACCAGTCCATTCTAAAGAAGATCAGTCCTGAGTGTTCTTTGGAAGGACTGATGTTGAAGCTGAAACTCCAATACTTTGGCCACCTGATACCAAAACTGACTCATTGGAAAAGACCCTGATGCTGGGAAAGATTGAAGGTGGGAGGAGAAGGAGATGACAGAGGGTGAGATGGTTGGATGGCATTACTGACTCAATGGACATGAGTTTGAGTAAACTCTGGGAGTTGGTGATGGGCAGGGAGGCCTGGCATGCTGCAGTCCATGGGGTTGCAAAGAGTTGGACATAACTGAGTGACTGAACTGAACTGAGTTCAGTCGAAAAGAATCTGCTTGCCAAGAAGGAGGTGGAGGTTCAGTCCCTGGGTGGAGAAGATCTCTTGCAGAAGAAAATGGGAACCCACTCCAGTATTCTTGCCTGGGAAATCCATGGACAGGGGAGACTGGCAGCCTATAGTCCATTGGGTTGCAAAGAGTCAGACATGATTGAGCTACTACACAGCAGCAGCATTTGTATGTCTATAGAAATTGTTATTCATAATATACAGGAACTATAGTGGCTGACCTTGAATGTTCACTTACTGGGGGAAAAACATGCCTCAAGAGACAGGACCTTGCTTTGGCTGCCTCTCTGTCCTTTGAGAAGGACTTACACTCTGACTGGTTCTCCCTGAGGATTCACCCTCCCCGTCTCTTTGGTCCCATTTGCTGGGGTCACCATCCCGGGCTCTGTCCATTGGTGAATGTGTCTGGGGAAGAGCGACACTAGGCAAATGATAGAGTGTGGGAGTCCTGACGCAGAGTGTGGTGCAAAGCTTCGATGTTCTGACTCAAAGCTGGGAATTCTTTCCACTGCTTAGGACAGGTCTTAATTTCTAGATAAACTTAACATGGGGAAGAAGGACCCCTGGAGGAATATGGAGGACCCATGGGAAGGTTATTTCCTGTATATATTATGATTCTCTGTCTCTCAGTCTGGCTGATGGCCACATCTCATGACCTTACGGATGCCACTGCTTTTAGATGCCATCACCACTAATTCACGATTTCATATTCTCTCTCTCCCCTATCTAGCAATCGATCAGTCTCTCTATCTACTTATCTACATAGGCAGGTACATCAAATCACACGTTTTGAACCAGCCACTTTATCGAAGTGCCAAAGATGCAAACATAAATAAGATGAGAATCTTCCCTTTTAAAAAGCTCAGTGTAAGCAGGAAGAAATCCACAGCTTTTATACAATGTGAAAGTATAAAGAGGACCACAGGTGTTGTGGGGGCTCAAGGAAGATCATCTACAAAACTAAAGATTTACAGGTAAATATGCTAGTAAAGTAATGCTCAAAATTCTCCAAGGCAGGCTTCAGCAATACATGAACCATGAACTTCCTGATGTTCAAGCTGGTTTTAGGAAAGGCAGAGGAACCAGAGATCAAATTGCCAACATCCACTGGATCATGGAAAAAGCAAGAGAGTTCCAGAAAAACATCTATTTCTGCTTTATTGACCATGCCAAAGCCTTTGACTGTGTGGATCACAATAAACTGTGGAAAATTCTGAAAGAGATGGGATACCAGACCACCTGACCTGCCTCTTGAGAAATCTGTATGCAGGTCAGGAAGCAGCAGTTAGAACTGGACATGGAACAACAGACTGGTTTCAAATAGGAAAAGGAGTACGTCAAGGCTGTATATTGTCAACCTGCTTATTTAACTTCTATGCAGAGTACATCATGAGGAATGCTGGACTGGAAGAAACACAAGCTGGAATCAAGATTGTCGGGAATAATATCAATAACCTCAGATATGCAGATGACACCACCTTTATGGTGGTGAAAAAAGCCTCTTAATGAAAGTGAAAGAGAGTGAAAAAGTTGGCTTAGAGCTCAACATTCAGAAAACGAAGATCATGGCATCTGGTCCCATCACTTCATGGGAAATAGATGGGGAAACAGTGGAAACAGTGTCAGACTTTATTTTGGGNGATGGCTGGATGGCATCACTGACTCGATGGACGTGAGTCTGAGTGAACTCCGGGAGTTGGTGATGGACAGGGAAGCCTGGCGTGCTGCGATTCATGGGGTCACTAAGAGTCAGACATGACTGAGCGACTGAACTGAACTGAACCGTTTAACCTCACCCTTGTATGGGGGACCTCTTCGCTTCTGGATTGTTGGCCTTAGAGACCAGAAATTGTGGCCTAAGAATCATTGCTTGTCCCTTTTGTGTGATCCTCGGATCCACTGAATCCCCTTGCACATTGTAAGCACTCTGCAAGTTATTGATTGTTGAATGAAATTAATGCCATGTGCACTTAAAAGTTGGCAAAAATCACTCTGCTTGCTTTTTATTTATTTCAAAAATCACCATTCTGACAAGTTGGGATCCTGTATCTATTCTGTTATTTAAAGGAGATTTGCTTTTTGCCCAAAGGTGTGCACATTTCTTTTGATTCAAAGGGAGAATGGTTAAAATGCCATGACAATTTCAAGTAGCTGTTATCGAGAAGCCAGGTTTTTCATAATTTACAGATTGAAAAGGGTTTAGCACTTCAGATAAAAATAAAGCAAAAACTTGGCTTGTCTACCTCAGAGGAATTTACTTAAGCAAACAGTGGATTGTTACTTTGGGGACAATGGATTGTTTTCCCATCTATGAGAGATAAAATATGTGTATTGATGCTGTTGTTCTTTGAGGGGAAGTAGGAGAGATGTAGGTGCTTCAGCCCTCAGATGCTAAAGCTCCAAGAAAGTGACCGGGGTTAATGGTGGCCTTGGCAGTTCCACGAAGATGCGTTGATAGGACTGAAAATGAGTATATTTTACATAAATTGAAAGGTGTGCCAGAGAAGGGGGGAGCCTTTCCATATTCCAAAACAGCATGTGGAGGGTGTAACTGAGTGGTCCATCTGGCCTCCTTGTGATGCGTTTGCTATTGAACAACCAACAGCTCATTAAACGCTGGTTGGCCAAGCTTCCAGACTCCCCACCAAGACCGGCTTGGTAGCAAAAATTAATAACATGTGTTGACATTAACTTGCTGAAAGAGAAAAGTAAATTTTTGTTGGACATTTGTGTTTCATGTTCATGGGTGATAAGCTTCTGTTTAAAAGAAACTGAAAAATTCTCCTTTTTTTCCTTCCTTTAACTGAGGCTTGGTTATCCGCAGAATGTTTCTGAGACTGTGAATGCCTGTATAACTAGTGCTTTCCAGATGTCTGCTTTTAATTATTTTTAAGAGGTTGGTTGTTTCAACTGCTGACTTGGAGTTTTCTTGGGGAAGGACTTGGTAACTAAAATAATTGAGCTTGATTTACTACTTTGGGGGGTTCTTTGCCCCATTCCTAAAGAAAACAGAATGAAGCTCAGTGTTTGCATAGCTGCATAAAACTGAATTGGTGAATTCATGGGGTGTTTGCTGAAAGCTTAGCTTTCCTTGAGGAGCTTGAGGAAGCTGGGGAAAGGGGAATGGGGAGCTTTAGCGCTACGTCTAGTCTTGGATTTATACGAACCAAGCAGGAGCTTTCAGGCTCTGCAGCTGTGAAGTTGACGGCTGTGTCTTGCTCTCCCTGCTTTCATCCGTGACGAGAGATCTCAGGGTGTGAAGGGCTATGGAGCACCAGCGTTGCTTCCCGGGTGTGTGGAGATTCTCCCAGAGAAGGAAAACTACAGCAAAGAGTGTGTCTGTCCTCACACCAGCCAGCCCTGAACACAGCTCACTGGCCAGAGGAGAGGACTCAGGAAGGGGGAGCACTGTCAGCACTGTGAGGGCAAGAGGGCGCACCGAGTCTCCTGGGAGGTCAGCAGTATACCGGGCTATGTTCTCAGCTCTGCCTCCTGCGGGGTCTTCCCCGATGCTTAGGAAACCTTCTGAAATTGTATGCTTATTTTTTCTTACAGATTAGGAAGTGAAGTCAGGAGGTGAGATAGCTCATTCCAGGTTGCACACCTGGGATGTGGCCACGCTGGCTTTTGAGTGCAGATGCCTGAGATCAGGCTTTGACTTTGAATGTAAAAACTACTCTTTCAATGGGAAGGTTACCTGTATGTAGGAGGCATGGAGAGGGCAGTGATTGCTGGGGGAGAGATGGAGAAGAACAGATACTTTGAGGGTGGAGGGGAGGGCGTCGGAGGTGTGACTTTTGTCAAAGGAGGTGTGGTTAGGGTGCCAAGTTCACTTTTGTGCTTAGATTTAAGAAATTGTGGTTTATTTTGTTGTCTCTATGGTCGAGCCTCTGCTCCTGCCCGTAGACAAGTCAGTAAACAGCCTGTGACCTAGAGGAGTCAAGAGCTACACAGGGAGACCCACACAGCCAGAAGCTGACTGAATCAGCAAATGAGACACAGAAGGTTATGAAAGTGCAAGGAAATGGAGTGATTATTACAGGGGAGTTGAGGAAGACATCCTGGCTAAGAAGGCCCTTAAACCTTGGAAGATGATTCTTGAAAGAGAGAAAGGGTTTTAAGACAAGAGAGGTAGTTTTCATGAACTGGCTAAACCCATCCAGGCTTTCCCAGACATTTTATTCTCCTAGAAACTGGGATGACATTAGCTTTACTATAGGCAAAGCTGTTATGTGGGCACCTGGACACGTTTAATATCAGATAGGAACTGTATACTTGACAAATTTTCCTAACACAGAGGCAGACAGGCTTTAACAAATGATTATGATGAGTATTTTTTTTTTTTAATCAGTGAAGACTTTCAATTAGTCTTTTCTGCAATCACATACAGAATCCAGAAGCCTTACATACGATGCTAACTGATACAACCTGTTCTAGTGGGGCTGAAGTGGGGCTGCTGTAGTCACTGTGCACAGAAACAGCCATGGCTTCTTTTTGCTCAGCACTTTCATCTTAGACCCTGAGTCCCCATCCTGTTAGGGCACAGGAAACACCTCACTGATATCCGTAGTTCCCACTCCTCCCAGAATCTTCTCTAGTGACAAGACATGGAAGCAGTGGTCCTCAGGCATCAAGGGATACAGGTTCAGTTTGAGATATTTCTCTTGCTGTCCCCTTGGCATTTCAGGTTTGCAGCTCTCAGCTATTGTAAGTCTTCCTTTGAGCCTTGGAGTTTCTCTCTGGCTTCTGTGCCACAACTGGGGCACCAGAACATGTGGTAAGGCCACATTCTCTTGGAGTAGACGTGATATTCTCTTGTCAGGGGTCTTGCTGAACCTCAGGAAGCATCACAGACAGCAGCGTTTGCATTCAGACCGCACAGGTTTCTGGGGTCTCTCTTCTGTCCTCTCTCCGGCCAGGAGCATCTCTTTTGAGTCTGATGGAATGTCGGAGAGCCCGATCCTTCCTGCTTCCCTAGAATTTTATATAAAATACCTCTCTCTGTGTCTGAGGTTTCGGAGTTTGGCAAGCAGAATCCAGGATCATTTGCACACTAATTATATTCTGTTCCAGGATGGCCATGCCTAAGGTCAATAGAATGGAGCTGATGGCTGAGACCAATGAAGAAAAGAAAACAGGGGAACTACAGGAGGGGAGTGAAGAGGATTTAGATCAAAGACCCCTCCCCTACGCCTGCCCAAGGGACTCCTGCTAAACTTTAATGTCCATTCACTTGTCCTCCTCAGCACCACATCCCTCATCCATCCCCCTGCCCCTGGATAAGGACTGGGACACAAGACACACTTGCCAGCTGTCGTCCTGGTGTTCCAACTTCTGCACACTCCCTCCCACATTAAAAAGGGGTGATCCGTGTACCCAGGAAGGTTCTGCAGAAACGATGGTGTGACCTCACCCCTTGAGACGAGGTCATCAGGGGGCTCTTCCCCTCACTCTCTCAGGTCACTCACTCAGGAATACACTCCCATCTCAGGGGTTTCTTGAACTGCCTGTGGAGTGGGCCCTGTCTCAGGAACCGGGTCCTCTGGCCAGGAACTGGCACAGCTTGTCAATCACACGAGTGATTTGCTTGGAAGTAGATCTCGCAGCCCCAGTCAAGCCTTCTGATGGCTGTGGCTCAGCCAAGATCTTTGTTGCAGCTTCAAGAGAAAGATGGAGCCTAGAGCACCAAGGCCAGCCACTGCTGAGTGCAGAGCCATGGAAATCATATAAAGTGATCAATGGCTGTTGTCCTTTAAGCCATCAGGTTTGGGGATAATTGATTATGCAGTTATGGATAATCAATATGTATTCTGGTCCCTAGAGTGGAGGTTTTGTGGTAATAACAACCTAACCTGTAGGAGAGGCCTTCCCTAGTAGCTCAGATGGTAAAGCCTCTGCCAGCAATGCAGGAGACCTAGGTTCAATCCCTGGGTGGGAAGATCCCCTGGAGAAGGAAATGGCAGTCCACTCTAGTATTCTTGCCTGGAGAATCCCATGGACAGGGGAGCCTGGCAGGCCACAGTTCATGGAGTCGCAAAGAGCTGGACACGACTGAGCGACGAAACACGAACACGAACCTGAAGGAGAAGCTTTACAAGTGGGCGATGGTGGCAGCTGGATTGGGTGACAGTTCTAGCGAAAACTTGCAGAGAAATGAAGAGACTGAGACTGAGACTGAGGAGGGTGCCCAGCAGAAGCCTCGCCTTCAGTTTCCTAGGTTTTCCTCTCTGCACTTCTCTTTCTCCCAAATTCCAGTGACTAAACCCAACCCACGGCCAAAAGGCAAGGGAGCCAATTCATTTCATCCATCTGGGTGAGGTTCCTAGGCCAGAAGGCAGGAGCTCAGAGGTGGAAAGAATAGACCCAAAGAACAAAGGGAATATAGCCAGCACAAGATTACTCATTCATTCTTTCTGTTTCCACATTTGATAATTAAACCAAAATGTCTTGCTCAAGGTGCTACGGCCCACTGAACCCAGCACACAGTAAAACCATCCAACTTCAGTGAGTCACAGTTTCTGCAATGGTTCCACAGGGAGGATAATAAGATTTGGTCACAGATAGGTAAAGACTAGATTTAAAGATAAATAAACAGGTTTTGATTAGCAGCCGCGTATGTATCAACTTTTTGTGTGTGACTGCTCAGTGGCTCATTTGTGTCTGACTCTTTGTGACTTCACGAACTGTAGCCCACCAGTCTATGTCTATGGGAGTCTTCAGGCAAGAATACTAGAGTGGGATGCCATTGCCTCCTCCAGGGGATCTTCCCCACCCAGAGACTGAATCCACATCTCCTGCATTGGCAGGCAGGTTCTTTACCACTGAGCCACCTGGGAAGCCCATATTAATGTTTTATTATCAAAAAAACTGAATTATAGAATCACCATATAGATATTGGTTTATCTATAGTTCCATCATTTTACTAGGTGGTACAAAGATACAAATAAGGGCTTCCCAGCACAGTGATAAAGAATCCACCTGCAACCCAGGAGATATGAGTTTGATCCCTGGGTCTGGAAGATCCCCTGGAGAAGGAAATGGCAACCCACTGCAATATTCTTGCCTGGAGAATCCCAGGGACAGAGGAGCCTGGTGGGCTATAGTCCATGGGGTTACAAAAGAGTCGGACATGACAGCAACTTAACAACAAATAGAGATCTAAAGATTTGTAAAACATAACTTTTTTTGGCAAGGAGTTTAATTTTTTATTTGGAAGATAAAGGAGCATTAGACTAGTGCCAAGAGTTGTAATATATATGAAACAGCAGCATGGATTTTCAGCAAGGGAGCAATCATTGTAGATGGATGTAAGGTATGAGAGGTTTGAACTGTCCATCTTTCTTTCCTTCCTTCCTCCTTTCTCTCCATTCATCCTTACTTCCATCCTTATATTCACCTAATCTGCCTAAGGGTTTATGCATTTGTTCTGAGCAGAATTCTGTCCTTGGTCCTGAAGAGATAGATATGAATAAGGGACATTTCTTGTCCCCATGAAATATTGACAAAAAATACCTAAGAAACAAGTGAAGATGTTTTCTCTAAACATTTTCAGAATGGTATGAAATGCCATGGTTAACCTTATATGTCAATGTGGCTGAACTATGGTGCCCAGTCCTTTGGTCAAATGTTAGTCCAAATGTTGCTATGAAGGTATTTTGAAGATGTGATTAATATTTAGAATCAGCTGAATTTAAGGGAAGGAGATTATCCTTGATAATGTGGGTGGACATCCTTTAATAATGTTTAAGGCCTTATGAACAGAAGTGGAAGTTTCCTGGAGAGGAAGGAATTGCTTTAAAACTGTGATATAATAATTCTGAGTTTCTAGCCTGCTCTACAGATTTCAGGCTCAGGATTGTTTGCAGTCTGTGGGCTTGCCCTACAGATTTTGAACTTGCCAGCCTTCTGCATCATATGAGTCAATTTCCTTACGTAAATCATTTCTGTCTTTCTGGAATGACGGAAATAAACAAAAGCTTATACCTAGGTTGGCAATGTTACAAAAAAAGAAAAAGCCTTCAGCAACAATCAACAAGAGTACATAGAAAGGAGAGCTCTGAGTTGAATGATGTGTCAATTTTATGTCTGAGACTGCATCTTTGAAGTAAATGATCTGCCTCGTGGGAGATTTGTTTTATTTTTGATTTGCTGAAGATTCATTTTCTGCTAAAGTTTTACCTGTTCGATCTGACTTTGTTTACAGTAGTGGTAGAGATCAGAAGGTATGGGAGTATACTGATAGATGGTGTCACTCAGAGGATGGTTTGAGACCCTAATTCTATTGTGAATCAGTAATAAGTACTGACATAGACCAAGGAAGATGGCTTCACTTCTCAAGTCTAATAATTTTTAAATTAAATAATCAGGCTGCTCTGGGTCTTAGTTGTGGCATATGGGATCTAGCTCCCTGACCAGGGATCAAACCTGGGCCCCTTGCACTGGGAATGCAGTCTTAGCTGTTGGACCACCAGGGAAGTTTCTCAAAAATGCTTTTTTTTTTAATCTCTTAAAAATTGCTTTATTTGGATTCCATTGTTGAAACCTTGTATCGTTATTATAAAAATATGAAAAATACAAAACAAATTAGAAAGAAGGAAAAGCAATAATCAATCAGTCAGTCAGTCGCTCAGTCATGTCCCACTCTTTGCACCCCCATGGGCCACAGCACGCCAGGCCTCCCTGTCCATCACCAACTCCCAGAGCTTACTCAAACTCATGTCCATCGAGTCAGTGATAACATTCAACCATCTGATCCTCTGTCATCCCCTTCTCTTCCTGCCTTTAATCTTTTCCAGCATCAGGGTCTTTTTCAAATGAGTCAGTTCTTCGCATCTGGTGGCCAAAGTATTGGAGTTTTAGCTTCAGCCTCAGTCCTTCCAATGAATATTCAGGACTGATTTCCTTTAAGATGGACTGGTTGGATCTCCTTGCAGTCAAAGGGACTCTCAAAAGTCTTCTCCAACACCACAGTTCAAAAGCATCAATTCTTCACCACTCAGCTTTTTTTATAGTCCAACTCTCATAGCCATACATGACTACTGGAAAAACCATACCTTTGACTAGATAGACATTTGTTGGCAAAGTAATGTCTCTGCTTTTTAAATATGCTGTCTAGGTTGGTCATATCTTTTCTTCCAAAGAGCAAGCATCTTTTAATTTCATGGCTGCAGTCACCATTTGCAGTGATTTTGCAGCCCCCCAAAATAAAGTCTGTCACTGTTTCCATTGTTTTCCCACCTATTTGCCATGAAGTGATGGGACTGGATGCCATGACCTTAGTTTTCTGGATGTTGAGTTTTAAGCCAACTTTTTCACTCTCCTCTTCCACTTTCACCAAGAAGCTCTTTAGTTCTTTTTTGCTTTCTCTCATAAGAGTGGTGTCATTTCCATATCTGAAGTTATTGATATTTCTCCCGGCAATCTTAATTCCAGCTTGTGTTTCATCCAGACCAGCATTTTGCATGATGTACTCTGTATAGAAGTTAAATAAGCAGAGTGACAATATACAGCCTTGACGTACTCCTTTTCCTATTTGGAACTAGTCTGTTGTTCCATGTCCAGTTCTAACTGTTGCTTCTTGACCTGCATACAGATTTCTTAAGAGGCAGGTTAGGTGGTCTGATATTCCCATTTCTTGAAGAATTTTCCACAGTTTGTTGTAATCCACACAGTCAAAAGCTTTGGTGTCGTCAATAAAGCAAAAGTAGATGTTTTTCTGGAACTTTCTTGCTTTTTCGATGATCCAGTGAACGTTGTCAGTTTGATCTCTGGTTCCTATGCCTTTTCTAAATCCAACTTGAACATCTGGAATTTCGCTGTTGAAGTCTTGCTTGGAGAATTTTGAGCATTACTTTGCTAGCGTGTGAGATGAGTGCAATAATACTACAACCTAATCATCACTACTACTAAGACAGCAGTTCCTTAAAAAAGTTATGGACATTTTTATATAGGTCCATCTAAGGATTCAACTTTGACTTCAGTTATTGTTTTCACATAGCTTCATATTCTCTCTATTTTCTCATCTATTGACCCACTCATTCATTCAATGTTCAACCCCAGAATGTCTGCCCCGTGTCAGACACTTAGGCAGGTATTGGAGAATTCATCAGAAACAGGAGAGCACGAATTCACCTATGCCTTCCATTTTTTGAGCATCCTTTTAAATGTTTCTTTAATAATTAGCCTTGTACTTTTATGATAATTTCCTCAACCATTTCTCAAGCTTAGTGTATGAGTCAAGTACTGATTACATGAGGAAAGAGAGGCAAAGACATGATGAACCAGTGTTTAGTATGTCTGTATTATTTTACGCTTTTTTTCTACCCTGATTTCACTGAAAGCAGTGTTAGCATACTGTACCTGACAGGAAAGAAGAGATATAGAAATCCCACAGTGTCTGTCTTTTTGTAGTAAAGGCCATTGCGGGCTCTGAGGCCATGTGGAAGGCGCACTTCTCCTTGGAGCTATACATCTTCTGAGTGTCAGTCATGAAGGTTATTCCCACCCTCTTGCCCAGCCTTGGTGTGTGGCCTGTTCTAACAGCACATGAAGCCACCTCCCATGTCCTCCCTAGCCTGACTGCCAGGGAGAGTCCTCTCGTGAGTGTCTGAACCCAAGGCCCCTCTGCAGTCAGGCAGTCCTGAAGAGCAACCACAAGAAAAAGCCGCTCAGTCTGCTGGGTGGGTTGGCCTGCTTCCAGTTTGCCAAGCGGCTGCCGCTCATATAATTGCTTTGCTTTGTGACAGTGTAATCAGGTTTACAAAAGTGGACAAGATTTTTGGAGGCAATCAAGCACACTAATTCATTTTAAAATGCTGAACAGGTGCAACTGGGATGCGTTGAAGGTGGTTATTAGGCAAAAGTCGCTCAGATGAAGGCGGGCTGACATCTGTGCCTATTATCAGAGACACAATAGAGCAGGCCCCTGTGCAAATGTGAGCAGGGTCTTCCTGGAGATGGGGCAGGAACCTCTTGATTTAAGACTTTCACTGCTTAGGGTAATTAACATTTGAAGGGGGAGGATACTGAATTCATCTTTTCTCTTTTTCCTGGGGATGGATAAAGTGGAGTCTGACTTAATTAATAAAGGCAGTGACTCCAGGCACTCACATATAGCCAAACAAGAACAGTCTAATAAGTCTTTGTAATTTAAATCCCATGAAGCCTGGTTTCCCACTATCCTTGGGTTTCTGGGAGCATCTTTGTTCTCCATCATACAGACCAGTTCAAGTTTGACCCCTGGGTTGGCAAGATCCCCTGGGAAAGGAAATGGCAACCCATTCCAGTATTCTTGCCTGGAGAATCTCATGCAGAGAGGAACCTGGTGGAATACAGTCCATGGGGTTACAAAGAGTCTACATGACTGAATGAGCATCATCAGAGACATTTAATTGCCATGGAGCCAACTGGAATTGTAAATAAACCTAAGAGATTTTCTCCAGCTTTGGACTTGTAGACGAGGACTGAGGCAAGTCCAAAGTCTGATAGCACAACATCAATTATAAATGTTTGCAAGGTTATGACACTTATGTTCAAAAAGCACTGACCTTTCTTCTAACAAAATGATTGTCTCAGATATATTCTTTAAAAGATAGAATTGCATATAAGGAAAAAAATTTTAAAATATGAGTTTTATAATGGGATGGTTCTAGATTCAACTCCCAGCTTCAGAATTAATGTGTAAGGTCCCTCACAGAGCCATCTCTAATTGTGTGTCCATTCAGATGGTTCTGTTTTAGTAGCTGGGAATGTGGAGGGGGAAAAGAAGTGGTTATACTTATACACCAGATAGTGTTGATGGGAATGAGACAAGATTCCTCGTTCTGATTGATGCAGCTCCTTAAGAGTAAGGAGTATCATTATTAGAAAAATGCAAATCAAAACTACAATGAAGTTTAACCTCACATCCATCAGAATGTCCATTATCAAAAAAATTTACAAACAATAAATGTTGGAGAGATGTGGGGAAAGGGAACCCTCTTGCACAGTTGGTGGGCATGTAAATTGATACAGTTACTATGGAGAACAGTATGAAAATTTCTTTAAAAACTAGCAATAATACTACCATATAATCCAGCAATCCCACTACTGGGTATATACCATGAGAAAACTATAATTCAAAAAGATGCATGTACCCTAATGTTCATTGCAGCACTATTTACAATAGCCAGGACAAGGAAGCAACCTAGATTTCCATTGTCAGATGAATGGATAAAGAAGTTGTGATACATATATACAATGGAATATTACTCAACCATAGAAAAGAATGGATTTGAGTCAATTCTCGTGAAGTGGATGGATGTAGAGCCTGTTACAGAGTAAAGTAAATCAGAAAAACAAATATCATATGTTAATGCATATATATGGAATCTAGAAAAGTGGTACTGATGAGCCTATTTTCAGGGCAGGAATAGAGACGCAGACATAGAGAACAGACTTGTGACACAGTCGGGGAGGGGGATGAACTCAGAGAGTAGCATTGGGATGTGTACATTACCATGGTTAAAATGGACAGCCAGTGGGAATTTGCTGTATGTGTATGTATGACACAGGGGGCTCAATCTGGTGCTCTGTGACAACCTGGAGGTGAAGGATGGGGTGGAGAGAGGCTGAAGAGGGAAAGAACACATATGTACTTATGTATGGCTGATTCATGTTGTTGTATGGCAGAAGCCAACACAACATTGGAAAGCAATTATCCTTTAAAAAAATAAAAGAGTGAAGAGTGTGTCCTGTGACCATGTTGTTATGCAAAAAGTAGTGTACTTTAATCTTTATTCTGCTCCTTATTTTTAAACTATTTTTAATGAAATGTAACATATGTATAGTAATATGCACAAATCTTCAGTATATAAATCAATGAATTGTATATAGTTACAACCTATTTAGCTACCTTACCTATCAACTGTAGAATATTTCCAACATGTCAGAACGCTTTTTTGTGCCCTTTTCCATTTAAGCCTCCTTGAAGTAATTATCATTCTTGATCCTATCACCATAGATTATTTTGCCCAATTCATAGAGTATTCACTATTTTCATGAGGTACACTATGATGATGTGTTTGCATGTAGATGGTTATGTTTTGTTGCTATGTAATCGTTCATTGCATGTATGTGAAAGCATGAAAGTGTCAGTCTCTCAATAGTGTCTGACTCTTTGCAACCCCATAGACTGTAGCCTTTTTCCAGTAGTCATATATGGATGTGAGAGTTGAACTGTAAAGAAAGCTGAGCGCCAGAGAATTGATGCTTTTGAACTGTGGTGTTGGAGAAGACTCTTGAGAGTCCCTTGGACTGCAAGGAGATCCAACCAGTGCATTCTGAAGGAGATCAGTCCTGGGTGTTCATTGCAAGGACTGATGTCGAAGCTGAAACTCCAATACTTTGGCCACCTGATGTGGAGAGCTGACTCTTTTGAAAAGACGCTGATGCTGGGAAAGATTGAGGGCAGGAGGAGAAGCGGACAGAGGATGAGATGGTTGGATGGCATCACCGACACAATGGACATGGATTTGGGTGGATTCCAGGAGTTGGTGATGGACAGGGAGGCCTGATGTGCTGCTTTTCATGGGGTCACAAAGAGTCGGACACGACTGAGTGACTAAAATGAACTGAACTGAACTGAAGACTGTAGGTTGCCAGACTCCTCTGCCCATGGAATTCTCCAGGCAAGAATACCAGAATGGTAGCCATTCCCTTCTCCAGGGGATCCTCCCGACCCAGGGACTGAACTCAGGTCTCCTGCATTGCAGGCAGATTCTTTACCATCTGAGCCATCAGCAAAGCCCTGGTGGCGTTGTATGAAGAGAACACAGTTTATTTATTCATTCTCCAACTGACACATGGGCAACTGAGTTATTTCCAAATTTGTTCAGTAACGTGCAACTAAGTGAAACTCAGTCTGTCTTGGGGGCCATGCTTGTTGAGACATATTGTGTTATGTTTTTGACAGATATGTCCAAGACCAGATTATGGTAATACTGACACTGTCAGGCCCACACTATTTACTATGTGCTATCCCAGGGACAGTGGAGCCTGGTGGGCTGCCCTCTATGGTGTTGCACAGAGTCAGGCACGACTGAAGTGACTTAGCAGCAGCAGGCCCTATTTTAAGTTTTTATTAAGCTTAACTAATTTTTCTTTTACAGAAATACAAAGAAATAGTACAATTAATCTCTCAGTAATTTCAATAAAGAGACTGATAGACTGAAGGATTAATTTAGCCTTCCAAGATTAGTCAACTATGAACGGGTTTGCAAGTGGAGGTACTTGGACCTTTCACTGCACATGAGTATTCTCTCCAGAACACTCCTGTAACTCATTAAGTCATTTCTCAGGTCAGTTGCAGCTGCCATGTGCCGAGCCTTGTGGTATGCCCCTGACTTCAAAATCCTTTTTTCTCTATTTTTATATATTTGCTTTCTTTTTACTAACTTCTTTGTTATTATTTATTTATTTTTATGGGGAAAAATAACTATATTCATTATCCTTATGTTGCTGAGCCTTTAAAACTTAATTTTGCAAATCAATGGCTTGAGAACTTATTCAAATTTTAAGGAGGCAATGTGATTACAGATCTTCTTCAACTTACAATGAGGTTACAAGGTAAACCTAGCCTAAGTTGATAAGGACATCTTTTTTGGGTGTTAGTTCAAAAAGGTCTTGTAAATCTTCATAGAACTGCTCAACTTCAGCTTCTTCAACATTACTGGTTGGGGCATAGACTTGGATTACTGTGATACTGAATGATTTGCCTTGGAGATGAACAGAGATCATTGTGTCGTTTTTGAGATTGGATCCAAGTACTGCATTTCGGACTCTTTTGTTGACCATGATGGCTACTCCATTTCTTCTAAGGGATTTCTGCTCACAGTAGTAGATATAATGGTCATCTGAGTTAAATTCCAGTTCACTGATTCCTAGAATGTTGATGTTCACTCTTGCCATCTCTTGTTTGACCACTTCCAATTTGCCTTGATTCATGGACCTGAAATTCCAGGTTTCTATGCAATACTGCTCTTTACAGCATCGGATCTTGCTTCTATCACCAGTCACATCCACAGTTGGGTGTCGTTTTGCTTTGGCTCCATCCCTTCATTCTTTCTGGAGTTATTTCTCCACTGATCTCCAGTAGCATATTGGGCACCTACCAACCTGGGGAGTTCCTCTTTCAGTATCCTATCATTTTGCCTTTTCATCCCGTTCATGGAGTTCTCAAGGCAAGAATACTGAAGTGGTTTGCCATTCCCTTCTCCAGTGGACCACAATCTCTCAGACCTCTCCACCATGACCTGCCTGCCTTGGGTGGCCCCACAGGGCATGGCTTAGTTTCATTGAGTTAGACAAGGCTGTGGTCCATTTGATTAGATTGGCTAGTTTTCTGTGATTATGGTTTCAGTGTATCTGCCCTCTGATGCCCTCGTGCAACACCTACTGTCTTACTTGGGTTTCTCTTACCTTGGACGAGGTTTCTCTTACCTCTCCTCATGGCCTCCCCTCCTCACTTTAAACGTGGAATAGCTCCTCTTGGCCCTCCTGTGCCCACGCAGCCACCGCTCCTCTGGATGTGGGGTAGCTCCTCTCAGCCATCGCCCCTGACCTCATGCGTGGGGTAGCTCCTCCCAGCCGCTGACCCTGACCTCTGACGTGGGGTGGCTTCTCTCGGCTGCTGCCCCTGACCTTGGGTGATGGGTGGCTCCTCTTGGACACATTTCTGTCCTTTTCATTACAGGGGACTGAATGCAAAAGTAGGAAGTCAAGAAACTCCTGGAGTAACAGGCAAATTTGGCCTTGGAATACAGAATGAAGCAGGGCAAAGGCTAATAGAGTTTTGCCAAGAGAATACACTGGTCATAGCAAAAACCCTCTTCCAACAACACAAGAGAAGACTCTACACATGGACATCACCAGATGGTCAACACCGAAATCAGATTGATTATATTCTTTGCAGCCAAAGATAGAGAAGCTCTGTACAGTCAGCAAAAACAAGACCAGGAGCTGACTGTGGCTCAGATCATGAACTCCTTATTGCCAAATTTAGACTTATATTGAAGAAAGTAGGGAAAGCCACTAGACCATTCAGGTATGACCTAAATCAAGTCCCTTATGATTATACAGTGGAAGTGAGAAATAGATTTAAGGGCCTAGATCTGATAGATAGAGTGCCTGTGAACTATGGAATGAGGTTCGTGACATTGTACAGGAGAGAGGGATCAAGACCATCCCCATGGAAAAGAAATGCAAAAGAGAAAAATGGCTGTCTGAGAAGGCTTTACAATTATCTGTGAAAAGAAGAGAAGCAAAAAGCAAAGGAGAAAAGGAAAGATATAAGCATCTTGAATGCAGAGTTCCAAAGAATAGCAAGAAGAGATAAGAAAGCCTTCCTCAGTGATCAGTGCAAAGAAATAGAGGAAAAGAACAGAATGGGAAAGACTAGAGATCTCTTCAATACCAAGGGAACATTTCATGCAAAGATGGGCTTGATAAAGGACAGAAATTGTATGGACCTAACAGAAGCAGAAGATACTAAGAAGAGGTGGCAAGAATACACAGAAGAACTGTACAAAAAAGATTTTCACGACCCAGACAATCATGATGATGTGATCACTTACCTAGAGCCAGACATCCTGGAATGTGAAGTCAAGTGGACCTTAAAAATCATCAGTACAAACATAGCTAGTGGAGGCGATGGAATTCCACTTGAGCTATTTCAAATCCTGAAAGATGATGCTGTGAAAGTGCTGTACTCAATATGCAAGCAAATTTGGGAAACTCAGCAGTGGCCACAGGACTGGAAAGGTAAGTTTTCATTTTAATTTCAAAGAAAAGCAATGCAAAAGGATGCTCAAACTACCGCACAGTTGCACTCATCTCACATGCTAGTAAAGTAATGCTCAAAATTCTCCAAGCCAGGCTTCAGCAATATGTGAACCGAGAACTTCCAGTGTTCAAGCTGGTTTTAGAAAAGGCAGAGGAACCAGAGATCAAATTGCCAGCATCCTCTGGATCATGGAAAAAGCAAGAGAGTTCCAGAAAAACATTTATTTCTGCTTTATTGACTATGCCAAAGCCTTTGACTGTGTGGATCACAATAAACTGTGGAAAATTCTGAAAGAGATGGGAATACCAGAGCACCTGACCTGCCTCTTGAGAAACCTATATGCAGGTTAGGAAGCAACAGTTAGAACTGGACATGGAACAACAGACTGGTTTCAAATAGGAAAAGGAGTACGTCAAGGCTGTATATTGTCACCCTGCTTATTTAACTTATATGCAGAGTACATCATGAGAAACACTGGGCTGGAAGAAGCACAAGCTGGAATCAAGATTGCTGGGAGAAATATCAATAACCTCAGATATGCAGATGACACCACCCTTATGGCAGAAAGTGAAGAGGAATAAAAAGCCTCTTGATGAAAGTGAAAGAGGAGAGCGAAAAAGTTGGCTTAAAGATCAACATTCAGAAAACGAAGATCGTGGCATCTGGTCCTATCATTTCATGGGAAATAGATGGGCAAACAGTGGAAACAGTGTCAGACTTTATTTTTTTAGGCTCCAAAATCACTGCAGATGGTGATTGCAGCCATGAAATTCAAAGACGCTGGCTCCTTGGAAGGAAAGTTATGACCAATCTAGATAGCATATTCAAAAGAAGAGACATTACTTTGCTAACAAACATCCACCTAGTCAAGGCTATGGTTTTTCCAGTAGTCATGTATGGATGTGAGAGTTGGACTGTGAAGAAGGCTGAGCACCAAAAAATTGATACTTTTGAACTGTGGTATTGGAGAAGACTCTTGAGAGTCCCTTGGACTGCAAGGAGATCCAACCTGTCCATTCTGAAGGAGATCAGCCCTGGGATCTCTTTGGAAGGAATGATGCTGAAGCTGAAACTCCAATACTTTGGCCACCTGATGTGAAGAGTTGACTCATTGGAAAAGACTCTGATGCTGGGAGGGACTGGGGGCAGGAGGAGAAGGGGACGACAGAGGGTGAGATGGCTGGATGGCATCACTGACTCTATGGACATGAGTTTGAGTAAAGTCTGGGAGTTGGTGATGGACAGGGAGGCCTGGCATGCTGCAGTTCATGGGACAGCAAAGAGTCAGACACGGCTGAGCAACTGAACTGAGCTGACTGAAGTTGATAAGATGATAAGCTGAAAATACATATACTAGGACTTCCCTGGTGTCCAGTGGTTAAGAATACACTTGCCATGCAGGGACATGAGCTCGATCCCTGGTTCAGGAAGATACCACATGCCACAGAGCAAGTAAGCCCATGCACCCCAACTACTGAAGTCTGTGTGCTTAGAACCAGTTCTCTGCAACAAGAGACGACACAGCAATGAGAATCCCACTCACCACAGTGATCAGTAGGCCCCACTCGTCACAACTAGAGAAGGCCTATACACAGCAAGGAGACCCAGGGCAGCCAAAAATAAATAATAAATAAATAAAAGACAGGTACTGTAGAATATCATAGTTCATCTAGACTAACATGTGAACATCCTAACATGTTCACAGCACTCACGTTAGCTTATAGTTGGGCAAAATCATTTAACATAAAACCTATTTGATAATCAGTTCAGTTGCTCAGTCACGTCTGACTCTTGTGACCCTATGGACTGCAGCATGCCAGGCCTCCCTGTCCATCACCAACTCCTGGAACTTACTCAAACTCATGTCCATTGAGTCGGTGATGCCATTCAACCATCTCATCCTCTGTCGTCCCCTTCTCCTCCCACCTTCAATCTGTCCCAGCATCAGGGTCTTTTCCAATGAATCAGTTCTTTGCATCAGGTGGCCAAAGGATTGGAGTTTCAGCTTCAGCATCAGTCCTTCCAATGAATATCCAGGACGGATTTCCTTTAGGATTAACTGGTAATCAAGCATTGAATATCTCCTAAAACTTATTGACTACTGTACCAGTAGTGAAAACTAGAGTGTTTGTCAATGTTTAGGTTGTTTGACTTTGTGGCTGTGGAGCTGACGAGAGCTAGAGCTCACCACCTGTGTCCAGCTTCTTGAGAGAGTATTGGACCACACATTGCCAGTCTGGGAGAAGATCCAAATTCAAAATCTGAAGTATTGTGTCTACTGAATGCATATTGCTTTTGCATCATTGTAAAGTCCTAGACTGTGTGCATTTCATGATTGTGTATAGCATCTTGGAGTTAATGGAGCACTTTCCATAAGCAAGGTCACTTAACTGTCTTATAGATGAAGTGATTAAGCATCTGGAATTCAATATCTTATTTGATTAAAGGGGTCAGTCACAGCTTGAGCACAAGTCCTCCACTGGCAAACCCAGCTCCTCTGTGACTATGGATAGGTTTTCCAGTTTTGAAATTTAAAATAGTCTTCAATATTATTCTCATCACAAATACTTCTAGACTTAGAGTGCAGAAATCATGGATTTTTTTTTTTACTAAGATGGTTTTCTTTTCCACTCATATATCAGAGACTTTTAGATGTATAAATGTTCATGTCTTATATAATGTATGACTCAAAATTATAAATGATAAATGTCTCAGAGTCATTTAGTCAGGAAGTGGAAAGGAAAAGATAATTTTTACGATATAACTACCTTTCTGATAAACGTAGATTTTAGTGATATTCCTCTAAATTTAAAAGCATCACCTCTTTCGGTTTGAATTATTTATTCCCTTTGAGGTAATCTTTAACACTGCAAGTGACCAGCTCTTCAAATGAAAAATGCATGCAGATATGGGCAGGAAACACTGCTTGGGAATGCATTTCCTCACTGTGAACACTTCATTTGATTATCACACATCTGCAGCTGAAATACACCAAGTTCCTTTAACTCGGCAAAGACAGGACTTAGGGTCCCTTTATATTATACCGGTTTACTTTTGATCTAAAAGCACAGTATTATTGCTGAATGGGCCTTCCTTGTTACCAGGTTGACATTGTCCATGTTGCTGGTGCAGACTGAAGCTCTGAGGTGTGCACTTGACTGGTTCACTGAGAGGTGAGGTAAAGGGTCAAGGACTCCACTCCTCAGCTAAAGTAGGGAACTGAGCAAATCATTTAACCCCTGCAGTTCTGCTCCTGTAAAATAAGGGAATTGGGCTCACAAGTTCTTTCTTTTCTAATATTTTATTGAAGTACGAAAGTGAAGTGAAAGTTGCTCAGTTATGTTCGACTCTTTGCCACTCATAGTCCATGGAATTCTCCAGGCCAGAATATTGGAGAGAATAGCTGCTCCCTCTCTAGGGCACCTTCCCAACCCAGGGATCAAACCCCGGTTTGCCACATTGCAGGCGGATTCTTTACCAGTTGAGCCACTAGGAAAGTCTTTGTTGAAGTATAGTTGATTTATAATGATATGTTAATTTCTGCTGACTGTGAGGAAATCCAAACAGTCAATCCTAAAGGAAATCAGTCCTGAATATTTGTTGGAAGGACTGATGCTGAAGCTGAAGCTCCAATACTTTGGCCACCTGATGCAAAGAACTGACTTATTGGAAAAGTCCCTGATGCTGGGAAAGATTGAAGGCGGGAGGAGAAGGGGACGACAGAGGATGAGATGGTTGGATGTCATCACTGACTTGATGGACATGAGTTTGAGTAGGCTCTGGGAGTTGGTGGTGGACAGGGAAGCCTGGCCTGGTGCAGTCCATGGGGTTGCAAAGAGTTGGACACGACTGAGTGACTGAACTGAACTGAATTTCTTCTGCGGAGCAAAGTGACTCAGTTGTACAAAGTATATATTCTTTTTCATATTCTTTCAATTCTGGTTAATCACAGGATATTGAATATTGTTCCCTGTGCTATACAGTAGGACCTTATTGTTTATTCATTCTAAAGCAATAGTTTGCATCCACTAATCCCAAACTCCCAATCTTTCCCTCCCCACCCACCATCACCTTTGGCAATCACAAGCCTGCTCTCTGTTTCTGTGATTATGAGTCTGTTTTCTGTTTCACAGATGTGTCCATTTTTGTCATATATTAGATTCCATATATAAGTGATACCATACGGTATTTGTCTTTTTCTTTCTGACTTACTTGCTTAATATGATAATCCTTAGGTCCATTCATGGTGCTGCAAATATCATTGTTTCATGCTTTTTTATGACTAATATTTCACTGTATATGTGTACCACATCTTTTTTTATCCATTCCTCCATCCATAAACATTTAGGTTGCTTTGATGTCTTCACTGTTGTGAATAGTGCTGTTAGGAATATAGGGGTATAACACATGTCATTCTTTAGAACAGGAGGTAGGGCACAGCCATCCGTTGATGTGAGGTAGGGCTACACATTTCTTGCCAAACTTCCTTCCAATTATTATAGGGAAAACATATAGCTGTTAAAAACTGCCAAAAAATCAAACAAAAAAATGAACTCACTGTAAAACCCCAAAGTCATCTTAAAATGTCACATAATGTTTGTGACTTCCTCAGGAAAGCCTTCTGATGACAAAATCCATGTCTGATCCAGTCACCCACCCCTAACACTTCAAATGCAAAGTCCTCCAAGCTGAGCTTGAGACAAACACTTGCCTTAAAGTGTCGTGTCTTCTCTGGAAACCAAAATACCAGAGAAGACTCAGTATTTAATTTTTTTTTTTTTTTTTAAGGATGTAGAACTGCCCTAAATAGAACTGTTGTTGGGGGTGCTCCAGAGTCGGATACTGGATTTTGCCTGGATTTCGTTTCCCTTCTGTTAGTGGGGTCACCTGTGTGACACGTTATTTCAGCCCCTGGGACAAGCCTTCCTTCCTCCCTGGTAGAAGAGGGGACCTTATAAGCCCCTCATCACAGTTTTTATTAAGGACCAGAACCTTAGACATTTACCTGGCACACAGAAGTCTCCAGGATGGTAGTGACTGTTTTCAACAGTTTTGTGGACAGTCGTCCATTGAGGCTGGATGGGAGAGGTCTGTGTGGGTCCATCTCTGTAGATCCTGGTGTGTGAGCTGGCGAGATTTTGGGGCCACACCAGGGAGATCTGGAAACACATAGCTTGTCCACACACTTGGCCCCATTCTGGCAGCTCTGGGTCTCCAGGTCCCTGTTTGTGTTCTCTGATCTCATAGTGACCCTGCACCCACGACTCTGATGAACTGCTGTGTATAATGAAGGTTTTTTTAAACCATCAGTTAAGCCATCTTAAACAAATATTTCTTTAAACCTCAGAGTCTGGTATTTGCACCTTGACCTATTCAGACAGAGGCATCAGCAGCCCCTGCTCCTTGTCTAGGCTACCTGCCTCCAGAGGGGCAGCCCTTGGGGTGCAGACCCAGAAGCTCAGGCTCCGTGCAGTTCTCAGCCCTTTGAAAGGCGTGTTCTCTTGAGGCTGTATTGTGACTCAAGAGAAGAACACATCAGTTCTTCTTAATTTTGGTTATTTTGAAATGCTTCATACTCTGAGTGCATTGGTTATCATTATAGAAAATACTTTGTCTTGATTTCAGGGTGGAATTGTTTTCTTTTTCATTTAAGAAGCTTGATCTGCATGCAAGTACGTGTTCCACTTTTCAAATCTAATTCTAGAGAAAGGGAAGAAATGTTTATATTTGCGGTGAAAGTCCTGATTGGCTGCAGCTCTATGAGGGTTACTTTGATTTTGGTTAGATCCCTTCTCAGAACTGCAATTTCCATTTTGAAAAATACTTTCCTCCTCTGTCCCTGGGTTATGAAGGAATGTTGTCTGTGTTGTCTGCATGACCCGAGCCGAGTGTTGCCAAGTCACAGAGAACACAGGTTGGATGTCCCCTTTACTCCACAAAATTCCCTCACAGCTTCCCGTGAGATGTGGAATTTGATCCCAACTCTCTGCAGGGATGGACAAACCTTGCTGAACATACCCTGTCAGCCTCTTCAAAGCCCTTTTAACCCATCTTCTTTCTCCTCTGCTCCAGTCCAGATTCCTTCTTAGAGGTCTTTGAACCAAACCTTGTCCCTGTCTCAGGGACTTGGCATGACCTGTTGATGCACTTTGTTCAGGTTCTCAGAGCTATTGCCTCTTCAAAGTGGTCCTGTCCAACATGTGCAGTTAAAATTATCTCACTATTACTGGGCATCCTCTCATCAATCACATCGCATCCCTCCTGAATCTGCAAGCGGCCTCATTATTGCTCTAAGCCCTTATCAACAACCTACATTACATTACACATTCAGTTGCTTACTTTTGGCTTCCTTTGCTGGGATATATGCTGTGGGAGTGTTGTTACTTATCTATCCTGTTCAATGTTATGTCTTTGGGTGTCTGCCTATAGTACACTTTCAGTAAATATTTTTGGGTGAATAAATTAATTTTTGCAGAAAAATTAAATTGAATATAATATTTTTGAATGAAATTTAATAGTTTCACCATGTGATATGTTTATATGTATGTACATTTTTAATGGGGAGAACTCACACTGAATGCTTTTCTTCAAATTTCAGAAACAGAATAATTTCTCTGGAAGACAACATTTGGAAAGATCTTAATAAGCTGGGAAAGTTTTACATGAGCATTCATTCTATAAACATTTGCAGGGAACCTGCAATATAATGGACAGTGGTGTAAGTCTCTAGGACTAAAATGCAAATTAGATATTTTTCTCCAGTAGATGGGATTCAGTTCAGTACAGTTCAGTTTAGTCGCTCAGTCGTGTCCGACTCTTTGCGACCCCATGAATCGCAGCACGCCAGGCCTCCCTGTCCATCACCATCTCCCGGAGTCCACTCAGACTCACGTCCATCGAGTCAGTGATGCCATCCAGCCATCTCATCCTCTGTTGTCCCCTTCTTCTCCTGCCCCTAATCCCTCCCAGCATCAGAGTCTTTTCCAAGGAGTCAATTCTTCGCATGAGGTGGCCAAAGTACTGGAGTTTCAGCTTTAGCATCATTCCTTCCAAAGAAATCCCAGGGCTGATCTCCTTCAGATTGGACTGGTTGGATCTCCTTGAAGTCCAAGGGACTCTCAAGAGTCTTCTCCAACACCACAGTTCAAAAGCATCAATTCTTTGGTGCTCAGCTTTCTTCACAGTCCAACTCTCATATCCATACATGACCACAGGAAAAACCATAGCCTTGACTAGACGGACCTTAGTCGGCAGAGTAATGTCTCTGCGTTTGAATATGCTATCTAAGTTGGTCATAACTTTTCTTCCAAGGAATAAACATCTTTTAATTTTAGGCAAAAAGAAATGGTGAGAAATATGATTGGTGCTATGGTAAGGAAGACATATTGGTGGTTCAAAACATATTCAACAGCTAGCTCTTAGGAATAACATTTGATGATATGCTCAGCTTTTTAATAAATGATAAATAGAAACTGAAAATAATCTAAATTCTTACCCATTTTAAAACACTGTTCTTTAATGTTCAGTTAGATGTTTGACAAACAGTTTACTGCAAGTTGATAAAAAAAAAATGTACACAACTCCAGGCTTCCCATCCTTTTAACTGTTCTAATGGATGTGGCATTTCTGAAAGACCAAGAGAAATAACGAGAAATGTAATAGACTCCGACCTTATGGTGAACAATAAACACCTTCCAGTCGTGTTAAGTGGATGCTAAATATATAAAGCTAATTATTTCGTGAACTGGTGTCCTTCAGAGATTAAATTGTAGTTTATTTTCTGCCCGCTGTCTGTTACAGCAAAAATTCTCCAAGCAACCTGATCTAAAAGTAGCAGCATTTGTAGAGAATATTCTTGCTATGTTAGTCTCTGAATATCTTTTTGGGGGACTTGAATTATGTTGCTAATTATTTCAAGTGTCCACTTTCCTTTGCTTGCACTGACCTGATTAATGTACGGTTCTTCACTGCAGCATCTCCGCGGGACCTTTTAGAGGAGGAAACTCTGCAGCAGAATTGTGTGCACCAGAGCCAGTGCCGGAAGGTTTCGACCATTGAAAGGATTTCCCTGAAATGGTCATGTCCCAGTGAGTTGCCTGAGTGAGACTTGCCTGTGTGCAGGTTTATGTCCTGGCACTGCTGACTGATGTGGGACTCCAACCAGAGTAATTAAAGTGAGTTCTGGATCTCTGCATGGGAACAGCTAGATTGCTTCTCCAAGTCTGATGGCTACCAAGAGGGAGAGGAAAACACAAAGAGAGGAAATTAATTCACACACTAATGAATTTTTTAATTAGTACTTAAAACTCCAAACTTCAGCAGTATATGTCCCTGTAGGGAATGGTATAGAATGATCCAGGTAATTAGAGAGAGCAAAGATATTAAAACAACTTATGGATATAATGCAATAGAAGATGTTTGAAGGTCAATGGCAGCCATTGAACACAGGATATGAAGCTATTAAGAGAAAATATAGGTTTGATATTAGTGGGTTTTTTTCCTGAAAAGAAACAAGAACAACCACTAAATTTAAAATAAAGGATTACATGCCAGAACAAAGATAAATCCCTGAAAGGGCATTAGAAGCTCTTTGGATATAAATTGGCCATATTAATATTTTTAATTTACTGTGTCATAAATCAATTTTTGTTGTATAGTTTCCCAATAAACCTGAAAAGTTAAGCTAATGGTTTAAGGATAATTATTGCAGTTTTCTCTAAGTATGATGATGGTGACGATATACATAATAGAGCTTTAAAGAAACAATGAAGTCATGGTGTTGTCATTTTTTCATCTTTTATAGCATTTCTAACTATAAATGCCCCATACACTGAAAAGAGAAATGAAATTCTCAATATTTGTGTGAATATTTCCCTTTAGAAGACTTTCTTTAAAATCTAGAAATGGATATTGTAGATTTGCACATATTCCAGGTCCAACTTATCAAGAATTAGGATACAACCTTCAGAAAACACATTTTAAACACCAAAGAGACAAGACAACCATTCTGGAGTTCTGCCTCAGCTACAACTGCAAAAAGTTGATGCCAAGACGGTAGCCTTGGTTTTAACTGGGGTGGATATTGGTCAACAGCCACTGAGGCTGGAGACACATCCTCCAACAGATCCTTCACCATTTTTGTCACAATTATGTCACCACTGAGCCTCTCCATACTCTCCTGCTTTCAGTCTTTGTATTCTGGAATCTGTCCGGCATCCAGTTACCAACCCAGTCTTCAAAAATACCACTTCCCTGATGCCTCTCTGTGGCCAAACAGAATCCTTCATTAGCCTATGGGATATTTCTTAACATTTTTTTTGCTCCTTGCACCGGTCTACTGCACTTTAGCAAAGTATGGTAACAAAATACCACAGATAGGGAGGCTCAGACAACAGAAATTTACTTTCTCAGTGCTGGAGATCAGAAGCCCGAGATCAAAGTGTCTACAGAGTTAGTCTCTCTGAGGTTTCACTCCTTGGCCTATAGACAGCCAACTTCTCTGTGTGTCTCCACTTGGTCTTCAGTCTGTGCGTGTCTGTGTCCTGGTCCCCTCCTCTGAAAAGTACACCAATCCTACTGGATGAGGGCCCCACACGTACAACTTTCGTTGTCTTCAGTTCAGTACAGTTCAGTTCAGTTCAGTCGCTCAGTCATGTCTGACCCTTTGCGACCCCATGAATCGCAGCACGCCAGGCCTCCCTGTCCATCACCAACTCCCTTACCTCTTTAAAGGCTTTTTCTCCAAACACAAGCTAGGGTACTGTGGGTTAGGGCTTCAACATATGAATTTGAAGGGAGCCAATTTAGTCCATTACACTTCTCATCCAAGCCTTCAATGACCTGACTTGCAAGTTTATAATCTACCTTCTGACTGCGACCTCATTGGTATTGCTGGAGGCAGGCTGGGTGTGGATGTCAAATCCTCACCTTCACTCAGTTGAGTGTTTGTGGAAACACAGTGTAGATGTTCCAGCTGGGTCCTCCGGTTTTGCATCTGTCAGAGGGAGATCTTAGTGTGGTTCACAGAGCTCCCCTCCAGCCTTTGCAGTCTCAGGGTGCCCCCCACCTCCACTCTCCCCCTCTACATGCTCCTCTTACCCTCTTGTCACTGATCATGTACTGAGGCATGTTTTCCACATTTAATTTTTATATCACTGAATAATATAGGCTCTATAACAATAGGGATTTTCTTTTGCATTTGTTTGTTCTTAAGAGCATGCAGCAAAATGATGTGCATTAGCATTATTGATTAACTGAAATTAAATCAAATAAATTATTCATCAAAGTTCTTGCTTTTCTGTACCACCCGGGGGTTGGTGTAGAAGAAAGTCTTTGAAATTACTTCCACATGTATCCTGTAACAGCTAAGTCCTGTTTCAGGAAGAAGCATCATTTTCTTGCAGTGGAATCATTGAACAAATGCATTCAGCTTCTTCAGAAAAATGCATCTTGAAAGTCAAGGAAAGTACTTTCTGTAATTTACAGAGAATGTTTCTCTGCTTCTGAGTTCTATGTGCGGGGTTTCTAACCAGGGGTCCTCTGCTCTTGCCTCTTTCTCTGCTTTTTTCTGCTCTTAGCCATTTCTTCTGTAGATAGAAGAAATAAACAGGCATCTGTTTTAGGATAAGATCTCAGAACACACGAAGGGATCCTCAGCAATGTCTTTAGAGCAAGAACGTCAGCCTGGGAGCTGCCATAGTCAGACGTTCTATGTGGAGAATGTGGCAGAGTTCATGCTTTAGTTCAGTTCTTCACCTCTTACCTACACAGTGCAACACACACACACACATGCGTGCACAAGTACACATGCACGTGCACACCTGCGTGTGCACCTCACTTCTTCTGCAAGTGAGTTTACACAACCCTGCAACCATTCCCCTTTTACCCACTTGCTTGGTGCCATATCTCACTTTCTCTTATGGAAGTAGTGTTCATACCAGGTCACCACTATCAGAGCCATGGGGACAGGGGGTTCCATGGGGGAGAAACACCTCCTGCTTGGGATGCAGGAGCCACTGCTGAAGCCCCCTTCCCACCTGAGGGGCCCATCTTTAATCGATCTCTTCATGATGGAAAAGCAGTGGATTTGGATGGGAAGTTAGCTGTTTGTATCACCACTGGTTTTCTGCCCCCACGTACCTGTGCACTCTTTTTCACCATCATACAAAACCCACTTTATCCATGGGCAGAACTCAAGGTTCCATCCACAGGCTGGACTTATGAGAGCCTAGCATATCTGAGCAATGTTCCATCTTCCCCTTCAGACCCTGTGGGCTCCATGAAGCCCAGCAACTCACAGAAGGGAAGAGAAATTATCTTTGCTTCTTGGGCTCTGGGGCACAGTTTATGGTCTGGTCTGGTCTGGCTGTGAGACCCGCTCTCCTGAGTTCTGGAGGGCAGTTACCATTCTTCTTTCTCCTGCAAGTGCGGCAGGTGTTCCCAGCCAGGACTCCACTCATTTTGCAGAGGAGCAGTGATACCAATACCCCTGGGTAGCAGGTGCAACTCAGACCTCCGGAACCTCAGCTGCATCCATAAACCTTTAAGTCAATGGTCGTGGTTCCCTTGAGTTTCATGTCTTCAGATTTTCATGTGTCATGTAGGCACCTAAATCACTCATCTTATTTGTATCTTTTATTAAACTTTTTATTTTGTGTTCATTCTCCCCCAAATTCCCCTCCAATCCAGGCTGCCACATAACACTGAGTGGAGTTCTCTGTGCTATACAGTAGGTCCTTGTTTATTGTCCATTTTAAATATAGCTATGTGTACTTGTCCACCCCAAACTTCCTAACCATCCCTTCCCCCAGTCCTTCCCCCGCAGCAACCTTAGCTCATTCTCTTGGGTCACTCTCTAAGTCTGTGAGTCTGTTTCTGTTTCATAAATAAGTTCATTTGTATCCTGTCTTTTAGATTCTACATATAAGGAGTGCCATACAATACTTCTTGTCTGTCTGACTTGTTTCACTTTGTATGGCAGTCTCTAGGTCACTCATGTTGCTGCAAATGGCATTATTTCATTTTTTCTGATGGCTGAGTAATACCCCATTGTATATATGTACCACATTTTATTTATTCATTCCTCTGTCAATGGACATTTAGTTTGCTTCCTTGTCTTGCCTATTGTAAACAGTGCTGCTACGAACACTGGGGTGTGTGTATCCCTTTGGATCATGTTTTGTTCTAGACATATGCCCAGGAGTAGGATTGCAAAGTCATAGGTAGGTCTAGTTTTAGTTTTTTTTCAGGAACCTCCATACTGTTCTCCACAGTGGCTGCAGCGATCAACTTATTTGCTTTTTGCTTCCAATGCCTAGAATGGTCTTCCTCTCTTGACTGAATCCTGACTGGCACTTATTTCACGTAAACCCCATGAGAGAGGCATGACTTTCCCCTTTCAGTGGTAACCATGCCTGTCATTCTCACACTTTATCATGTCCCTGAGTGAGCTGTGGGTCCTAGAAGGTGGAGACCTGTGCCTCTTACCTCCACGCTGTTTCTACTGACACAGGCTTGATGGACAGGCACCCAGTGAGAATAGCTCATTTGTCATGTGGCTATAAAGGCAAATAAAATTCAACTTTGGAGTCAGCAGATGCAAACTATGATACATAGGATGGATAAACAGCAAGGCCCTGCTGGAGAGCACAGGGAACTCTATTTGATATCCTGGGATAAACCAGAGTGGACATGAATATGAAAAAGAATGTCCATACGTGTGTAACTGAGTCACTTTGCCATACGGCAGAAATGAGCGTAACATTGTAAATCAACTACACTTGAATACAAAAGAAATTGATTAAAAATATTAGAGTTCTGATCTATCTGACTCTCAAATATATTCATATTCCTAACCAGCCTATTTTCCATTAAAAGTTAATTTTAAGATTTTTATTTGAGGACAAGTCAGAAAATTGGGAAAAAAATGCTCTTAATCATAGCACAAATCATTCAATAATAAAAATTACCAATAAGTTCGGTAATACCATAGATAAAAGAACATGAAAGCAAATACTGCAAACTAATGAGATTTATCTTTGGATGACCTCTGCCCTATTGTTTCCTTAAATGTTTGTCCACTATGAAGACACGGCTCCAGTTCCACAATTCATCCTTAGAACATTATTTTGTTTCACAAATAAGCAGCCTGAGCTCCCCTTCTGCATTTAGGGAAGAGCCGTGTCCTTTAAGACAAGGAAGGGGAGGCATGCCCTTCCCCATCCTTCATGTCTGTTCAGAGCAGGAGCAGACAAGGTGAGAGCGCACAACTCAGGGTGCTCCCTGCAGCGTAAATCTTCAGAGAAAGCCTTTCTAGCAGAGGAGACTCTGCCCTCCAAATGGCCTGTGTGGAGCACACACATATGCTGCCTGACATAAATCCCGTATCAAGGGAGCTCTGTTTAAAGGCGAGCTGCCATATCTCTTAGGTTTCCTCTCCCTTATCCTGATGAGATTTTCTAGACCCCATACCTCTTTATCTTTATATGTTTCTAATTTCTTTTGCAATGAATATAGGAAATCGCTCTTCAGTAAGTTTGAGTTGGGTAATTTAACTCAATGACACTTAATCCATGCTTTAAAGGAATTAGAGCAGGGAGAGAGAGTGGGAAAAGCATACCTCTCAATGCACATCAAAAATTAATTTTGACTTTGTAGATGAAGAAGGGAAACCACCAATGAAATGGACTAGGCTTGATGCCAGGATAAATCTTTACTGCTGATACTACTTCCCCTGAATTCAAATATTATCTTAAATTATTTATCTGGTTTTCCTTTTGGAAATTATTCTACAGCTTTCTAAACCTGAACAGTACAAACAATCCCCCAAAATGTTACAAATATGATACCTATGCTGTTACTTTATGTCCCTGTAGATAGTGTTAATTTTCCCAGTGTTTAAAGTATAATTTTATTGGAATTATTTTATTGTGACATGGAAAATTCCACTAATAAAAGTTATTTGAAGCAGAGAATTTGAGTCAATTTGTTTAGATGCTATACGAATTTTGAAGTCTAAAATAAATCTTTTATACAAAGTATTTCTTCTGTCTTTTCTTGACATAATTGTATTTATTATGCATGTTATTATTGCCAGAGCAATGCCTTTAAAATTGCATATCTGTGTGCTGGTCACCTAGTCTAAAAGGTCCAATTGCTCCATACTTCTTACTATGTAGTTCTGAATTCCTCTGTTCATACTCAAATTCTTCATAAGTGGACTCTATCTGCCTAAGACAGGCATTTGTCCTGTGGTGCTGCTACTCAGGACCGTGCCCTTCCCAAAACGTGCATCCTCCTGCCTGCTCCCTTCCTGTCCTGGTCAGACCATTTTTCTTTGCAACAAGCATCTTCTTTTCTATTTAGGTAGAGTGGGCATTCCAAACTGGCCACTTGAAGGGCAGTGTGGCCGTCAGAGTTATTTAGTTTGACTCATATGTGTGTGTCTGTTTGTTTCATTGCATATGAGATCTGTCTGGTCTGAAAAGTTCTCAGATAGGAGAACCCAGGCTCCCTATGCTGAATTGACCAGCATGAAGCCACTTCATGTGTTGCCTGCATAACTGATCTTTTGAAAGCATTTGCTTCTGAGTCTTGAATTCTATAGAGCCTATGAAACTCATAATAATTGAACATACACCTCATCTAGACAGACTTGTCCAAGGAACTCCAAGACCTCCTTCAAGGCTGAGGAGCAGACTAGGCAGAGACTGCCGATTACACACAGAGCACAGCTTGAATAGGCCGAGTGTCACGGCTTCCAGAGCTTCCCTTGTAGCTAGAAGGTAAAGAATCTGTCTGCAGCGAAGGAGACCTTGGTTCGATATCTGGGTTGGAAAGATCCCCTGGAGAAGCAAACAGCAACCCACTCCAATATCCTTGCCCGGCAAATCTCATGGACAGAGGAGCCTGGTGGGCTGCAGTCCATGAGGTTGCAAAGAGTCGGGCATGGCTGAGTGACTAACACTTGCTTACTTACACTCAAGGCTGCTAAGAGACTAGGACTGACAGATCTGTGATTAGCATGTTGTTAAAGCTAAAGAAACATTGTTAATTAAATGCTCTCAGTTTCTCTGATTTTCCTATTAAGCCCATTTCCCAGCACTTGTTGTGTACGTTGATTTAGAACATTCCAAACCCCTGTGAAGAAGGCTGAGCATGGAAGAATTGATGCTTTTGAACTGTGGTGTTGGAGAAGACTCTTGAGAGTCCCTTGGACTGCAAGGAGATGTAACCAATCCATTCTGAAGGAGATCAGCCCTGGGATTTCTTTGGAAGGAATGATGCTAAAGCTGAAGCTCCAGTACTTTGGCCACCTCATGCGAAGAGTTGACTCATTGGAAAAGACTCTGATGATGGGAGGGATTGGGGGCAGGAGGAGAAGGGGACGACAGAGGATGAGATGGCTGGATGGCATCACTGACTCGATGGATGTGAGTCTGAGTGACCTCCGGGAGTTGGTGATGGACAGGGAGGCCTGGCGTGCTGCGATTCATGGGGTCGCAAAGAGTCGGACACGACTGAGCGACTGAACTGAACTGAACTGAAATGCCTAGGGTATACAGATCAGACAAAGACCCTGAAAAACAAAACAAAACAAAATCAAACTTTAGAATGGGGGATGGAGACATAAAAAGATAGTAATTCACAGCTCTGTGTGTTGAGCCACTGCTGAAACACTTTACAAAGCGAAGGAGGGTTTGACTCAATGGGAGATGATCCTCACAAACCCCTGGATGGTGGTCTGGGAGTGTTCTGAATTGGTGTCTTAAGGATAATGCAGCTAAAACCCAGAGACCTCAAGGAAAGAGTTAAATAGCTCCCCTTGGAGGTGGAGGAGGACTTACTGCAAGCCCTCTGACACCTGTGCGGCTTTGTTTAAACTGTGTCGATGAGTTGGCTTCCCATGGGGATCTCTCCTCTCCTTTCCAGCTGCCCCTCCACCCCACAGCTGTGCCCAGTCCACTGCTGGTTACCCGTGGACCACTGTGGGGGTGGGCGGGGCAGGGCGGGGAGGCCCCTCCCCAGGAGGCCACTGGCAGGGCCAGTGGAGCCAGCGAACCCTTGTCTTCAGGAAAGGTGGTGAGTGGAGCAGGGGAGCAGGGCCACAGGCCCCCTGAGCAGTATTCTAGGCAGGTAAGAACCGGGGTCCATTCTCAACTGGAGGAGCTTGCATGTCACTCCTGACTTCCCAGACTCAGGACGGTACTCAGAATTTAAGTTACAAGTGAAGAGGGAGATATAGGTAAAGATCTAAAGTCACAAAGTGGAATCTTTTAATCAACACTGAAGCAAATTTCTTCTTAGTGAAAGACTTTAATGTTACTTTCCTTTATGCCAACTCTAGGTTTTCTAGAAAAAAAGGAATTTATATTCCCTGACATATACATATAGAATGGATTGGGAAAAAGAGGAATTTTGCAGGAGAGAATAATATGAAGATAAATCTATTATTTTCTGTGTAGCATCATTATTAGTCACAGTATTTGTTTCCAGAAAATGAGATGTGTCCAGTTACAAATTTCTGATTCTTAACTCCATTGAGGATTTATATTTTAACCTTTAAGAGAGAAAATTTGAACCAGCAAATGACTTTATTGTGACTAAGTAGCATACCAGGTGTGCCTGCTCTGAATACGCCATTCAAAAACTACCTATTTGATAATCAATTTGATTCATTATTTTCTTCCTATTAGAATCATTAAGTATGCAACCTTTTCTTTTAAAGAACTGATTATGGGGCAAATGTCTGACAGTTTTACTTATCACCATCCCTTAAAATTTAGATTATAATGAATCATTTACAGGCAACCTAAAATCCAAAGCAAATAAGATGAATTGAAGGCTGAGTTTTGCAGTTTTATCTATGTGTTTATCTCAGGGAGTGAGTGGTCATCCAAAGAAGCCAGTGCTCAGTGTCTCCCGTCACCAAGGCATGTTTTCCTGTCTTGTACATAATGAGAAAAGGGCGCTAATAGCCACTCAGAAGCAGAACCCTTCACAGGCTGGACTGGCCACCTCAGCACCGTCATTGAGATGAGTCTGTTTGTTACCCCCGGGGGGCAGGGGGTGCAGGGACCAAGCTCGTGTGCGCATGCGCAGGGCCAGTGGGCAGGAGTGGGCCTGTGTTTCTCCTGAGGGATTCAGGTCCACTCTCCTTGGCTGCCCAGGGCAGCAGCTCTTCCACTGGCTCTTTTAGAATCAGCAGGTAGAGCAGGAGGCTGTGAGTGAAGGTGGTCTTTGTTGTGAGCCGTGAGCACGGGCCTGGTGTCTGTGACGTGCTTTGCACACCTGTCACTCCTGGGCCTCTGTGGATCAGCTCTGTAGGTGCACTTTCTCCGGGGGCCTCCTCCTTCTCCTCAGTCAGTTCAGTTCAGTTGCTCAGTCATGTCTGATTCTTTGCAACTCCGTGGACTGCAGCACACCGGGCTTCCCAGTCCATCACCAACTCCCAGAGTTCACTCAAACTCATGTCCATTGAGTTGGTGATGCCATCCAACCATCTTATCCTCTGTCGTCCCCTTCTCCTCCTGCCTTAAATTTTTCCCAGTCTTTTCAAATGAGTCAGTTCTTCGCATCGGGTGGCCAAAGTATTGGAGTTTCAGCTTCAGCATCAATCCTTCCAATGAATATTCAGGATTGATTTCCTTTAGGATGAACTGGTTGGATCTCCTTGCAGTCCAAGGAGCTCTCAAGAGTCTTCTCCAACACCACAGTTCAAAAGCATCAATTCTTCACCACTAAGTTTTCTTTATAGTCCAGCTCTCACATCCATTCATGACTACTGGAAAAACCATAGCTACGACTAGACAGACCTTTGTTGGTAAAGTAATGTCTCTGCTTTTGAATATGCTATCTAGGTTGGTCATAACCTTTCTTCCAAGGATCCAGCGTCTTTTAATTTCATGGCTGCAGTCACCATCTGCAGTGATTTGGAGCCCCCCCAATATAAAGTCTGTCACTATTTCCACTGTTTCCCCATCTATTTGCCATGAAGTGATGAGACCGGATGACATGATCTTAGCTTTCTGAATGTTGAGTTTTAAGCCAACTTTTCCACTCTCCTCTTTCACTTTCTTCAAGAGACTCTTTAGTTCTTCTTTGCTTTCTGCCATAAGGGTGGTATCATCTGCATATCTGACATTGTTGATGCTTCTCTCGGCAGTTTTGATTCCAGTTTGTGCTTCATCCAGCCCAGCATTTCTCATGATGTGCTCTGAATATAAGTTAAATAAGCAGGGTGACAATATACAGCCTTGACATACTCCTTTCCCGATTTGGAACCAGTCTGTTGTTTCATGTCCAGTTCTAACTGTTGCTTCTTGACCTGAATACAGATTTCTCAGGAGGCAGGTCAGGTGGTCTGGTATTCCCATCTCTTGAAGAATTTTCCAAAGTTTGTTGTGATCCACACAGCTAAAGGCTTTGGCATAGTCAATAAAGCAAAAGTAGATATTTTTGGAACTCTCTTGCTTTTTTGATGATCCAGTGAATGTTGACAATTTTATCTCTGGTTCCTCTGCCTTTTCAAAATCCAGCTTGAACATCTGGAAGTTCATGGTTCATGTACTGTTGAAACATGGCTTGGAGAATTTTGAGCATTACTTTGCTAGCGTATGAGATAATTGCAATTGTGTGGTAGTGTGAGCATTCTTTGGCATTGCCTTTCTTTGGGATTGGAATGAAAACTGACATTTTCCAGTCCGGTGGCCACTGCTGAACTTTCTAGATTTGCTCACATATTGAGTGCAGTACTTTCACAGCATCATCCTTTAGGATTTGAAATAGCTCAACTGGAATTCTATCACCTCCACTAGCTTTGTTTGTAGTGATGCTTCCTAAGGCGCCATCTTTGAGCCTCCTTCTCCTACACATGCACACTCCTCCCCTGCCCCCACCACACACACACACACACACACACACACACACACACACGCACATACACTCACTTTACACAGCTAAACTCAGTGCCTCAGTCCAGAGGTGCGTCATTCTCGCCTGGTAGCTGAGCCCCTCCCCCGAGGTCCTCCCATCACTCATTGTCCCATGGTGACCCCGTGGTTTTATACTTATCTGCACAGCCATCTCTGTGAATACAGTGAGTTTTTTGCACATGAGAACTGAGGACCTTGTAGTTTCTGTCTTTATAAACCGGGCCCAACATGAGCTTAGCATGCACAAGCAGGTCTCCCTTGGATTAGTCCAAAGGGCTCTTTGTACAGACACAGCCTCCAGCCATGGAGCAGTCTCTCCTCTGATGGGTGACATCTCTCGAGAGGGACTGAAAGGATTTTGTGCCTAATTCCTGTCTCACCAGGCTGTGAGCAAGACTGTAGGAGGGGTTCAAGTATGAGAGAGAGGAAGAAGATGCCAGATTTCCAAAATGAATCTTTACCCTTGGTTGTCTTAATGATTTCTTAGTGCCTCTGAATGTACCTAGTTTAAGATCTAACCTGCTGTAAAAGTCCTTTTTGTTTTTCCAAGAGGGTGATTTTATACAAAATCAATTTGCTGAAAGCTGTTTTAAATATGGTCTAAGTTTATGGCGAAAGGTATTCTATTTTACTTTGCATTTTATTTTAAGTTTTTAAAGAGTGTCTGGCCTTCTCCGGTTGCCAATTAAACAGCTGGTCTGACAGCGCTGGCAGCCTTCTGCAATCTCTGATTGAGCAGAAGATTGAGGGGAAATTGCAATGCTCTTGTTTATACCACAACTACTATTAGTCATAGGACCATTCAGAGTATTTCTGAATAAGGGTGTTTCAGGCCACTGGGGAAATGCAGGAGGAGACTGAGCCAGGAGCAGAGTGCAGGGGGGTGGGGATAGGAGGGGAAGGGTAGGGTAGGAGAGGGCTATTTTCAGTTCTGAACCAGGTTTCGGAGCCTCTGCCCACCCCTGGGGAGTAGTGCATGCAGACCCTTTGCTTGTGTGTATCCGTATTTTATTTGCTTTCTCTCTAAGGAGGATATCTTTTCACATTCAAGTTATGAATGAATGTTGAAAATAAGAAGCCTTTTAGGATGATGCATGGCTCATGGAGGTGAATATTAAGCCTTTGCGAAGACTGTGGCTGGAAGATGTGGCGCCTCATTCCATCGTGGACTCTGCTGGTTCTGAGGGACCCATCGACCTCAAACACTTTACAGAAATGACTGGTGTGATGAGGTTCATGTTTTCCCAGCCACTTCACATTCAGTATACTCTGTTAATAGACACTTCCCTGGCAGTCCAGTAGTCAAGACTCCATGCTTCCAGTGTAGGGGGTGCAGGTTTGATTCCTAGTTGGGGAGCTAAGATCCCACATGCAGAGGGACATGGCCAAAATATTTAAAAAAAAAAAACCAAACCAAAAAATTGTATACTCTGTCATGTTACAGTTTTCTGTGTGTCTTTCCTTATATGGTCTATTGTTTAACCTTTTACACTTGGTATTTTGGTTTTATAAAAGACCTCATTGAGTTAAGTATACAATAAATGATACAACTAAACTGCAAAACTTGACATCTTGCCTTATTTCTGTAACAGTGACATTATGACCAAGTCAATATACATCCATCACCCCCAAGCTCCTCAACCCTCACCCACCCTCAGGCACCTGCTGTGACTTCTGTTTTAAAGATTAGGCCGCAAGTACTGCAAAGTAAAAGAGGAGAGTGGAAAAGTTGGCTTAAAGCTCAACATTCAGAAAACGAAGATCATGGCATCCGGTCCCATCACTTCATGGCAAATAGATGGGCAAACAGTGGAAACAGTGTCAGACTTTACTTTTTTGGGCTCCAAAATCACTGCAGATGGTGACTGCAGCCATGAAATGAAAAGACGCTTACTCCTTGGAAGAAAAGTTATGACCAACCTAGACAGCATATTCAAAAGCAGAGACATTACTTTGCCAACTAAGGTCTGTTTAGTCAAGGCTATGGTTCTTCCAGTAGTCATGTATGGATGTGAGAGTTGGACTGTGAAGAAGGCTGAGCACAGAAAAATTGATGCATTTGAACTGTGGTGTTGGAGAAGACTCTTGAGAGTCCCTTGGGCTGCAAGGAGATCTAACCTGAAGGAGCTCAACCCTGGGATTTCTTTGGAAGGAATGATGCTAAACCTGAAACTCCAGTACTTTGGCCACCTCATGCCGAGTTCACTCATTGGAAAAGACTTTGATGCTGGGAGGGATTGGGGTCAGGAGAAGAAGGGGATGACAGAGGATGAGATGGCTGGATGGTATCACTGACTGAATGGATGCTAGTCTGAGTGAACTCTGGGAGTTGTGATGGACAGGGAGGCCTGGCGTGCTGCGATTCATGGGGTCGCAAGGGGTTGGACACGACTGAGCAACTGAACTGAACTGAACTGGAGCCAAGCAGGATGCAGTCTTTCTTGGCTGGCAGAAGAGGTCTCTTCATTCACTCAACAAAATTATTTTGAGATCCATTTGCTCATATTTCATATATCATTAATTCATTCCTTTTTATTACTGAGTAGTATTCAGTGTTTGAGTATATCATGATTTACTTATCTGTTTATCTTTTTTTGGAAAAGGCAAGGAATAAAAAGTTTATTCAAGAAATGCATTAAATACCTATAATGTGCTAAATATTCTGTATTAATTTCTTTTGCTATACAGTAGGTCCTTGGTTATCCATTTTGAATATAGCAGTGTGTACATGACCTTTCCAAACTCCCTAACTATCCTTTCCCCCCAGCAACCATAAGTTCATTTTCTAAGTCTGTGAGTCTCTTTCTACTTTGTAAGTAAGTTCATTTATATCATTTCTTTTTAGAATCCGCAAATAAGGGGTGTGATATGATATTTCTCCTTCTCTGTCTGACTTCACTCAATGTAACACTCTGTGTGTGTGTTAGTTGCTCAGTTGTGTCTGACTCCTTGAGACCCCATGGACTACAGCCCACAAGGCTCTCCTGTCTGTGGAATTCTTCAGGCAAGAATACTGGAGTAGGTTGCCATTTCCTTCTCCAAACACTCTCTGGGTCCATCTGTATTGCTGCAAATGGCATTATTTCAGTCATTTCAATGACTGAGTAATATTCCCTTGTGTATATATATCCCATATCTTCTTTATTTGTTCCTCTGACAGTGAACATTTCACTGCTTCCATGTCTTGGCTATTGTAAACAGTGCTGCAATGAACGCTGGGGTGCATGTATCATTTTGGAGCATGTTTTTCTCCAGATATATACCCAAGAGAGGAATTGTAGAGTTATATGGTATTTCTATTTTTAGTTTTTTCAGGAACCTCTATATTCTTCTCTATATGGCAACCCCAACCCACTCCAGTGTTCTTGCCTGGAGAATCTCATGGACAGAGGAGCCTGGCCATCTACAGTCCGTGGGGTCACAAGAATTGGACATGACTGAGTGACTAAGTCAGGTCAGTCGCTCAGTCATGTCCACCTCTGTGCAACCCCATGGATGGCAGCACGCCAGGCCTCCCTATCCATCACCAATTCCCAGAGTTTACCCAAACTCATGTCCACTGAGTTTGAATTTAACAACTAAACAACCACCATACTGTTCTGCATAGTGGCTGTACCAATTTACATTCCCACCAACAATATAGGAGGGTTCCCTTTTCTCCATACCCTCTCTGGCATTTTTTTTGTGTGTGGATTTTTTGACAGTAGCCTTTCTAACTGATGTGAAGAGATATCTCATTGTAGTTTTGACTTGGATTTTTCTAATAAGTAGTGATGTTGAAAATATTTTCATGTGCTTACTGGCCATCTGTATATCCTCTTTAGAGAAATGTCTATTCAGGTCTTCTGCCCATTTTTTGAGTGGGTTTATTTGTTTTGATGCTGTTAAGTGTCCTAAGATGTTTGTAAATTTTGGAGACTAATCCCTTATCAGTCACAATATTTGCAAATGTTTTCTCCGAATCTATGATTTGTTTTTTTCATTTTGTTTGTTGTTTCCTTTTTTGTGCAAAAGCTTTTGAGTTTAAGCAGGTCCTATTTATTTATTTTTGATTTATTTCCATTATTCTAGGAGATGCATTGAAAAAAGATGTTGCTGTGATTTATGTCAGAGAGTGTCCTGCCTATGTTTTCCTTTAGGAGTTTTACCATGTTCCATCTCACATTGAGATGTTTTCCTGTTTATCTTCTGATGGGCATTTGTGTGGTTTCCAGCTTTGAGCTCTTACAAACAAAGCTGTTATGAATGTGACAGACCAGTTCTAGATGGGAACATTTATTCACTTCTGGGTAAAAACAAATAAACAAAAAAAGAATGGAATGAGTGTTTTACATGGTAGGTAAAGAAAATGGCAACCCACTCCAGTATTCTTGCATGGAAAATCCCATGAATGGAGGAGCCTGGTGGGCTACAGTTCATGGGGTCGCAAAGAGTTGGACACAACTGAGCAAGCGACTTAACTTATATGTTTACTTAAGAAAGTGCTGCATCATTTTCACCGAGGCTATGTCATTGTGTGGCTACACCAGTGTGCGGAAGGTTCTGGCTGTTCAGTGTTCTGGCAGTGTTGCCAATTTCAGCCTTTCTAAGAGGTGTGTAGTTTTTAATAATTAAATTAAATTTGTGATTTTTAATTTGTGATTTCTTACCATCTAGTCAAGGCTATGGTTTTTCCAGTGGTCATGTATGGATGTGAGAGTTGGACTGTGAACAAAGCTGAGCACCGAAGAATTGATGCTTTTGAACTGTGGTGTTGGAGAAGACTCTTGAGAGTCCCCTGGACTGCATGGAGATGCAACCAGTCCATTCTAAGGGATATCAGTCCTGGGATTTCTTTGGAAGGAATGATGCTGAAGCTGAAACTCCAGCACTTTGGCCACTTCATGCGAAGAGTTGACTCATTGGAAAAGACTCTGATACTGGGAGGGATTGGGGGCAGGAGAAGAAGGGGATGACAGAGGATGAGATGGCTGGATGGTATCACTGACTCGATGGACGTGAGTCTGAGTGAACTCCAGGAGTTGGTGATGGACAGGGAGGCCTGGAGTGCTGCAATTCATGGGGTTGCAAAGAGTTGGACACGACTGAGCGACTGAACTGAACTGAACTGAACTGAATGACTAATGATGCTGAGCATCTTTTCATATGCTTATCTGTAATCAGTACATCTTTCGTGAATCGTATGCTCAAATACGTCACCCTTTTTCCTCTGACCCTTGTCTTCTTAACTTAGTTCTGGGAATTCTCTATATATAATGGATACATGTCCTTTGTCAGAGACACATGATTTACAAATACTTTCTAAGAGTCTAAGCCTTGTTTTTCATTCTCTTCATAGAATCTTTCAAAGAACAGATGTTTTTAATTTTAATGAGGTCCACAGAATAGAAAGAGCCGACTGAGAAGAAGTCCAAAATGGAAACCACAAATTCCAGACATGAAAAATGGACCTTGTGTACTTGACAACTGGGGTCAGCTGTATCTCAAGACAGGCAAACGTAGACAGGCCAATAGTCCAAATGTTCTTCATTGTTTCCATCATACTAATTTTAAATGGGCCATAGGATTCACAGCCCCAGTGGAGTTACATGCTTCTTGATTCAGGAACTAAATTCAGGATGCTTAGCTACCATTTTTAAGTTATATAGAAAACATGAGCACTGAGATTATTCTAATATCAATTTTCAAATGATCAGAAAATACGCTTTCTGAGACTGAGTGAAAAAGCCTGGGAAACAAACCATGTAAACATGCAGTGTTATAGAAGTGAACTATATTAAGCAATTCTAAAAATAAAAATATATATAAAATAATCCTCAGGTGATGGCACATTAGGAATTACTTTTAGTTTCACCTTTTATTACTAGCTTTTTCTGTTTGTTTGTTTTACCAAGTTAGACTTCTCTTTGTATGGCAAAAGGATCCTGAAGCCCCACTGGGACAGAAAGGCCGGTAGAAATGCATGTTTTAGTCATTTCTACATGAAGATCCTCCCATGAGAGTAAAGGTTGAAATGCGGGTCTTATTGGAGGCGTCATAAAGTCAAGGCTATGGAAAAACCATAGCCTTGACTAGATGGTAAGAAATCACAAATTAAAAATCACAAATTTAATTTAATTATTAAAAACTACACACCTCCTTAGAAAGGCTGAAATTGGCAACACTGCCAGGCGTCATAACAAAATGTTTTGAAAAAAGTTCAAAATATTTCTACAAGCTATTTTTTTTCTGGAAACACAGGAAATTTTACACAAGTATGTTTTCAGAGTTCCATACAAGGGATTTGGTATCACAATTTACAGAGTCACAGTGATGGAACCAGAATGATAAATGAGAGACAGAGAAAGAGGAAGGAAGAGAGGGAGGGAGGAAAGGAGGATAATAACAGTAAGCAAGCACTTAAATTCAGGAATGAAAATTCTTTCCATCTCATGCATTTGGATTTTACGCCTCAAGGTAAGCATTTCCCCAGCAGGTTACTCTAAATGAGGCAGGTTAGATAATAAACAGGACTGCAGTGGTTGGATCATATTTACAACAGGGTTTCAGAGTAGGTGGAGTTAGAGGTGACCCTGAGGTCACTGGTTTTGAAGCAGAGAGATATGCAGTGGCTGCTCGCCTTAGTATTCTGTTCCTTCAACACTGTTTCTCTACCCTTAAGACACTGCTCAGGATGGAGATGAAATTAAAGGGCAGTGTTGAGCAATTTGCTGTGACAAGACTGTGATGTCATTGATAAGGGTCTGTCTGCTGGAAACTCCAGAAGTACTTAAGTGGAATTACCATGTGCTTTTGAACTTGGTGTTGGAGAAGGCTCTTGACAGCGAGATCCAACCAGTTCATCCTAAAGGAAATCAGTCCTGAATATTCATTGGAAGGACTGAGGCTGAAGCTGAAACTCCAATACTTTGGCCACCTGATATGAAGAAGTGATTCATTTGAAAATATCCTGATGCTGGGAAAGATTGAGAGCAGGAGGAGAAGGGGATGACAGAGGATGAGATGCTTGGATGGCATCACCGACTCAATGGACATGAGTGTGAGTAAGTTCCGGGAGTTGGTGATGGACAGGGAAGCCTGGCGTGCTGCAGTCCCTAGGGTCACAAAAAGTCAGAAGCAACTGAGCAACTGAACTGAACAGTAGGGGGAGAAGTTGTAAGTTTTTAAGTAGAGAGCATCTCAAATCTGTGTATCACAGTATGGGCAATACACTATGGGGGCAAGTTCATTATATTTAACATTTTCCCTTCTCTGTTCAGAAAACAAAATTTTGCTTTGCCCATTTGGTGTATTCCCTTTATTGAAAAAAAATTTTTTTTTTTTTTCTCCTTAAACTGGTGTTTGGGTTTTTGTGACGCAGATTCTGAGGGTAAGGAAAAAGAAGTAGGAGTGAGGTGCAGAAAGTAAGAGTTTAAGAACCAGAGATCCATGGGCTGAAGCTGCAGGACTGGATAGGAAGCGAGAGACTGCAGGTGTGCAGCAAATTGGAGCAGTGAAAACAGGCTCCAGGGTTTTCAGTGCTTGTTTGTGTTGCTCTGATGTCGACCCTGTTCTGAGGTGGCAGCTTTAATGATCCTCCTTTAAATAACAGTCCTTCCATTTTCTGACATCCTGTGATTTGCCATGTACAAGGACATCTCTCTGAGGATTTTTAAAGCAATATACCAAATGCATACTCTCGTTGATTCTGAAAGATATCACATCTGTCAGAATAAAGACGGGTGTTGTAGAAATGGACGACTCACAGGAGAAATAGTTCTTAGACTTTGAAGAGTTGGTATTGTGGTTTGAAGACTGATTTGGAATAAAGTTGTGAAAATCTTTCAGAATACAGGGAGAAAACAGAAACAAAGACACACATCCAGGGAATTCCTGATGAACAACGACACTGAGAGAATTTAATTTATTTCAGAAAGGAAGAAGTACAAAGGGGGCAGGTGAAAAATTCAGATAATAGAAAGGATTTTTCTCAGAAAATAATGGTGATGAGCTTTCACCTTATTCTGGGAGCTCACCCCATTGCTGGTTCTCTTCTTTTCCTGCTTCTAGGATGATGACACTTTCCTGGCCCCTTACAGTTGGGAGGGACCATGAACTAGTTCTAATGGGTGGGTTTGTACGGAGACCATTTCCAAGCCATGGCATCTAAGTGCCAGCATGTGTCTCCAGACTCTTCTTCTCTGCCCGCCTTGGAACTGTGTCATAATGATGGATGATGAAGCAGAGATTGAAGCATCCTGTGTTTCCAAGACACTGCAGGGAGTTGGCTGCCCCAAGCATAGCCTGGACCCTTGAGGGCCATTAACCGAATAAAAAATGCCCTTATGTTAAGATGCTGAGGTATTTGTGCTGTTTGTCATAGAGACATAGGACTTTCTTCTCTAGCTAAAGTAGTTTCTTGATTTTGATGTTTTATAAATTTCTTACATAATTTCTATGTCATTTAGCAACACAAAATGGTAAATTGTGAGCAGGACTTTAGTATTAAATGGGGATAGTACCAAAAGTCTTCAATTAATGTGGAAATGATGGTGGTATGCCCTGGGACATGGCTGTGATAACAAGAGGAGAGACTGGAAACTATTATAAATCAAACTGGCATATTAAACGGCAAGATCAAGAGCAGATGAAACTGGTATTTAGGAAAAAAATAAGCAGGTAAAGTGAAGTTGTTTTATAGGAAATTGTGAATTCTATCTTTTGGGAATTTCAAGCTTCAGAAGCCCTGAAGACCTGCTTTTCCTTTACCCCCTTCTGCTCCCTGATAACCCACATGTTCCAGGTCCTTCAAATAAGCCCGGCACCCCCATTCAAGCAGTATCTTCCACTGTGCTCTTACCTACTCAGGATTCTCTCAAGGTGATGGTGCCATTGCAGGCTACTGGGCCCCTCTCCAGACTCCAGTGAATCAGCTCCTGGAATTGCACTGTAACGTTTCCCAGATGAATTTTACATACTGAAGTCTGAGAACTGCTCCACTAAAGACTTTCAGTGGCTAGTTTCCCTGAATATCTTATGTTCTGAGGCAACTCAGTGTTTCATCCTGTGTTGTGTTCTTATCAGCATTACAGTATAGCTCACTCGGACTGAAAGTCCTTTGGACTGCAAGGAGATCAAACCAGTCCATCTGAAAGGAAATCAGCTCTGGATATTCACTGGAAGGCCTGATGTGGAAATTGAAGTTCCAGTACTTTGGCCACCTGATGTGAAGAACTGACTCATTGGCAAAGACCCTGATGCTGGGCAAGATTGAAGGCAGGAGAAGGGGACAAGAGAGGATGAGATGGTTGCATGGCATCACCGACTCAATGGATATGAATTTGAGCAATCCTGGAGACAGTGAAGGACAGGGAAGCCTGGCGTGCTGCAGTCCATGGGGTCACAAAGAGTCGGATGCGACTTAGTGTCTAAACAACAACAACAACAGAAAAGCTGACTTAGATCAGTATGAGAAGCCAAATATTTTTCTAGACAGGGTAGAGGACAGAGGACAGAGGGAGCTCCTGTTGAAGAACAGGGCATGGACTAACTCTTCTGTTATAAAAATCACCCTGATGTTTGCAAATGCATATCCAATTTTAGACCTAAAAATTATGTGAGGTTAAGTCATTGCTTTATAGTCTCACTATGTACCCTGTTTATTTGGTAAGCTACCATGATTATTTGCTATAATTCTAGATGGTATTAATAAAATAGCACATCTATCAAAAACATGGCTGATCACTTATTACAATGACCCTAAGGAACTTGTGTGTGTGTGTGTGTGTGTGTGTGTGTGAGAGAGAGAGAGTAGCCCCAAAGATGCATTAACCATGTACAGAATACTTACAAGAGAATTCCTCAGGCTCTCCTGATATGTCTTGTTTTGTTTTGCAGATCCTTTGAATAGGTTGCCAGCTAAGCACACCAACAACAGAAGATTGTCAGAGCAGGAGACTTCCTGCTCCATGTGGTTGTCCCTGATTAAAGATGTATAGGTGAGACTGTAGCAGGAAGAAAAGACAGAAGCAAAACAGAAAACAAGGAGAAGTTTGAACAAGGAGTTATGCACCAGAAAAGAAAATATGTTCCTTAGAGTCACAGCTACCTTCCAGAGGCAAATTTAAAATCCTCTGTACTTCTGAAAAATCAGAGGGGTTGCCCTGGATATGTCTGATAATAAAAACCAAAGAGAATTGAATTCCTTTTTTTGTTTTTCCCATAGAGGAGACAATAATTTGAACATCTGGGGTGGGAAGCACACAGGAGAAATGAGGTGGTAAACTTGGTATGTTTTGAGGGAAGATTGGAGCAACCCCCGGCTTTTATTTTCATTGAGGGAATGAAGTAGCTGCTTGTCTCTTCCTGGAATTTTAGGGAAGGTCTCTAATGCTTGTGGGGAGGTGACTGGGGACAACAGTGTACAAGACTCAGGAGGCAGAAAGGAGACCATCTGAAAGGAAGCCCTGGGGGAATTCTCAGCTATCTTTGGGAAAACTTATTTAAAATTATTAGATTGGAAGTTCCTATTATTATCCTCTTCCATGTTGGGAGGTGGTGCTTACATGGTGGGTGGTAGCAATTAAATTCATTGTCAGAAAGCTAGAACGTACATGATTTGGAAGACAAGTCTATACCGTATCCCAAATGTCAGCGCTCCAGCACTTCATTTCCCAATGTTTTCTGAATGACTACTGAACCCAAGTACCAAGCACCAGGACCTCATGGCACATGTTGTTGAGAGCAGAGATGCAGCTCAGCTCATGTCTAAGCCAGGTCCTGAGGATGAGCTGAGGTTGCCAGCGAGATCATGGGTGGGAGGCAGGGACTGGAGGGATGGGGGCGTGGGCCATGAGTTCTGCTATGAAAGAGCGCTGTGAGCGTCAGCAACAGCACCTTGTCCAATCAAGCAGGGAAGAGTAACAGTATAGACCCAAGACACCAGTTATGGAGTTTAGATACTAACCTGCAGGTGGTTAAGAATTATTATTATTATTATTATTTGTTTTTTGGCGCCAAGAGGGGTATGAAGGTGATGAAGAATTTTATGCAATCAGATTTGCATTAACAAATTGCTCAGGTAGAGTACGAGGAACCTGCTGCTTAAGCAGAAAATGTCCTTGATTTAGTCACAAAACTCAGGTTCTCAGGAAGCCCGTTACCGGATGCTGATCCATGTGAGGACGCTACTGGACGATGGAGCCTCCGCCCCTCTTGCTGTGATGGTGTTGCCACTCTCTCATTTTTTTCATGGACTAGAGACCAGTGACAATGATAAGAGAAATACCAAACAAGTTCAAAACAGCCCATTCCTCTGAACTGTGTTTTTTTTTTAATGCTCACGGTACTTAGGAGATTCAGCAGGTGACCCTGCATGCCAAAAGGGAAGACACGGCATTTGGCAATGAAGATACATGGAGACTGTCGGAAAGCATCTCTCCTGTGTGTTTCTTTCCAAGGTGGGTTGCTGAACTGTCCAGATGAGGAGCCATATTATCATGAAGACCACGGTGAAGATTGGGAAGGCAATGTATAAGAATACAATGAATATAGGTTTTGGCATGAAACACACCTAAAAAATCGGTCAAAATTAAATAGGCACGTTGGATTTCTTTAAGACAATGCCCTTATTGTCTGAAACTTCAATGCAGAGCCTGTTAAATGTCTCAGTTCAGTCAGTTCAGTCATTTCAGTCATTCAGTCCTGTCTGACTCTTTGTGACCCCATGGACTGCAGTACACCAGGCTTCCCTGTCCATCACCAACTCCCGAGGGTTGCTCATACTCACGCCCATAGAGTCAGTGATGCCAGCCAATGTTAAATGTCTACAAAAAGGTCAATTATGTGTTGATGCACAGAGGTGTCTGTCTACTGCCTGGCATACAGATAGATGCTTAATGGATATGAACCAAAATGGGGTGATGATTTGATGTCTAAAATGACTTTATATACATTAATATTAATATAGGAATACTATATAATACATTTGAAAGAGAGATTTTGTAGGATTTCATTTAACTTTGTAGGATTTTTCTCCAGCACTCGATTTGGTACTCAGCCTTTATGTCTGGGTGTCTTCTTCACATCCCTGGTACCTGTCAGTACACAGCTGAACAATTATTTAAGGACCAGAGAAACTCTAGAGAATAAAACCCTGAGTACAATCTGAAATGCTTGTTATCACAAAGAATTCACTTGTTACTCTTAAGGGGAATAGGCAATATTTCCAAAGGATGATGCAAAAGACCAGAGAGTTATATTCTATTAGCCACTAACTATCAAACTGTTTCTTTTTTAAACAGACGGAAGTTTTGTTAGCAGATTATGTAATAAAATATCAGTGATTCATGTACATATTTTTGTTCTTTTGCAAATTGCATTTTTTTCCTACAGAGATTAATTTGAAAACTCTTTGTTATGGAACATCATGTACAATTTTGTATTCTGACATTTGTTGAGGATGTTATGTCTTTATACTTTTCTGTTGCTTCTCATAGTTTCAGGTGGAAATGCTATTTCAGAATCTAGCCTGTACAAGGAAGATTCACAGAGTTCAGCTAGGGGATCAAAAGTTTGCTCACTCAGGTATAATTTGGAACATTTTAAGTATTTCAAACTTTATGAAAAATTATGCCTCCTACATACATGAGTTTATATACACATATAAGTTTATAGTCATGAGAGAGTCAATTCCTAGGCAGGTTGATAAGAGGTCCCCAAGGAGAGAGGGATCTGGAATTCTCAAGGAAGAGGAAAGGACAAACGTCTTTTTTTTTCTTCTCTACATTAATTAGTGTGGGTCACATAAAATGTTTTTTTCTTTTAGCCCAGAAGTGATAATTACACAACAAACAACTCAGTTTAAACTCTGTACTAAGGATTATATAACAACAGTGTATCCTGCTTGAGAACAGTTTCTCCTTCCTAAAAACCTTCTGGCTAATCCTGTCATCTTCAAATGTATATTATGGGAGCGGGTCTGGTAGGACCTTTCTATTGTTAGTTCTAATCCCGTTATCCTAAAATGTAAATTGTTGAAGTGGGTCTGGTAAAATTTTTACAACCTTGAGACATTCTTTTGATTTATTGTAATAACCAATTGAAAAAGTATATAACTCCCTTTTCTAAGACTAGTGGGAGGGGCACTCTCCGCCCCCCTTCTGATGTCTATGTCAGAAGCTTTCTCTGTCCCTTTACACACTTTAATAAAACTCTGCTACACAAAAGCTCTTGAGTGATCAAGCCTGGTCCCTGGTCCCGAAGCTAAATCTTCTTCTTTGGAGATCAAGAACCTGACACTGTTAACTGTAAGCTATCAGTCGTATGGTCAGTACGTATGGGAACATATTCACTTGAGGTTATTCTGTTGTAAAATGTTTAATTAGTTAAAGTGAGTTCCCTTTGACCCTACCCCACCCCCACTTGCCCTGGACTAAAACAAAATGTCAAAGGAGCTTCAGATGTTGAGCGCCCTTCAGAGAGCCCATGTAGGATTCATTAGCACCACTGGTTGTTTGTCAAAATTGGCTTAATACTACTTGAATGAAATTTAGTGAGATCTTAATGAGAATTGATGAGGGAATTTGTAAGCTTGCTTTGGTTTGGTTTTGAGGTGGCCACGATCCCAGACTCTCAATAGAAAGGACCTTGATGCCAATGATGGTTTTAGTTCACTCAAATAAGTTCACTCACCTGTACCTGCCCATCTTGGAGCTCATTTGAACACCTGTAAAAGCAAAAATGATATGGCCAATGGATGGGGAAACTACTTAAGCACAGGACGTGAGTCACAAAGAGAGTGATCACTTTAAGGGGAACAGGAGCCAGCTGTGGGTGTACTTTAATGGGTCACTTTTAACCCATTGAGATGATATTTCTTGATGATCTCTGCTGTTATTTTGGAGGTAGCAGAACACGTTTCAGTGACTCCCTCACACACATTGTCTGCGAGCTCAGTCGCTTCAGTCATGTCCCACTCTTTGCAACGCTATGGACTGTAGCCCGCCAGGCTCCTCTGTCCGTGGGATTCTCCAGGCAAGAATGCTGGAGTGGGTTGCCATGCCCTCCTCGAGGGGATCTTCCCAACCGGGGGGCTGAACTCATTTCTGCCTGTGTCTCCTGCATTGCAGGCATATTCTTTACCACTAGCACCACCTGGGAAGCCCATTACACATGATTAGTTCAGTTCAGTTCAGTCACTCAGTCATTTCCAACTCTTTTTGACCCCATGGACTGCAGCATGCCAGGCTTCCCTGTCCATCACCAACTCCTGGAGCTTACTCAGACTCATGTCCATTGAGTTGGTGATGCCATCCAACCATCTCATCCTCTGTTGTCCCCTTCTCCTTTCACCTTCAATCTCTCCCAGCATCAGGGGGCCAAAGTATTGGAGTTTCAGGTTCAGCATCAGTCCTTCCAATGAATATTCAGGACTGATTTCCTTTAGGATGGACGGGTTGGATCTCCTTGCTGTCCAAGGGACCCTCAAGAGTCTTCTCCAACACCACAGTTCAAAAGCATCAATTCTTTCATGCTCAGCTTTCTTTATAGTCCAAGTATTATTACACATAATACTCATGCAGAGAACGCTAGAGTAATCCATACAGCTTCATGTACTGAAGCTGATAATTCTCAACCTCAAAATATGTTTAACTGGAATCAATGAAAAAATTTTGATTTGACATGGAATTTATCACATCACTCACAACTGTTTCTGGCTGTCCCACAAAATCTGAAAATTTAAGGGGGCGGGGATAAAACTCTCTTCCAAGTTTTAAGTGATAAGTCTAGAAATTCCAATGGTGTATCCATTTAGTGAAATATGTCATTACGCTGCAGGATTACCAGGCAAGCTGAATGACCATGTGAAGTTTGTAACTGTGGTGAAAGATCCCAAGTCTGAGGGTCATTCTAGGAGATGATCTCTTACAGAACTCTCATAATTGTCATCATCTCATGATGTCCTGGGGCCTGCTGTCTTCATGGTTAGTGTCCGATTCCTTTGAAAGTAATATGATTATATCAAGCCCTAAAAAACTTGACTTGACAGACTTCCTTCATTACAAGAATAAACATTTCTTTCAATAAATTTACAAACCCATGCACTAGATTTATAAAAACATACTTTAGCCACTTAAAAGCTTTCAGAAAAGACATCTGATTCCACTTTCACCCATCACTGAGGTTCTAATTACTTTGATATAATAGCTGTGGGATTTTATTTTTTACTGATCAGACAGATTCCTCACTAATATGTAGCAGAAAAGAAACATTAGAATTCTGTTCTATTTGACAGGACTGTCATTAAAGTCAGTTGGATCCAATTTATTTCCTCCAATGCAATTGTATGAAAATATCTTTGATGTTCCTCTAGCCATA
>SJYQ01002692.1:477806-537835 GCA_006410935.1 Redunca redunca
GGAGAGTGAAAAAGTTTGCTTAAAGCTCAACATTCAGAAAACGAAGATCATGGCATCTGGTCCCATCACTTCATGGGAAATAGATGGGGAAACAGTGGAAACAGTGTCAGACTTTATTTTTGGGGGCTCCAAAATCACTGCAGATGGTGACTGCAGCCATGAAATTAAAAGACGCTTACTCCTTGGAAGAAAAGTTATGACCAACCTAGACAGTATATTCAAAAGCAGAGACATTACTTTGCCGACTAAGGTCCGTCTAGTCAAGGCTATGGTTTTTCCTGTGGTCATGTATGGATGTGAGAGTTGGACTGTGAAGAAGGCTGAGCACCGAAGAATTGATGCTTTTGAACTGTGGTGTTGGAGAAGACTCTTGAGAGTCCCTTGGACTGCAAGGAGATCCAATCAGTCCATTCTGAAGGAGATCAGCCCTGGGATTTCTTTGGAAGGAATGATGCTAAACCTGAAGCTCCAGTACTTTGGCCACCTCATGAGAAGAGCTGACTTATTGGAAAAGACTCTGATGCTGGGAGGGATTGGGGGCAGGAGGAGAAGGGGACGACCGAGGATAAGATGGCTGGATGGCATCATGGACTTGATGGACGTGAGTCTGAGTGAACTCCGGGAGATGGTGATGGACAGGGAGGCCTGGCTTGCTGCGATTCATGGGGTCGCAAAGAGTTGGACACGACTGAGCGACTGAACTGAACTGATTCAATGCTTTGCTACCATCCCCTAATTTTTTGGTAGAGGAGCCTCGCCAGGTTTTGAACAATATCCACCTTTAGTGTGGCCATGCAATCAGGGAAAAGAATCACTTCTGCACCTCACATCGCCGCCCATAACAGAGTGCCAGATTCGATTGCTTTAAGCTGAGTGTGGTGGTTGCTCCCTGCAGGGAGTGGTTGACGCGAAAGCTTGTAGTGATTCTGGTGCATGAGGAGACAGTGTCCAGGGTCACTTTGGAGAGCAGCTCTCTTCACTCTTATAAGGAGTTCTGGGAAGGGGATTTTTCTTTGGTGATCATATACACGGCCGTGTGATGGGGAGGTGCTTGGAACTGTAGCAGCCCTCAGAGAACAAAGCTGTGGACACAAGCCAGCATGCTAGAGAGGGGTCCGAGGAAAAAGGAGAAATCATCGACCCCTGATGATCTAATCAAATCTGGAAACCGCTTGTCTTTAGGTTTCTTGTTATGAGAGAGAATAAGAGTCAGTAGTTTTAACCAATTGACTTGGATTTTTGTTGCCTGCAGCTGAATTTATACTAATTATACCAGAAAATTTCATAAACGCAGTCAGGAAATTTAATTTTAATCTTAGGTAAATAGTTACCAATGCTGACAAGGTTTTAAAAGAACAGAGTCAGAAATACTTAAAGGATAATTTTTTGTAAACTGAGAGTTAGTTGCTGTTGTTTAGTTGTTGTGTCCAAATCTTTGTGACCCCATGGACTGCAGCCTGTCAGGCTCCTCCATTCATGTTATTTCCTTTATTTTAAGATTCATTTATTAATTTGTTGGCTTTTTGGGCAATAAGTAGTGGTCACGTATGGATGTGAGAGTTGGACTATAAAGAAGGCTGAGTGCCAAAGAATAGATGCTTTTTTTTTTTTAATTTTTTTAAATTTTTATTTTAACTTTAGTTTACTTTACATTACTGTATTGCTTTTGCCAAACATTAACATGAATTCACCACGAGTGTACAAGCATTCCCAAACATGAATCCCTTCCCACCTCCCACTCCATACCATCTCTCTGGGTCCTCTCCTTGCACCAGTCTCAAGCATCCTGCATCCTGCATTGGATATCGACTGTCAATTCATTTCGTACTTGATAGTATACATGTTTCAATGCCATTCTCCCATCTCATCCCACCCTCTCCCTCTCTCTCTCCCCCAGAGTCCAAAAGTTCACTGTATAGATCTGAGTCTCTTTTGTTGTCTCGCATACAGGGTCATCATCCCCATCTTTCTAAATTCCATATATATGCGTTAGTATACTATATTGGTGTTTTTCTTTCTGGCTTGCTTCACTCTGTATAATCGGCTCCAGTTCCATCCATCTCCTTAGAACTGATTCAAATGTATTCTTTTTAATGGCTGAGTAATACTCCATTGTGTATATGTACCACAGCTTTCTTATCCATTCATCTGCTGATGGACATCTAGGTTGTTTCCATGTTCTGGCTATTATAAACAGTGCTGCGACGAACATTGGGGTACATTTGTCTCTTTCTATTCTGGTTTCCTTGGTGTGTATGCCCAGCAGTGGGATTGCTGGGTCATAAGGCAATTCTATTGCTGGAGAAGACTCTTGAGAGTCCCTTGGACTGCAAGGAGATCAAACCAGTCCATCCTAAAGGAGATCAGTCCTGGGTATTCACTGGAAGGACTGATGTTAAAGCTGAAACTCTAATACTTTGGCCACCTGATGCGAAGAGCTGACTTATTTGAAAAGACCCTGATGATTGAGAGCAGGAGAAGGGGACGACAGAAGATGAGATGGTTGGTGGCATCACCGACTCAATGGGCATGAGTTTGGATGGACTCCGGGAGTTGGTGATGGTCAGGGAGGCCTGGTGTGCTATGGTTCATGGGGTTGCAAAGAGTCGGACACGACTGAGCTACTGAACTGAACTGAACTGAAGTGCTTATTATATGCCAGGATCAGTAAAATTTATACTGGGCTGCGATGCTCCAAGGGCTCTTCATCATGGACTCAGTTTGAACTGGGAATCAACATCAGAGTCTAGGTGCCTTACTGAGGGGCCTCCAAGGTGATACTAGTGGTAAAGAACCTGCCTGCAATGCAGGAGACACAAGAGATGTGGGTTTGACCTCTGGGTCAGGAAGATGCCCTGGAATAGGAAACAGCAACCCAGTATTCTTGCCATAGAAGATTCCACGGACAGAGGAGCCTGGTGGGCTACAGTGCTTGGGGTCAGAGAATCAGACACTACTGAGTGACTGAACACACGTCACCAAGAGCTCAGTTTCAGAGCCCGCCAGGCGTTTTCCAGTGACTTTTAGAAGTCGTTTATAGCCCAGGAGCTGTAATCACCTCCCACCCTGTGCTGGGATGTCTCCTACTAGCTAGCTCTAGCTGTGTTGGTCACGAGATGCTGCTGTTCCAGGACTAAACACGAGGACTTTCTCTGTGTTCGGAGCTGAATCGTTTTAATTGAACAGAATAAAGAGCACCCATCAGTGAGCATGTTGCTAAGCTGTCCAACTTACAGTGGGAGGCCTTTTGGGTGAAGCCCGGTTCTTCATCCTGCTCTCCTGTGCCGCCAGGCATGGTGCCCTCACTGTCCGGGACAGAATGCTCTGCAGTGTTCCCTCCACACTGCCTGAGCTTTTGGTGGTCAGCTAGGGCTCAGTGGTCCTGCTCAGTGGTGTTCATCATTGGGTGACTCCTCAGTCCTCATCCAGGAGCTTCCCAATGCTTCCTTTTGAACCATTAAAAGTGCTCTTGAAGAACATTTCTCATCTGTGATGCACTATTTTGTTTTTTTGGTTACCTATGACAGCTTATCGGAGAAGGCAATGGAATCCCACTCCAGTACTCTTGCCTAGAAACTTCCATGGATGGAGGAGCCTGGTGGGCTACAGTCCATGGGGTCGCTGAGTCAGACACGACTGAGCGACTTCACTTTCACTTTTCACTTTCATGCATTGGAGAAGGAAATGGCAACCCGCTCCAGTGTTCTTGCCTGGAGATTCCCAGGGATGGCAGAGCCCAGTGGGCTGCCGTCTGTGGGGTCGCACAGAGTCAGACATGACTGAAGCGACTTAGCAGCAGCATGATAGCTTATGGCTTTTTTTTTTTTTTTTTAACATAGCCATCTCTGGGAGATAGTGAAGGATGGAGAAGCCTGGCATGCTGCAGCCCATGGGGTCTCAAAGAGTTTGATATGATGTAGCCACTGAACAACAACAAAACACAGCAATCTGTAGAGAAAAAGTGAAGCACGTACACTTAGAAATGCTGCCCACAAGCGGATCATGCCAGTACTCCTGGTAATGCATCAGCTTAAGTCCGTCTTCTTACTCTGCTTTTACAATGATCACTGCCTGCCATGTTTTCTAAATATCAATTACACGATGTCTTCACTCATTCCATATCTTTAGTTAAGGTGATGCTTTTAAGAAGGTGATAGACTGTTTTGTAAAGCAGAATTATACTCTAAAATCTTTTGTGATTTTCCTGTAACATCTTATGGGATGAGATCTATGATCTCTGCACCCCAACCCACCCCCGCACTGACCCTGAAGCCCCCTGGCTAGGTTGACAGTAGCCCTGTGCACCCCCCAATGCATCCCAATTCCCCCACCCCATCCCAGTCCCCCGACTCTGTCCCAGCCCCCCCACTCCATCCCACTGCCTCCTGCAGCAGCTCCATTGCCTGCTGCCCTGGGTGCCGTGACCCCCACTTATATTTCTAAATATAAATGCCAGTTCAATTAATTGCCAGGTCTGACAGTAGGCATTGCCAATATGTCCTTTCCTTAAATATGTTTATAATAATATTAAGACTATTGTTTAGAAGAGACTCCTCAAGAAGTGCCGCCTAATTAAAGTGATCTTGAATATCTGTTTTCAGTCTGCTTCTGTCCACTGTTTATGGTCTCATAATTAGCTGAACACCCTCTTCACATAATGAAAGTTGAAATCTTTCAGGCATGTGCCTACTGGCTCTCAGTAAGGATGCTTAGAATATTTCTGAAGAGAGGATTCACAGTACAAAGAAAGAATGTTAAATACCTTTTGAGGAAACCTTCCACATTTCTAAAGGATGACCTAAATCTGGATTGAAACTAATCAACAAATTGATCAGATGTCTATCACGTAAAATGTCCTGTACTGTATAAAAAATATAGATGTGATGCCAAATGAGTCTATGTGTTAAGAGGGAGCTAGTTAGTTACTCTCATGCTGAAAATTGTTAATTGGAAATACAAATCCTGCATAAAACACTCTAAGATAGAAGTCGTAATTAAGAGAAACACAGAAGAGGGCTTGTTTGTGAAGTCTGCGAGGTTGGTTAAATGGAATGAGATTTTCAGATGGAAGGACTGGTGAACCTGGTTCAACCTCTTCCACCCCTGACTAGCTCAGCATTTCTAGTCATTAGTTTCTTTCTTTGTACAATGAGGGAAAGTCTAGCAGCTTTGCAGTTGACATGAGAATTAAACAGACAGCATTATACACACACATAGTTTATGTGTGGTGCTCCCCAGACTCCAATCCTCATCTCTGAAGATTATGACCCATATTTTCACATGATTATTTATTTATCTAATTAGACATTTCTCAAACACCTGGAGCACTTGAATGGCTGCTGTGGTGAAGAAGGGCAGTTGCTGGGGCATCTGAAGGCGGAGGGCATGGGGTGGGGGTTGCGGTTAAGGTGTTTCTGGGGCCACCCATATTCCAGAGTATGGAGGTCAGTGGATGCTGGTTTCCAAAGCTAACACCTAACATGGACCAACACACCCTCTCCACTCGAGGGGCTCCCAGCTGCCCACCACAGGAGACTCCAGATCTCCCAGGTTTCCCGTGAAGCTGGCTTCCCATAGCTGGAAGGACATCGGGATATCCCCCTCCAGCCTTCCTTTTATTTCTGTCTCTTCCTTTCTTTTATCTCCTTCCTTCCTTCCCTCCTCCTTCACTCCTTTCTTTCTCACTGAAGTACAATTGAATTTTGCTTATACATCAAAGTGACTCCGTTGTACATATATATGTTCTTTTTCATAGTCTTTTCCCTTATGGTTTATCGTAGGATATTGAATATAGTTCCCTATGCTAGACAGTAGGACCTTGTTTATCCATCCTATGTGTAACCTTCCACATAGCAAAACACACATACCAGGAACAGTGGAACCGCGGAGCACTGAGGAGCCCCTGCAACCAGGGAATCTATAAAGCTGATCCATTTGCCTTTCTCAGCATATTTTGCTTTGCATTTGGTGCATTCTATGATTTGGGCAAAGACTAGATATTCTATTGCAATAGAATATCTAAAAAATAAGCATCTACTACAAGATAGAAATCCAAGGATGGCAAAGAATTCAAGTCCATGGAAAAGAGTTTGCCAAGAAATTCTCTGCCCCCAACTCCCACTGTGTCACTGCTTGATATTTGACATGAAAATAGGGGATTCTGAAGGGCTGGAAATCCTGAGAGTACTGGGCCTTGAAATACACTTAAGCTCCAGGCAACTTTTCCTTCTTGTAGGGAAGAGGTCATGGATTAATCTCATATGTCACCTTCTTTGTTTCAACTACTGTTATATTTTTATTATTTATTTATTTTTCACAACAACATTGTCCTTTAGCTTTTTAAGATATTTATTTATTTGGCTTCTCCAGGTGTTAGTTGCAGTGTCCTTTGGTTTTTATTATTTCCATTTTACAGGTGAGGAAAACAAGGTTTTTGAAAGTTAAAATATTTTGAAAGGACCACACAACTTGTAACATTTTGCAAATGCCACCATGTTTTCATAGACCCCTACCCAAGCTAACATTCCATTCCCCACCCCAACACTAATTTGTTAATTTACAGCAATGACTTAATGTCATAATGTGGCTGGATGGATTTTCCATTTAATTGAAAACGAAATTCTAACCTGGAAAGAAGTGTTTAAGGTCTGCGGGCAATAGATAGCTCAATTTCCATCCATACCTAATTCTAGATTTTGACTTCCTTTTATTATCCCTGTCCTGAAGAAGGTATATACTCCATCTCTTGGATTTAGCTGCCCACAGGGACTTCAGTTTGGACCAATTTTAACCTACACAGTCTCTGAAAGGAAGCACCCTATAAGAAATAAACCTCTGCTTAGAATCTGACTTTGGGAAGAACCTTCCAAGTGTACTTCATCCCATATTCCATAATTGACCAGTCTGTCTACTCGGCAGGTGTATGCTTATAACTGCATTATTACAGGAAATATTATGTGCTTCAATTTTTACTAAATAATTTGATAGCCAATGACTTATTCTGCTAGCCGCTTCCAAATGACAATCTGGATATATAAAACTCTTTTATGGTAAATATATAATTACTGTGAATAATAGCAGTGAAGCAACAGAAGAGATCACACACACTTGACATTTAAATAATAACAGAAATAGAAATGGACTGTGGCTATAATTAAAAGAACTATGATGAAAAAAGTCAGGAAACAGTCTAGAATATCCACATTAATATTTACACCCTGGGATGAGAAGTTCATTTTCATTATATCATTTCTTACATGTATTTTGACATAATTTCTATTTTAGTAAGTGAAATTCAATAGAACATGGGATATGTATAAATGGCTAGGTCTCAAATGAATCTCAAGTGAGATATATTTGATTATATTACTTACAATAGAATTCCATTATCAAAATAACATTACAAGCTGAGGCTACAAAAGAAAATTTTGAATGGCGACAGTCCAGTTGAATGAGTAGTAAAGGAAAATATATTTGCTTTCTGTAATCCTCCACATATGAATTCTATTTATTAATAGACTGCCCAACTTCTTTCCCAATCATTTAAAGAGACTATTTACACACATAAATATTTAGGTAATGAAAAACTTCAACATTTAAACTTTTTTCTTTTACAGTTTTTATGGAAATCATTCCAAAGTTTGTTCCCTATATTTCTTTGCTTTTAACCATTATTGTGATGAGTCAAAATCATCTTTAAATCAGGTCAATTTATAGGACTTCCACCATGGGTTACTGAAAAGGGTTAGACTGTTTACCTTTGTGCCAAATGTCCTCAGACTCTTTGGCTTTTGTATATTTTTTCCTGGATTGTGCCTTTGATGTCAACTGTTCCTTTCTGTTGTCTGTCAGCTTGTCCATTTTTAGTTTGCTTCATCCTTATCTAGCCAATCAAATAAAGCAACTTGACTTATAGCAGTTGAGTGTCTCAGCTGACCCTTCCCTTCCTGTTCAGTGTGAATGTTCCAGTACACGGCTTTGCTGAAAGTCTGACCTGCTATCATATGTGATGATGACTGTATTCACTAAGTTCTACTCAGTACCACAGATAGAATTAACACTAGCCAAACCCTTTCACCATATTTGAAAACTTGGAGTTACCTTTGACTCATCCTTCCTCTTCGTATCCCTGTCATTAAAAAAATGAAATAACTCATCCATTTCTCCTGCTGCCATAATAATCATTCAAGATTCTCCTGACTCTGTTTTCAAATGGATGCATGCTTACCTTTGAAGGCCTTTCACAATTTCAGCTCAGTTCAGTTCAGTCACTTAGTCGTGTCTGACTCTTTGTGACCCCATGGACTGCAGCACGCCAGGCTTCCCTGTCTATCACCAACTCCTGGAGTTTACTCAAACTCATGTCCATTGAGTCGGTGATGCCATCCAACCATCTCATCCTCTGTTGTCCCCTTCTCCTCCTGCCTTCAATCATTCCCAGCATCAGGGTCTTTTCAAACGAGTCAGTTCTTCGCATCAGTATTGGAGTTTCGACTTCAGCATCAGTCCTTCCAATGAATATTCAGGACTGATTTCCGTACATGACCACTGGAAAAACCATAGTTTTGACTAGATGGACCTTTGTTGGCAAAATAATGTCTCTGCTTTTAAATATGCTGTCTAGGTTGGTCATAACTTTTCTTCCAAGGAGCAAGTGTCTTTTAATTTCATGACTGCAGTCACCATCTGCAGTGATTTTGGAGCCCGCCAAAATAAAGTCTGTTACTGTTTCCATTGTTTCCCCATCTATTTGCCATGAAATGATGGGACCAGATGCTATGATCTTAGTTTTCTGAATGTTGAGTTTTAAGCCTATTTTTGCGCTCTCCTCTTTCATTTTCCTCAAGAGGCTTTTTAGTTCTTCTTTGCTTTCTGCTGTAAGGATGGTGTCATCTGCATATCTGAGGTTATTGATTACTTCCAGCAATCTTGATTCCAACTTGTGCTTCATCCAGCCTGGAATTTCTCATGATGTGCTCTGCATATAAGTTAAATAAGCAGGGTGACAATATACAGCCTTGATGTACTCCTTTCCTGATTTGAAACGAGTCTGTTGTTCCATGTCCAGTTCTAACTGTTGCTTCTTGACCTCATACAGATTTCTCAGGAGGTAGGTCAGGTGGTCTGGTATTCCCATCTCTTTTAGAATTTTCCACAGTTTGTTGCGATCCACATAGCCAAAGCCTTTGGCATAGTCAATAAGGTAGAACTAGATGTTTTTCTGGAACTCTCTTGCTTTTTTGATGACCAAGGGATGTTGGCAATTTCATCTCTGGTTCCTCTGACTTTTCTAAATCCAGTTCGAACATCTGGAAATTCATAGCTCATGTAAAGTTGAAGCATGGCTTGGAGAATTTTGAGCATTACTTTGCTAGTGTGTGAGATGAGTGCAATTGTGTGGTAGTTTGAGCATTCTTTGGCATTGACTTTCTTTGGGATTGGAATGAAAACTGACTTTTCCTAGTCCTGTGGCCACTGCTGAGTTTTCCAAATTTGCTAGCATATTGAGTGCAGCACTTTCACAGCATCATCCTTTAGGATTTGAAATAGCTCAACTGGAATTCCATCTCCTTCACTAGCTTTGTTCATAGTGATGCTTCCTAAGGCCCACTTGACTTCACATTCCAGGATGTTTGGCTCTAGGTGAGTGATCACACCATCTTGGTTATCTGGATCTTGAAGATTTTTTTGGATAGTTCTTCTGAGTATTCTTACCCCCTTTTCTTAATTTCTGCTTCTGTTAGGTCCATAACATTTCTGTCCTTTATTGTGCCCATCTTTGCATGAAATGTTCCCTTGGTATCTCTAGTTTTCTTGAAGAGATCTCTAGTCTTTCCCATTCTCTTGTTTTTTTTTTTTTTTTTTTCTATTTCTTTGTATTGCTCACTGAGAAAGGCTTTCTTATCTCTCCTTGCTATTCTTTGGAAAATCTGCATTCAAATGTGTATATCTTTCCATTTCTCCTTTGCCTTTAGCTTCTCTTCTTTTCACAGCTATTTGTAAGGCCTCCTCAGACAGCCATTTTGCCGTTTTGCATTTCTTTTTCTTGGGGACGGTCTTGATCACTGTCTCCCGTACAGTGTCAGGAACCTCCATCCATAGTTCTTCAGATCTATCAGATCTAATTCACAATGTGACCCCAAACATTTGTTCATGATACACCACCTACTGCTTCTGCTTACATTCTAAACCAGTTCTCTGCACATGCCATGTGCAATCATAAATGCATTAGCTTGGGGCATTCCTTGATATGTGTTCTGAAAATAACTCAATAAAAATATGTCTAAGCCTAAACTTGTTATTGTCATATCTGGTTTTGCTTCAGAATCCAAATCTTTTCCTCCTGAGTTTGTTTCTTTGTGAATAATCTATCCACCCATCAGCCTCTAGGCTTACAAATTCTACTGTCCTTGTCTAAAATGTCTCTGCATGCTTTTTCATGTTCAGGAGATCATGTCACTTTTAGTGCTCAAATGTCCAAATGCCAAATGCCAATTCTTTTTATTTTATTACCTAAGTAAAGTTTTTGTGGTCAAAGTATGAAGAGTATGTTGACAAGCTCAAGCTCTCTCTGCTCACCACAGGACACTCCAGTTAACTCAGAGAAAAGATGTTGACAAGGAACAGAACTTTGGAATACTGGCTGGGTGGCAGACTACCATCTCAAAATAACCAATCTGTCAGGGTCTGGATGCCAGTTTCTTTTATAGGACAGAGATGTGGGGAGGTAAGGGAATAAAGTAGCCATTAATCTTGCACATATCTCCTAGAATGGCAAGACTTGGGGGAAGGAATGTGTTCCTGTAGCCATAGGTGGACAGCGTCCTGAACAAAGACACTTTTGTTTAATATTCAGGCAGAAGGGCAGGGTTCCCCATGGCAGGCCATTATGTATAAACAGTCTTCTCAGTGAACAATAGCAGCGGAAAGCAAAGATTAACGTAAAAGAAACAGATCCAACATGGAACTAATTCTTTTATGTAACTGTATCATAAGCCCTTCAAAACTTTACCCCGTTTCTAATTCCTGTCTGGCCACTGCACCCCCCCATCCACCCACGAAAGCAAGTGCCATTCCAGCTGATGAATTTTGTCTCTTATGTTCCCCAGAAAATTCCAGGACTTTCCATAACTCCGTGTCTTTCAACATACAAGTCCCTATGCTCTCATTCCTTCCTTCCCCAAATGGAAAGCTTTCAAAACCCAGCTTAAATGTCACCTACCTGTGAAATCCCTCCTGATTCCCAATGGAAGAATCCACCATTTTCTCCTTAGTATGCCAGTGACAGACTGCTCCCTAACGCTAGAGTACTGATCACACAATAGAATTCAATATGAATTCTGTGAGAACAGAGGACATTATTCACATCTGAATCTGTAGCAAGTGTAGAGACCTGAGACACAGGAGGTGCTTGCTAATGTCAAGTTTGTTACGGTGTCAAAGACCCATCATTTGTTTAAGAGAAAGAAAATCTCCCTCCCCAGCACTGTCCCCAGCAGAGTTGCATGTCTAGAGGGGTTAGAGTGGCCCTGTGAGGAGTGGCCAGTCCAATGGTCCTATGAGACCCTGCCTCCCAGCCAGGAATAGCATCTGAAAGACTGAGGCAGGTCCTGCTGCTCTGCTACCGTGTGTGCTTGGTGAAGACAGGCAGTGTTTCCCCAGTTCCAATTGTGGATGAAATTATATGCTAAATGATCTACTGAACAATCAAAACCCATCAGCCCTAGTTCATTAAAGGACCAGGTGGTCCTCCTTGGTCTTCTGAGTCTACATTTGCAAATCAGACATTCCTTTTCTCAGCTTCAGACCCTTCTGGTCCCCAGGAAAAATATCTTCATTCTCTCCTTGCCATTGCCTTATGCATATTTGCTGATGGAAATCTGAGTGTGATTATGGCAGTAGCAACTCTGAGAGTGTTGGAAAGTGGGTGAATTTCTCTATGCTAATTCAAAACCTTGATCAGAACATCCTCTGGAATAAACACAGATGGAAGACCAATGGCATTTCCATGTTCAGCAGGCAAGCATAAGTTTCTGTCCACAAGAATCTGATAGGGAAGGAGATTGCTTTTCAATCATCTGAGTAACGTGTTCCAGGCAGAGGTTGCAGAGGCAGGGCGTCAGTGCTGAGATCACTCGCTTATGGAGTGTGGCTAGGGCACCTGTGTCCATCAGAACTCGGGGTCTACAGGGCAGAGTGCACAAGCCAACAGCCCCTTCAGAACTCTCACCCCTCAGACATTTCCTTAGGATGATTGCAGCTTCTGGTGTTAGGAACTCCTTCCACCCAGAAGCTTGACAAATCCTGTGTTTTATATTCTTTTTTGTCTTCTGAGGTCCTTTTCTGCAAGACAACCAGTGCTCAACTCACTGTCTTCCCAGACTGTTCTCTTTCCAGTGACACTCTCTCCAACCCCTTGTGTCACATCTCTTCATTAATTACAATGAAGCCTTCCATCCACTTACATAACCAGATCCATACTGCTGCTGCTGCTAAGTCACTTTAGTCGTGTCTGACTCTGTGCGACCTCATAGATGGAAGCCCACCAGGCTCCCCTGTCCCTGGGACTCTCCAGGCAAGCACACTGGAGTGGGTTGCCATTTCCTTCTCCAATGCATGAAAGTGAAAAGTGAAAGTGAAGACACTCAGTCGTGTCCGACTCTTCGCAACCCCATAGACTGCAGCCTACCAGGCTCCTCCATCCATGAGATTTTCCAGGCAAGAGTACTGGAGTGGGGTACAATTGTCTTCTCCAAACCAGCTCCATGGTTCTGTAATAATAGTAATGATGGTAACAATAGCACTAGCATTAATACCAGCCAGCATTGATATAGTGTCCTACAGTTTTATTCAGTGTTTCGTCACAGAGCAGGAGCCAAGGGTCCTTCCTGGGACATGTCCTTCCCGACATCCTTTGCTTTAGCTCCTCTGTGAAGTACCTATTAAACAGATGAAAGTATCTGATGCTCATTTCCTGAGCTGTTTTGCAGATGTAAAAGATGTCCTCTTCTCCACCAAATGGAAGATTTAACTTCCATTTAATCTTCCAAGAAGATTTAACTTCTTGACCATGAGCACACAGCCCCAAGCCTCCTGGAACCTTAGGACTGATACTGTTAACGCCTGTGAAGCCACCATGTTACTTCACCATCAGCCAGTCAGAGAACTGTGCACAAGCTGATCAGTTTAGCTCAGTCGCTCGGTCATGTCCGACTCTTTGCGACCCTATGGCGTGCTGCAGTCCATGGGGTCACAAGGAGTCGGACACAACTGAATGACTGAACTGAACTGATCACAGACCCTCAACCCATCTCCCTCCCCTCACTTTTAAAAATGCTTTGCTGAAACCCTTCAGGGAGCTTGACATTTTTTAGGTCATGAGCCACCTATTTCTTGGCAGGGCCCTGCAATAAGTCTTCCTCTGCTTCAAACTCTGATGTTTCAGGCCTCACTGTGCAGCAGGCACACAAACTTGCGTTAACAGTTTCACAAAGGAAATCTCATCTGACTTGTGTCTCATCTCAAAACAACTTGTGAAGTTCTGGTCTTTTTCTTTCCCACTTTAAAAGTAAAGGGACAAAGACTTTTAAGAACTTAATTTTAACCCCTATCCTACGGCAGAAGTAGGTCCAGAAACCAGTTCTTCTAAATGTCCATCTCATGGGCTTCATGCAGTTCACAAATGAAGAGACACTGAAGTCACTGCTGAGCAAACACACTGCACGCAGAAGAGTCCTTATTTGAAAGAAGAAAATGCCTACATAAAGACCCATCCCAAAATGCTTTAAGTGTGGACTGGAATAGAATTCCAGGTCTGCAGTTAATAGTTTTCACTTCCCAACAACCCCCTGGGTTTCCTGGTGTCTACTCATTCTGTGGATTGCCTGGAGGTTGAAATGATAAGGCACAATGACCTAGAAGTAGCTTGGTTAAAAGAGAAGTCAGCAGTCTTCCTGATACATTTAGGGTGGAAAAATACTCTTCGGAGGTATTATCTACTTAAGTGACTCTCAGGAGGTCAGTCTTCTGAATTCAAGGTGCAAGAAAAGAAACTGCCTTTAATTATGGTGATGTCCGAGTTGAGAGGGATGAAGGCAGCTGGAACTGTAGGTTTATCCAAGACCACCCTAGGCAAAATGCCCAAATTCCGTGTGCTCAGGCTCCAGGGATTCTGTCTTCTCCAAGGGATGCCGCTGTCTTCCCAGGGTACCAGGAGCCTTGCTTTGGCTTCGGATTTTGACACCTTCCAACTCTGTGACCCTGAGCAAGGGACGTGGCCACAGTAAGACTCACTTTTCTAACCTGTAAGGTGGAGATATTCCTACGGGCCACACGGGACTCATGAGAGGAGGAAGCAGCACATCACTGCCTGTCAGGCCCTCCTCTCCTGCTGGCCTCTTCCTGGGCATCGCAAGGGAGGAACCAGCTCTTAACCTGTCTGTTCCAGGTGACACTTTAGGGTCAGTCAGGAGGCTTGCTACCCGCAGGGTAAACAGCATGCTGGACACTGTAAGCCCAAATAAGGTGATCTGATGTCTTCACCCAGGGTCATGCATGTCCTGCCCAACTTCCAGGAAACTCCACCACCACTACCCTGATTCTGGGTTTAGGATGGTGAAATAAGTAGAGAAAGAACTGCTCATGGCCGGCACTGGCCAGGAGCAGGTGCCCAGAGCTATAGAGAGGCCAGTAGCTGGCCAAGGTGGGACGGTAGCACTAACTCCCGGATGAACAGCCTGGGGCTTCATCCCCCCTTGGCAGGAAGTTCTGTCCTCCAAAGCCCTTCTGGGCTATAAAATACTTTATTTTCATTAATGCCAGTGAGGTACGCTGTTGATGGAAATGGAAATTTCTTACAAAAGCGATATAATAATTGGAGATTAAAGGAAGAAAATGACTACTGAGATGATGATGACCCCAGATGATGACCCAAACTTTCCTGACCTGCCATGTCTCTAAGTTAGAAATGGTGGAGGATAGTGGCTAAAGTAACCGGCTTCATGGTTCTAGTGTGCAATGTCCAGACCCAAGGCCCACCTGAGCAGATGTGTGTTGCTGGGTAACTTGTCTTTGTGACTCAGGCGGGACCATAAGTTCCTCATCTGTAATAACACTTAAATGTCAGTGCGAGGATTTATGGATTCATTGCCCTGAAAATGAGAAGAGAAGGCTTGGTCTGCCCTGTAGGGATGGGTCAATATGTGTCTGAAATCAGTGTTATTTTTATTAGTTATTAGATTTAAAAATGCAAGTCATGTCAATGTCTATATTCATCCCAAATACTATTCATTACTGAAAGACTATAGGTTTTCTTGCTATAAATGGCACCAATTTATAGTGACTGATTTTGCTGAAATTTTTTTTATTTTATTAGTTTATTTGTACTGCATATACATTGTAATTTAAGATTAAAATAGGTATAAAAAATCATTTTGAAATGTGTGAATCTGCTTAACAGAGAGAGCCACTTGCCATTCAACCAGTGAACTCAGGATTTAGTGCTCTTTGGATCCATGAGGCATTTATGGCTGCTGTTTTGCTGGTGTTTTGCCCCACTTTTTGGTGGAGGTGATTTATGATGAACAGCAGTTAATACAATCTCCATCCTGTTGCAGGAGTAGGGAGTAAAATATACTGGAATCCCAAACTAAAGAATTCTACCCTAACAATTCTTAGGGAAAATATTTTAACATCTGGAGTGACACAGCTAACTTCTACAGGTTGCAGCAAAAAAAGTCAGCACACGACTTCTAAAAATCGAATTTCTCTGTATGATTCATGTCTTACATGAAACAGACAAAAATATGACTCAGTGCAACCTGCATAATACCTGGCTGTAGCTCTCCATCTGAAGTCGTGGGTTTTCAAATCCCGCAGCCAACGGCTACTTCCCAGGGAGGGAAAACATCTGATTCCACTTTCACCCATCACCGGAGTTCTAATTACTTTGATTTAATGACTGTGGGATTTTATTTTTTACTGTTTGGACAGATTCCTCACTAATACTTAACAGGCAAGAAACATTAAAATCCTGTTTGGTTTGACAGGAGCAGAGTTTAATGTCAGCTGGACTGAATTTATTTCTCCAAGTTCTATTTTCTCAAAAGTATCTTTGATGTTTTCTCTAACCAGATTTGTTTAGGAAACAAATGATAGGATATGCTGAGGATCCAGATACATTTCTGATTCAATCAGAGCATCAGGATTCTGTCCCCCACCCAGTTTAGGGTAAACATTTTACATTAGATTTCCATCATAAAGCGGCAGCACAATTCACAATGAACTCTACATCAGTCAGTGTCTGTTTCTATTTGGGTAAAGTTATAGCAGGAAAAAGCATGTGATCAAGCATCAGGATGTATATTTTTACCCAGTGCTCTCTTCCAGGAACATTTTTCTAATTTTTCTTGAATCCTTGTCTTTTCTCTCTTAGCTCCTATTCACATATTGGAATTATTTGTGCATGTTATAGACTGAGACTTGTAGAGACGAATGAGCTCACCACAGCACAGAGATCTGGTCCAAGGTAGGCTACTGCGACTAAGTCTTGAACTGCCTGGTATTTATTCATGTACTTGATATGTGCCTATAACAGGGTAAAAAATAACCTTGCATTCTAAAATATTGTAAAGTAAATATAATTTTATTATCTATAAACATGGATAGTAACACAGATGTAGAAATGATAACTGAAAGATGAATGTGTTTTCTTAATGACTATGAGTGATTTGTAGCTGGTGTATTTATTAACTTGATTTCCAAGGACAGGTACCAATGAATAAATAAGATCCAGTTTGTACTAGACTTGCACAATTTCATTGGCAAGTAATAGACAACCAGTGGTAGCTTTTCGAAAGAGAGCATGTATTTACTCGTGGAACTGGGAAAAAGGCTAAGTGTGGCAGAGAAGATGATTGCCTGTCCCAGAGTTACCACTCCTCATCTTTCTTGATCATTAAACAATTCCAAAGATGGTTGGAATATATTGGCATACATATTCAGAATTCCCATAGAAATATATATGACTATACAGGGATAAATAGTTGAGGAGCCTTTGATGTTGCGGTATATTGTCATAGTCTCTGAAGAGCTTATAATCTCAACTCTGAGGAACAGCTTATAAAATGAAGCCTATTGACTTAATTTGGGGGAAGAATTTCCTTTTGATAAAATAGGGCAGGTGAGGAGAAAGTCTCACTTCTGTTTAATGTTTTTAGTCATGGTTCTTTAAGGATGTGATGTCTGGAGCTATGGCAGCCATTTAGCAGCCCAGAGGGAAGGACTAGTCCTGAAATTGTTAAATTGTTGAATTAATACTAGAATGGCCAATGTCAAGTATTCTTGATATATACAAAAGATCAAATACTGTATATTTGGGACTTCTTGATGTATCCTTGTTACTTTCCTGATATTGGTAATTTTTTTCTTTCTCTCTTTTTCTTTGTTCTATATTGTCAGTGGCTTGTTAGCTGAATTAATCTTTTCAAAGAACCAATTTTGGCATTGTTGACTTACTCTACTTTTAATTTTCTGTTCCACTGGTTTTTTATTTTTATTATCATTTTCTTTATTTTGATTTGCCTGTTTTTTCTGGATTTTTAAAATGGAAAATTAGACTGAATTTCAATCTTATTTTCTAATTTGTGCATTTTGGCCTAAATTTTCCTCTAAGCATTGCCTTGTCAGTATATTGTAAAATTTCAATATGCAGTATCATATTAGCATTTAGTTTAAATATTTTAAAATACTGTGATTTATATTATTTTTGTGGTCTTTAGAATTATACTGTTTATTTTTCATATAGCTAAGAACTCTCTGGTTACTATGTTATTGATTTCTAACTTTATCATCAGAAGGTATCCTGTGGTTAATTTTAATCTTGATTTCTTGAAGATTTCTTTATGGGACTGGTTGTAGACAATTTTTGTACAAGTGGCTCTAGCCCTTAAAAAGTATGTAAATTCTGTTGATGGTGGGTATTTTTTTTAATTAGTTAGGTCAAATTCTATACATAGTGTTATTAATATCTTGTATCCTTATTGATTTTTCTGTCTGCTTGTTCTAACACTATTAAGAAAGGTGATTATTTTATTATATTTGCTGTTTTTAGAAATTTTTGTATATTTGTAAACAAGTCCTTTATCAAGTATTCATTTTACAAAGATTTGCTTCCATCTCGTGGCTTACCTTTTCACTCTATAAAAGATGTCTTCCCCTGAACAGAAGTTTTTAATCCAGATTATCAGTTTTTTAAAAGGATCTTGATTTTGGTGTTGCATGTAAAAACTCATCATCAAACTCAAATTCACACACCCCTTCTCTTATGTTTTCTTCTATAAGTTTAATAGTTTTATGCTTTACATTAGTTCTCTGCTCCACTTTGATTACTTAATTTTTTTTTTTTTAAGGTGGAGGTTTGTGTCTAGGTTTATGTTTTTATTCACGTGGGCATCAAAATCTCCCAGCTCATTGAAATGCCTTTGCACTTTTGTCAAATATCATGTTACTGAACTGACATGGATATATTTCTGGGTTCCCCTTTCTCTTTAATGTATATGTCTATTTCTTCACCAATATAACACCATCTTGGTTGTGTGGGTGCTCATTTGCTTCCGTCGTGTCTGACCTTTTGCGACCTCCATGGACTATAGCCCACTATGTTCTTCTGTCCGTGGGATTTCCCAGGCAAGAATACTGCAGTGGGTTGCCATTCCCTTCTCCAGGGGAATCTTCCTAACCCAAGGAATCCAAATCTCCTGAGTGTCCTGCATTGGCAGGCGGGTTCTTTACCACTGAACCACCTGCGAAGCCCCATCTTGGTTGCTGCAGTGCTAAAACAAGTCTTGAAGTTGGGTACAGAGAAAGAGGCCTCTAACAGTGCTCTTTCTCTTTAGAATTGTGTTGGTTATTCCAGGTCCTTTATTTTTCCCTATAAACTTTAGAATCAGTTTGTCAATATCTACAAAATAACTTATTAGGATTTCAGTTCGGGTTCCCCAGAATCCATAGTTCAATTTGGAAGAAACTGACATCTTAGCAGTATTGAATCTTCCAGTTCATGTACACAGAATATCTATTTAGATTTTCTTGTTTCTTTCAGTAGTAACTTGTAGATTTATGCATAATAATGTTATACATATTTTGTAAGATTTTTACAGAAGTATTTTATTTTTTGATATTATTGTAATTTGTATTGGTCTTTAAATTTCAAATTTAAATGTTCATTTGTGATCTATAGGAAAGCAATTGACTTTTGTAGACTGGTAAGCACTGATGGTGAAACAAAGAACCCTTCATTTTGCCTGACCTATAGGGAAAAGTATCCATCTCATCATTAAGTATGTTTACTGCAGGTTTCTGAAGGTATCCTGTGTCAAATTGAGAATGTTTATTTTAGTCTTAATTTGCTGAGAGTTTTCATGATGTTAAATTTTCTCAAATGTTTTTTTCTGTAGCAATTACAATATTCTTATGGTTTTTCTTTTTTAGCTTGTTGATATGAGGAAGTACATCAATTGATGTTGACCCAGGCTTCCATACCTGAAATAAATTTCACTTGCTAGCAGTGTGTAATTATTTTCATGTGTTGTTTTATTTCATCTGACAATGTTTTGTTGAATTGTTTTGTACCCATATTCATAAAAGCTATTGGTCTGTATCCATTTCTTGTAGCATCTTCATCTGGTTCTGGTATTAGCATAGAGCTGACCTCCTGGGATGAGCACAGAGTGTTTATTTTGCTTTTATTTCTGGAGGAGATGATAGAGTACTGTTTAAGGCTTAAGGAGAAATTTGTTTTGTAATTAAAAAAAGAAAAAAGAATTTGGACGTGACAGACCAGTGGTTTTTAACCTTAGTTCTTAGTGAATTGCTTGGGAAGGTTTTAAACATAGACCAATGCTGAGGCTCCTCTCCAAACAGACAAATTCACATTTTTGGGGGTGGACACTAGGAATCAATGTATTTAAAAATAGCGTCCCAATGAGTCCTATGAAGTTAAAGATGAATATTCATCTTTAAATATTGAATTGACTGAATTCTCAGCCGTAAGCAGGATGCCTTCTGTGACTTAACATTCCCAGTGAGCATCCTAGGAGACATCAGGGTCAAACGATGGTGAGAGAGGCTGTTTCCACTGAGAAGATGGTCTTTTGTATTTGCTTCTATTTCTTTGACCTGAAGACATTCTTGTATTTTATGCCACGGGCTTTCTCCTCCAGCAAAAAAAGCTTACTCTGGTATTAAAAAAGTCCCTTATGGATTGTATTCTGATGCATCTTAATCTCTTAGCTCCAAGGAGGGTTGGGGGGAAAGAGAAAGGAGACAGAAATAAAACACTCTCTCACCGGCAGCACTGTGTTCAGGCTGCCTGCTCTTTCCCCAGGGTGAGTCATCCACAGCAGAAGCAGACCTCACCCCGAGCTGCAGAGCCTGGTCCTGCTCTCTGTGTGGGTTGATCACGGGGGAGATGTCTGTGGGCCTGGGCGCATCCTGAAAGCACTGTCAGGAGTCCTCAACTCTGTTCCCACTTGTCGGGACCTCAGTCTCCTACTTCTGGATGTAGCTTCTCCAGGATAGCTCTCCCACGTTTCATAAGACGTGTTCTCGGGAGAGTGACAATGAGGCGCCTCAGATCCCCTAGAGTCCACACGAGAGACGCAGGAAGACTTTGGCCTGCCCCCCGCTGCTCACCCAGTGGGCACTTGCCAGCCAGATGGCCCAGCAGATGTTCACATTTGTGGTGACTGCTTTTGAAACTGATTTTAGAGAAATTAATCATCAGTTCAGCTTAGTCGCTCAGTCGTGTCCGACTCTTTGTGACCCCATGAATCTCAGCACGTCAGGCCTCCCTGTCCATCATCAACTCCCGGAGTTCACTCAGACTCACGTCCATCGAGTCCGTGATTCTATCCAGCCATCTCATCCTCTGTCGTCCCCTTCTCCTCCTGCCCCCAATCCCTCCCAGCATCAGAGTGTTTTCCAATGAGCCAACTCTTTGCATGAGGTGGCCAAAGTACTGGAGTTTCAGCTTCAGCATCATTCCTTCCAAAGAAATGCCAGGGCTGATCTCCTTCAGAATGGACTGATTGGATCTCCTTGCAGTCCAAGGGACTCTCAAGAGTCTTCTCTAACACCACGTTTCAAAAGCATCAATTCTTCGGTGTTCAGCCTTCTTCACAGTCTAAGTCTCACATCCATACATGACCACAGGAAAAACCATAGCCTTGACTAGACGGACCTTAGTCGGCAAAGTAATGTCTCTGCTTTTCAATATACTATCTAGGTTGGTCATAACTTTTCTTCCAAGGAGTAAGCGTCTTTTAATTTCATGGCTGCAGTCACCATCTGCAGTGATTTTGGAGCCCCCCAAAATAAAGTCTGACACTGTTTCCACTGTTTCCCCATCTATTTCCCATGAAGTGATGGGACCGGATGCCATGATCCTTGTTTTCTGAATGTTGAGCTTTAAGCCAACTTTATTTCAAAGAATATCATATTTCCCTTCTATTTCTTCATTCTTATTATATTACTATTTTGTTATCATTTCTTTGGGTCTTTTTTTTTTTTTGTCTGTATTGTAAAACTCAAAGTCTTATATGTGTATGTTCAAAGGAGCCCTGATTTACACACATGTGTTCCATCAGAAAGAAAGCCTTAGTTTCTCATGGGAAGGACTCTCTAATAGTCCAGAGAGGATGCAGCCATCCCTGACAGTTGGTTCACCTGGAAATACACTGTGGGTAACAGGTATCTTAACATGTCAATATTTATGTTATCAATGATTGAGTGGTTGCCCCACTAGATTTAGGATGGAACCATGAGATAGACTATTAGTAACACTGTGTAATAAGGATCATGTACATGCTAAGTCACTTCAGTTGTGTCTGACTCTCTGTGACCCCGTGGAACTTGTGTAGCTCACCAGGTTCCTCTTCCATGGGATTCTCTAGGCAAGAATACTGGAGTGGGTTGCCATGCCCTCCTCCCAGGGAGCTTCCCCACACAGGGATCCAACCTGCATCTATTATGTCTCCTGCATTGGCAGGTGTGCTCTTTACCACTAGTGCCACCTGGGAAGCCCAATGAGGATCAGAGTCTTCCTGAAATACCCTCTTTCTTTATCTTTCCTGTTATCCTTTCCATCTCCAAGTTTCTTTTTCTTTCCTTTTAACTGCTTTGCTCACATATGAACCAGACCATGGTGTTCTACTCCCTGATCTTGTCCAGTTCAGTTCAGTCACTCAGTCGTGTCTGACTCTTTGTGACCCCATGGACCACAGCACACCAGGCCTCCCTGTCCATCGCCAACTCCCAGAGTTTACTCAGACTCATGTCCATTGAGTCGGTGATGCCATCCAACCATCTCATGCTCTGTCAACCCCTTCTCCTTCTGCCTTCAAGCTTTCCCAACATCAGGGTCTTTTCTAATGAGTCAGTTCTTTGCATCAGGTGACCCAAGTATTGGAGTTTCAGCTTCAGCATCAGTCCTTCCAATGAATATTCAGGACTGATTTCCTTTAGGATGGGCTGGTTGGATCTCCTTGCTGTCCAAGGGACTCTCCAGAGTGTTCTTCAACACCACAGTTCAAAAGCATCAATTCTTTGGCACTCAGCTTTCTTTACAGTTCAACTCTCACATCCATACATGACCACTGGAAAAACCATAGCTTTGACTAGACGGACCTTTGTTGGCAAAGTAATGTCTCTGCTTTTAAATATGCTGTCTAGGTTGGTCACAACTTTTCTTCCAAGGAGCAAGCTTCTTTTAATTTCATGGCTGCAGGCACCATCTGCAGTGATTTTGGAGCCCCCCAAAATAAAGTCTGTCACTGTTTCCACTGTTTCCCCATCTATTTCTCATGAAGTGATAGGACCAGATGCCATGATCTTAGTCTTCTGAATGCTGAGTTTTAAGCCAGCTTTTTCACTCTCCTCTTTCACCTTCTTCGGGAGGCTCTTTAGTTCCTCTCTTCGTTTTCTGCCGTAAGGGTGGTGCCATCTGCGTGTCTGTGGTTGTTGATGCTTCTCTCGGCAGTCTTGGTTCCAGCCTGTGCTTCCTCCAGCAACAGTGCAAAGTGACTGTTTTCCGCATTGCACTAACCTCTGTGAACACGCTTGCATTAATGACCATGTTCAGCTGTGAGCAGATGCTCTGCTCTGGTCTGTTGAAGGAAAACCGAGTCCCCGTGCACATGACGTTATTTGGACACAGGTTCTTAGCAGATGCAATTAGTTAAGGTGAGGTCATTAGGGTGGGCACTAATCCAATATGACTGCTGACCTTATAAAAGCGAGAAATTGAACACAGACACCAATGCACAGGATGAATGCTTTGTGGACATGAAGGCAGAGACTTGGGCAAGTAAGCATATAAGACAAGAAACACCAAAGATTGTCAGCAAGCCACCAGAAGTTAGGAGAACTTGAAAGGAGTATAGCCCTGCTGACACCTTGATCCCAGGCCGCAGGCCTCCAGGACTTTCTGTGGTTTAAGCCACTTGGCTTGTGGGCTTTTGTTACAGCAAACCTAAGAAATAAAAACAATGTCTCAGCCCAGGATGTCATAACTCCTCAAGAAGGCGTCTGTGTCAGGGTAAGAAATAGTTTTCAAATCATGTTCAGAAAAGAATATGCATCATTGGGTTGACTTAACTCAGTCTCGATTTAAAACTTGTTTCATATGGGGGATGTAATTCATTTTATCTCTCTTTGTATACCAAGTACCCAGTTAGGGTTAGAATGTATATGAGTATGAAAGTGCTTATATCCAAAATTTATCATTAATTCCTAAAAATTGATAATGAAAGACTACACTCTAATCAAAGAATGAACTTGCAATTTCTACATATTCAAAGATGTACAAATAGCCAGTAAGCTTATAAAAAGACATTCAACATCATTATTCATTAGGAAAATGTAAAAAAATTATGATGGATTAATGGATTATAGAAGGATGGATAATGGAAAGATAAATGGTGAAGCAAATATAACCCATGTTAATTGTAGAATTCAGGTGGTGTGAATGCAAATTTTCACTGTATTATTCTTCCAAATTTTCTGTATGATAGAAAATTTTCATAAAAAGTTTTAAAAAGCCAATTCTAGGATATTAATGTGTCTCCACAGTTCTTTCCTGATACTAAACCTCAGTAGAATGGGGATAGTCAGGTTACCTCATTTTGGGCAAACAGATGTAAGCAGCTGTCTCCAGGTGTGATTTGTAGATCAGTTCAGTTCAGTTCACTCGTTCAGTTGTGTCCAGCTCTTTGCAACTCCATGGACTGCAGCTCACCAGGCTTCCCTGTCCATCACCAATTCCCAGAGCTTGCTCAAACTCATGTCCTTCGAACAGTGATGCCATCCAACCATCTCATCCTCTGTCATCCCCTTCTCCTCCTGCCTCAATCGTTCCCAGTATCGGGGGTTTTTCCAATGAGTCAGCTCTTTGCATCAGGTGGCAAAAGTATTGGAGTTTCAGCTTCAGTCTCAGTCCCTCCAGTGAATATTCAGGACTGATTTCCTTTAGGATTGATGGCATATTAAAAAGCAGAGACATTACTTTACCAACAAAGGACTGTCTAGTCAAACCTATGGTTTTTCTAGTAGTCATGTATGGATGGACGTGAGTCTGAAATGGTGATGGACAGGGAGGCCTGGCGTGCTGCGATTCCTGGGGTCGCAAAGAGTCAGACACGACTGAGCGACTGAGCTGAACTGAACTGAACTGATGTATGGATGTGACAGTTGGATTATAAAGAAAGCTGAGTGTTGAGGAATTGATGCTTTTGAACTGTGGTGTTGGAGAAGACTCTTGAGAATCCCTTAGACTGCAAGGAGATCCAACCAGCCCATCCTAAAGGAGATCAGTCCTGAGTGTTCATTGGAAGGACTGATGTTGAAGCTGAAACTCCAATAATTTGGCCACCTGATGCAAAGAGCTGACTCATTTGAAAAGACCCTGATGCTGGGAAAGATTGAAGGCAGGGGGAGAAGGGGATGACAGAGGATGAGAAGGTTGAATGCATCACTGACTCAATGGACATGAGTTTGAGTAAGCTCTGGGAGTTGGTGATGGACAAGGAGGCCTGGTGTGCTGCAGGCTGTGGGGTCACAAAGAGTCGGACACGACTGAGCGACTGAACTGAACTGAGAGCTCAGTCTTCAACTAAAGACAAGGAAGGAAACATTCCCATGTGACTCATCCTCTTCCTACAGGCTGCAGGTGGTGTTAACTGGGACTGATTCTCTGTTGTTGTTTTTTAACTCTATAAATTAAAAGCATCAAATTAGAAAAAGATAATTCTTAATAGATGTGCATCCTTGCAACAAAACTCAGGTGTGTCCCAAACAACAGCTCTATATTCCAGTTAAGAAAAAAGACATAAGTCTTTGGCTTAATTTTTCTCAACTCATTTCTAAATCTGGAGAAGGAAATAGCAAACCACTTCAGTATTCTTCTCTGGATAATCCCATGAACAGAGGAGCCTGGTGGGCTACAATCCATGGGGTCGTGAAGAGTCAGATGCAACTGAGCATGCAGTTCAAGGTACCCAGAATTTATATTTTACAGACTAGGGCAGAAAATGTGAGTGACAGATTTTTTCTCACAGAGAGCAGTGTCCAGGACCTGGCTATGGGTACCCAGTGGGAGTATTTAAATTTGAGTTATGGAAAAAGAAAATATAATGCATTCAGATTGGACCAGGAAAGATAATGCTATCCTAACTGAGTGCATTAAAAAAAAAACACAATAAAACTAAATTTTGTATTAAAAATATTTTAATGAATTTAGTTTTTTTTTTTTTTAAATGCACTCTGCTAGGATAGCATTATCTTTCCTGGTCCAAACTAACAATAGACTAGTTCCAATTTGGGAAAGGAGTTTTGTCACCCTGCTTATTTAACTTAAATACAGAGGACATCATGCAAAATGCTGGACTGGATGAACCATAAGCTGGAATTAAGATTGCTGGGAGAAGTATCAATAACTTCAGATATGCGGATGACACCACCCTTATGGCAGAAAGCAAAGAGGAACTAAAGAGCCTCTTGATGAAAGTGAAAGAGGAGAGTGAAAAAGCTGGCTTAAAACTCAACATTCAGAAAACTAAGATCATGGGATCTGGTCCCATCACTTCATGAAAATTAGATGGGAAAACAATGGAAACAGTGAGAGATTTTATTTTCTTGGGCTCTAAAATCACTGAAGATGGTGACTGCAGCCATGAAATTAAAAGACACTTGCTCCTTGGAAGAAAAGCTATGACAAAATTAGACAGCATATTAAAGGGCAGAGATATTACTTTGCCGACAAAGGTCTATCTAGTCAAAGCTATGGGTTTTCCAGTGGTCATGTATGGATGTGAAAGTCGAACCATGAAGAAAGCTGAGCGCCTGAAGAACAAATGCTTTTGAACTGTGGTGTTGGAGAAGATTCTTGAGAGACCCTGCAAGGAAATCAAACCAGTCAATCCTATAGGAAATCAGTCCTGAATATTCATTGGAAGGATTGAAGCTGAAGCTGAAATTCCAATATTTTGGCCATCTGATGTGAAGAACTGACTCATCTGAAAAGACCCTGATGCTGGGAAAGATTGAAGGCAGGAGAAGGGGACAACAAAGGATGAGATGGTTGGATGGGTTTGGGTGGACTTCAGGAGTTGGTAATGGACAGGGAAGCCTGGCGTGCTGCGGTCCATGGGGTTGCAAAGAGTCTGACATGACAGAGTGACTGAACTGAATATAAAAGAATGTATTAAGTGGCACACAATAAAACCAAGGGTCAATAAGGGAGACATGCAGCCTTAAATGAAATATAACCGGCATTTCCTTAGATGTCCCTTATGAAAGAGGAAATACTGTTGTAATTGGCATCCAAACTAACAACAGCTGAAAGCCCAAAAGCCTGAGAGCAATTAGACCTCGGACCCAATTAGCCTTGTGTCTCTCCTGCCCCCTGGAGGCAACTGGAGTTACCAGGTTCCTGCCTCTGTCCACTTCTTGTTAGCGTCCCCAGGTTTTACTGTGGAGTTGAAAGGGGATTAGATCTCCCTGGTAACTTGCTTCCTGCAGCAGAGATATTTCAGAAACCAGTTATGCTGGGTTCCCTGGACACAGCCTTGCTATAAACATCACTTCCTCAGGCCCTCAGACTTCAATTTCGACCCTAGAAGCCTCCATGGCATGTGAGTTAACTTAGAATATAAATCACAGAATACAATTAATATTCCAGCTTCTGTCCTAAGTAGACATAGACAGTTATTATAATTCACAGCAGCTGCTTATAACCATTAGGAAAAAATATTGCACAGGGAAACTTAATGTACAGGATGGGGAGGGCTATGGGAAACCCCAGGTACTGATCGTCACGTGCCCGCTCATTTGCTTCAGTCGTGTCCAGGTGTTTGTGACTTCATGGAACTGTAGCCCACGAAGCTCCTCTGTCCATGGAATTCTCTAGGCAAGAATACTGGAGTGGGTTGCCATTTCCTCCTTCAGGGGATCTTCCCAACACAGGGATTGAACTCACGTCTCTTGCATCTCCTGCATTGCAAGCAGATTCTCTCTACCCACTGAGCCACCTGGGAGGCCCAAGTTGTAGCCTAGGCAATAATAAGAAAAGGGGCTCACTGACCAGACTCCTTGAGGGGATTAAGCCTCTATACAGGAGACTGTGGGTTTCTGAAGAAGACTGAAGTCAACAGAGGCCAAATATCCAGCAGAGACAATTGAGAGGGCTGTAAGATGTGATGGAGTTATGGATGAAAGCTGGCAGGAAGGAAGTGCTCTTGATCAGCTGTTTTCTGTTAAATACAGAGATGGCCCCTCAGTGAGGGCTCATTCCTTGGGCATGGTTTGAGGGGCCAACCGGTGCTCTGTGGAGGCTGAACCAGAGAGCTTACTTGGATCTGGAAGCGGGGCAAGGAAAGTAGCACTTTTCTGAGCAAAGTCCATGGTGACGATGGAGAGGCTGATAGCACAGAGCCCCTCCCTTCTTCACCCGCCTGCTGCATGGGGGCTAGAAGTCCACATGTGTGAGAAACACCCATCTCTTTAAGATGTGAACTGAGGGACCAGAGTGGCTTGGTGGTCTGTTATCAAGTGTCTTGATTGACAGTCACTACTCATTGGGTTTTCCTGGTTTATAAGAATTTATACTCACTTCCTTGAAGAGCCCATCACTCCCCTTGGTTTTAAACAGCATCTACAAACAAACAAACAAACATAAGCTGCAGGCTTAGATCTCTCCCAAATTCCAAACTCAGATATTCAACTTCCTATTGAGTTTCTTTCCACGGATCCTTAACAGACCTCTCAAAGTCAATACAACGCAAACTGGGCTCTGCTCTCCCCCTGCCTAACTTGTCCCACCCCCGATTTCTTCATGTCAGCCGATGCCAACTCCCGCTTCCTAGTTTCTCAGGCCAAAAAACTTCAAGTCATCCTTGACTCTTCTTTATCTTTCACTCTCTGCATCGAATCCTTCAGCTCGTTCTACTGGATCTCCTTCACAACATACAGAGACCCTGGCCATTTCTCTGTCTTTATTACTTGTGTGAGCCGATGGAGCTTGCAGGCTCATGGAAGCCCCCCGTATGAGGTCTGCGTCCCATGAATCTCAGTGTTTCACTTTCCCTCCTGAGATGCCCCACTGCTCAGGAGGACCGGGAGGGATGGGTGAGAAACCCTAAGTCTATGGCCAGGTCCTGTGTTTAAAATTCTCCCTGTAGCCCAGCTCGGTGCTCAGAGATGATCTAGAGGGGTGAGATAGGGTGGTGGGTAAGAGGGAGGCTCAAGAGAGAGGGGAGATATATATATATATATACACACATACAGCTATACACATATAGCTGATTCACTTTGTTGCACAGCAGAAACCAACACATTGTAAAGAAATTACACTCCAACGCATATACACTCGTGGTGAATTAATGTCAATGTTTGGCAAAACCAATACAGTAATGTAAAGTAAACTAAAGTAAAAATAAAAATTATAAAAAAATAAAAAAAAATAAAATAAAAAAAAAAAAAGAAATTACACTCCAATACAAAATAAAAATAAAATAAAATTTTCTGGTGAAGACGCCATCAAATGTGTCCAGGTGGGACTGACCAGAGCGATGCTTTGAAATGCCTTTCTGGAAAGGAAGAATAGAAATCTCATTACTCATAAAGATTCTGTTATTATTTTTTCAAACTGAAAATTTGGTCCACAGTGTTGTTTTCTAATGTTAAAAATTTTGACAAAAACTTATCACCCTCTCATAAAAGTAAACACACACACACACACACATCCTAGGAAATGTCGGCCCTCATCAAGGAACAATTTGTTGCATAAATTGCAATGAATTTGGGAGAAATGTGAAACTGCTTACATACACATGCCCCGTCAGCACACGTGAAACCTCTCAACATTTCTTTTGCTCTTTGACATCTGTGCCACGTGACTGTTCCTCAGAAGCTCCCATATGTCTCCAAATATGTGCCTCCCTGTCTCATTATGGCAGGTTAATAGATGTGGCAGGTTAGATTAATTATGACTTGAAACTTGGCATTCCACAGGAAGAAAACACAACTTTCAAATACAATGTCTTACAGTATGACTGATTTTCTTACAAAAAAGAAAAAAGAAAAATCTGTCAAAACATGACATGTCAGATTCCGTTTCTTTCCACCAACATATCACAATCTGTTTTGATGTTGAAAGGATATATTTTAATTATTTGTTTTTCATCTGACTCCAGACTTGACATATGGCACTTCATTAAGTTCTCTACAAATTCTGGTAAAAACAAAAACAAGCTGTACAAAGTTATTCAACTTCTGGCATAAAAGTTATTTTTAAGAACTTCTATTATTTCTGATGAGGTTAAATGATTACTCTGCCTTCAAAAACAGTGTCATCCATTTTGAGAGATTTGCCAGGAATCAATCAGAGTAGACATTCAGTCAGTTCAGTCACTCAGTTGTGTTTGACTCTTTGCGACCCCATGAATTGCAGCAGGCCAGGCCTCCTTGTCCATCATCAACTCCCAGAGTTCACTCAGACTCGCATCTATCTAGTTGGTGATGCCATCCAACCTTATCCTCTGTTTTCCCCTTCTCCTCCTGCCCCCAATCCCTCCCAGCATCAGAGTCTTTTCCAATGAGTCAACTCTTTGCATGAGATGACCAAAGTACTGGAGTTTCAGCTTTAGCATCAGTCCTTCCAAAGAACACCCAGGACCAATCTCCTTTACAATGGACTGATTGGATCTCCTTGCAGTCCAAGGGACTCTCAAGAGTCTTCTGCAACACCACAGTTCAAAAGCATCAATTCTTCGGCGCTCAGCCTTCTTCACAGTACAACTCTCATATCCATACATGACCACAGGAAAAACCATAGCCTTGACTAGGTGGGCCTTTGTTGGCAAAGTAATGTCTCTGCTTTTGAATATGCTATCTAGGTTGGTCATAACTTTCCTTCCGAGAGGAGTAAGTGTCTTTTAATCTCATGGCTGCAGTCACCATCTGCAGTGATTTTGGAGCCCCCAAAAATAAAGTCTGACACTGTTTCCACTGTTTCCCCATCTATTTCCCATGAAGTGATGGGACCAGATGCTATGATCTTAGTTTTCTGAATGTTGAGCTTTAAGCAAACTTTTTCACTCTCCTCTTTCACTTTCATCAAAAGGCTCTTTAGCTCCTCTTCACTTTCTGTCATCTGCATATCTGAGCTTATTGATATTTCTCCCGGCAAACTTGATTCCAGCCTGTGCTTCTTCCAGCCCAGCATTTCTCATGATGTACTCTGCATAGAAGTTAAATAAGCAGGGTGATAATATACAACCATGACGTATAATATACAATGACGTATAATATACATGACGATAATATACAAGCAAACTTTTTCACTCTCCTCTTTCACTTTCATCAAAAGGCTCTTTAGCTCCACTTCACTTTCTGTCATCTGCATATCTGAGCTTATTGATATTTCTCCCGGCAAACTTGATTCCAGCCTGTGCTTCTTCCAGCCCAGCGTTTCTCATGATGTACTCTGCATAGAAGTTAAATAAGCAGGGTGATAATATACAACCATGACGTACTCCTTTTCCTTTTTGGAACCAGTCTGTTGTTCCATGTCCTGTTCTAACTGTTGCTTCCTGACCTGCATATAGGTTTCTCTAGAGGCAGGTTAGGTGCTCTGGTATTCCCATCTCTTTCAGAATTTTCCACAGTTTATTGTGATCCACACAGTCTAAGGCTTTGGCGTACTCAACAAAGCAGAAATAGATGTTTCTCTGGAACTCTCTTGCTTTTTCCATGATCCAGCAGATGTTGGCAATTTGATCTCTGGTTCTTCTGCCTTTTCTAAAACCAGCTTGAACATCTGGAAGTTCACGGTTCACGTATTGCTGAAGGCTGTCTTGGAGAATTTTGAGCATTACTTTACTAGCATGTGAGATGAGTGCAATTGTGCGGTAGTTTTAGCATTCTTTGGCATTGCCTTTCTTTGTGACTGGAATGAAAACTGACCTTTTCCAGTCCTGTGGCCACTGCTCAGTTTTCCAAACTGTTGGCATATTGAGTGTAGCACATTCACAGCATCATCTTCCAGGATTTGAAATAGTTCAACTGGAATTCCATCACCTCCACTAGCTTTGTTCATAGTGATACTTTCTAAGGTCACTTGACTTCACATTTCAGGATGTCTGGCTCTAGGTGAATGATCACACCATCATGATTATCTTGGTTGTGAAGATCATTTTTGTACACTGGGGAAGGGAATGGCAAACCACTTCAGTATTCTTGCCTTGAGAACCCCATGAACAGTATGAAAAGGCAAAATGATAGGATACTGAAACAGGAACTCCCCAGGTCAGTAGGTGCCCAATATGCTACTGGAGATCAGTGGAAAAATAATTCCAGAAAGAATGAAGGGATGGAGTGAAAGCAAAAACAATATCCAATTGTGGATATGACTGGTGACGGAAGCAAGATACTATTGATGCTGTAAAGAGCAATATTGCATAGGAACCTGAAATGTTAGGTCCATGAATCAAGGCAAATTGGAAGTGGTCAAACAGGAGATGGCAAGAGTGAACATTGACATTCTAGGAATCAGAGAACTAAACTGGACTGGAATGGGTGAATTTTACTCAGATGACCATTATATCTACTACTGTGGGCAGGAATCCCTTAGAATAAATGGAGTAGCCATCATGGTCAACAAAAGAGTCTGTAATGCAGTACTTGGAATACAGAATGAAGCAGGGCAAAGGCTTATAGTGTTTTGCTAAGAGAACACACTGGTCATAGCAAACACCCTCTTCCAACAACACAAGAGAAGACTCTACACATGGACATCACCAGATGATCAATACAAAAATCAAATTGGTTATATTCTTTGCAGCCAAAGATGGAGAAGCTCTATACAGTCAGCAAAAACAAGACCAGGAGCTGACTGTGGCTCAGATATGAACTCCTTATTGCCAAATTCAGACTTAAATTGAAGAAAGTAGGGAAAACCACTAGACCATTCAGGTATGACCTAAATCAAATCCCTTCTGATTATACAGGGGAAGTGAGAAATAGATATGAGGGACCAGATCTGATAGACTGAGTGTGTGATAAACTGTGGACTGAGGTTCGTGACATTGTACAGGAGACAGGGATCAAGATCATCCCCATGGAAAACAAATGCAAAAAAGCAAAAGGCTTACAAATAGCTGTGAAAAGAGGAGAAGCGAAAAGCAAAGGAGAAAAGGAAAGATATAAGCATCTGAATGCAGAGTTCCAGAGAATAGTAAGAAGAGATAAGAAAGCCTTCCTCAGAGATCAATGCAAAGAAATAGAGGAAAAGAACAGAATGGGAAAGATTAGAGATCTCTTCAAGAAAATTAGAGATAACAAAGGAATATTTGATGCAAAGATTTGCTCGATAAAGGACAGAAATGGTATGGACCTAACAGAAGCAGAAGATATTAAGACGAGGTGGCAAGAATACACAGAAGAACTGTACAAAAAAGATCTTCATGACCAAGATAATCATGATGGTGTGATCACTCACCTAGAGAGTAGACGTTAGCTGTCAGCAAAGTGTGTTCCCTGGAAGAGAAAGGGTCAGTACCAAGATACAGGACTGCTAGTCTTTTCATAAACTTTTTCCTCCCTGACATTCAGAAATATCGAGTAAACTGAGAGGAAATCTGCACATTAAGTATAATTTTCAGATTGTAGAAGGAGTCATCTATGCCTCAATTCAACCTCAGAAGAAGAAAACAGACCACTTATTCATCTATTTATTTTTTACTTCATTAAACATGCCTTATTAATACCTTGTCTGATACAGCACAAGGAAATAATTCTGACTTTTTTTTCCCCTCTATTGCAGGGAGGCTGAAATGAAGCAGGGACCTGTGTGGCTTTTAGGCACAAAAGGCTTTCTGTGTCCCATTCCCTGAATTCCAAAGGGCAGGTTCAAATAGCTGCTAATCAGAGAAGGAAGGGGATACAGAGATAAGCGAGGAGCAGTCAGGAAGCAATAGTGCAGCTTTGGGGCAGCGTCCGGGTTCTCCTTCCAAGAACACACATGACATTATGTCGAGCTCTTCTGTAGAACTAAGTGAAAGAGAAAGTCACTCAGTCCTATATGACTCTTTGTGATCCCATGGACCATAGCCTACCAGGCTCCTCTGTCCTTGGAAGTCTCCAGGTCAAAATACTGGAGTGGGTAGCCTTTCCCTTCTCCAGGGGATCTTCCCAACCCAGGGATTGAACCCAGGTCACCTACATTGCAGGTGGATTCTTTACCAGCTGAGCCACCAGGGAAGCCTTGCAGAACTAAAGCTCTCACCATATAGATATATGGTAACTACTTGGTGCATACCATTTCTTTCCTTTATCGAGCCCATCTTTGCATGAAATGTTCCCTTGGTATCTCTAATTTTCTTGAAGAGATCTCTAGTCTTTCCCATTCTGTTCTTTTCCTCTATTTCTTTGCATTGATCGCTGAAGAAGGCTTTCTTATCTCTTCTTGCTATTCTTTGGAACTTTCCATTCAGATGCTTATATCTTTCCTTTTCTCCTTTGCTTTTCACTTCTATTCTTTTCACAGCTATTTGTAAGGCCTCCCCAGACAGCCATTTGGCTTTTTTTGCATCTCTTTTCCATGGGGATGGTCTTGATCCCTGTCTCCTGTACAATGTCACGAACCTCCATCCATAGTTCATCAGGCACTCTATCTATCAGATCTAGGCCCTCAAATCTATTTCTCACTTCCACTGTATAATCATAAGGGATTTGATTTAGGTCATACCTGAATGGTCTAGTGGTTTTCCCTACTTTCTTCAGTTTAAGCCTGAATTTGGCAATAAGGAGTTCATATCTGAGCCACAGTCAGCTCCTGGTCTTGTTTTTGTTGACTGTATAGAGCTTCTCCATCTTTGGCTGCAAATAATATAATCAATATGATTTCAGTGTTGACCATGTGGTGATATCCATGTGTAGAGTCTTCTCTTGTGTTGTTGGAAGAGGGTGTTTGCTATGACCGGTATGGATTGAACAGAAGCAGAAGATATTAAGAAGTGGTGGCAAGAATACACAGAAGAACTGTACAGAAAAGATCTTCACGACCAAGATAATCACGATGGTGTTATCATTCACTTAGAGCCAGACATCCTGGAATGTGAAGTCAAGTAGCAGAGGTGATGGAATTCCATTTGAGCTATTTCAAATCCTGGAAGATGATGCTGTGAATGTGCTGCACTCAATATGCCAACAATTTGGAAAACTGAGCAGTGGCCACAGGACTGGAAAAGGTCAGTTTTCATTCTAGTCCCAAGAAAGGCAATGCCAAAGAATGCTCAAACTACCATACAATTGCACTCATCTCACATGCTAGTAAAGTATGCTCAAAATTGTCCAAGCCAGGCTTCAGCAATACATGAATCATAAACTTCCAGTTGTTCAAGCTGGTTTTAGAAAAGGCAGAAGAACCAGAGATCAAATTGCCAACATCCGCTGGATCATGGAAAAAGCAAGAGAGTTCCAGAGAAACATCTATTTCTGCTTTGTTGAGTACGCCAAAGCCTTAGACTGTGTGGATCACAATAAACTGTGGAAAATTCTGAAAGAGATGGGAATACCAGAGCACCTAACCTGCCTCTTGAGAAACCTATATGCAGGTCAGGAAGCAACAGTTAGAACTGGACATGGAACAACAGACTGATTCCAAATAGGAAAAGGAGTACATCACGGCTGTATATTGTCACCCTGCTTATTTAACTTCTATGCAGAGTACATCATGAGAAATGCTGGGCTGGAAGAAGCACAGGCTGGAATCAAGATTGCCGGGAGAAATATAACCTCCGATATGCAGATGACCCCACCCTTATGGCAGAAAGTGAAGAGGAGCTAAAGAGCCTCTTGATGAAAGTGAAAGACTTTCACTCGAAAAAGTTTGCTTAAAGCTCAACATTCAGAAAACTAAGATCATGGCATCTGGTCCCATCACTTCATGGGAAATAGATGGGGAAATAGTGGAAACAGTGTCGGACTTTATTTTGGGGGGCTCCAAAATCACTGCAGATGGTGATTGCAGCCATGAAATTAAAAGACACTTACTCCTCTCGGAAGGAAAGTTATGACCAACCTAGATAGCATATTCAAAAGCACAGACATTACTCTGCCGACAAAGGTCCATCTAGTCAAGACTATGTTTTTTCCAGTGGTCATGGATGGATGTGAGAGTCGGACTGTGGAGAAGGCTGAGCGCTGAAGAATTGATGCTTTTGAACTGTGGTGTTGGAGAAGACTCTTGAGAGTCCCTTGGACTGCAAGGAGATCCAATCAGTCCATTCTAAAGGAGATTGGTCCTGGGTGTTCTTTGGAAGGAATGATGCTAAAGGTGAAACTCCAGTACTTTGGCCACCTCATGTGAGGAGTTGACTCATTGGAAAAGACTCTGATGCTGGGAGGCAATTGGGGCAGGAGGAGAAGGGGACGACAGAGGATGAGATGGCTTGATGGCATCACCGACTCGATGGACATGATTTTGAATGAACTCCGGGAGTTGGTGATGGATAGGGAGTCCTGGCATGCTGCAACTCATGGGGTTGCAAAGAGCTCGACACGACTGAGCGACTGAACTGAACTGACTGAACTGACCTACTTGGTGAAGACTGTTTCTTCCAGAGAGAAGGTCACAGTTTGCCCATCAACACCTGAGGGCAGATGATCTCTGAATTGAAGGAATTTCTGCCTGCCTCAGCACTCTGACCCGAATTAGCAACTCCACCCCTTTGACTATAAAATTCCTCACAATTCAGAGGCCAGGGCATTGTGTTTTCTCATCCTGAGTTCCTTCAGGGCTCACCATGGGGAGTGGCTGCAGTCTTATGGCTGCGAGATGGCAGGAATTCTGTCCTTCCTGAGGTCTTTCAGGACTAACCAGCTCACCATCACCTGTGGCTGCAGTTGATGATAGCTGTGACATTCTTTGGCTCCTGACATGGCATGAAATATTCCACTTGTCAATGGGTTCATCGAGGACAAAGTTAAGGCTTTGTTTCAATTAATGGTATTACTTTTGGTGGCATTTAATCATCAGCTCCTCCAAGTGAGGAGGAGCTAAGATGAATAAGTCATGTGATAGTCTTTTGTATGCAATACATGTGCACAGAACAGTGTTTGAAGTTTTTTGTCCAAACACTGGAAAGACAGTCATTCCAAACAACTCAATTCTTGCCCTTCTCATAAAGTCTTAATTCTTTAAATATAATTACTGTGTTAATTCGACTTTGATGATGTATTCAGATTCTGTTTACAGACATGGCTGAAACCAAGTAAATATCCCCTGTTTCTACTTTAAGATTTATTATATGGATTATTAATTAAAACTTAAAGTTAGAGGTTAGGATGCAAGGATAAACACAGTGACAAGTGGTGACATGAGCAGAATCTAGGTAGACTAGGAAAGAGGCATGGCTTTTATCTGAGAAGACCTTGAACTTCAGACGAGAGGCAGGACGCTTTCCTTTTGAATTAGGGACACCAATGAGAAGCCTGTAAAATCTGTGTTAAGAAAGTAGACTAAGGAAATTTTCAGCTGATTCGGAAGTATTGATTGCCAAGAGTTGTTTATTTAAGTGATATATGTTCATCATTGAAGAAGGTAGTACTAATCATTTTCAAAGAACAAGAAATTTTAATCTCAAGATGGGCACTTAAGCCTGGAATCCTGTTGGCATAAAAGAACAACAAGGACATGGTTGGGATTGCTTTTCTAGCCACAAAAACATGTTCATAGTAACAAGATTGGCTTTGAGAAGTGGCATATTTCCTGCTGAATCAGTAAACAAAGAATGCCAGAATCATCAGCAATTAGAGCCACCATGGACGGTGAGCTGGAGAGCCCTGAGGGAAGTCAGGAAGGAAAGAACACCTGACACGCAGCCACCATCAGCCTGCAGCCACTCCCCATGTTGAGCCATGAGGACGGTACAGAGGTGAAAACAGGATACTGGCCCCAGATCGCTGTCCATATCAAAGGAAAGATTTCAGTGGTCCCAGAATCTTGCATCTTCCCATACATAGAAAAGTACTGAATTCCTTAACTCGGGATATCTGTTTTTCTTTAAGTATCAATAATCTTTGAATCTTGCATCTTCCCATACATAGAAAAGTACTGAATTCCTTAACTCGGGATATCTGTTTTTCTTTAAGTATCAATAATCTTTTGATATTCAGACTATCTGTCCTTTGTCACAAAACTTCCATATAACAAGGGTCCTCCTCTTGCTTTCTGAGAGTAGTCCTGTCAGGGTTACTTGAGATGCTGTCTTCTGGGCTTGAAGTCCTAAAAGTCCCCACCATATAAGACACTAATGTTAAACTATTTGGTTGTGAATATTTTTCCAGTCCACAGCACCACTTCTCCTGGGATCCAAAATGTAAAGCACTCAGGAGAGACTGGAGACCACACAGGACAACACATTTTGAGAGCTGACGGGCTTCAACAGTTGCTAAACTTTACCTTGAGAATTATCCTAAATGAACAGCCAGGGTCAGGGCAGAGCAGGTGCTATTATATTTAAACACTGGTGCAGAGTTCTCTACAACTGGAACCAGCATGCTCCCAAGAGGAAAAGTTCTGAGCTGTGCAATACTCTCTATTTCTCAGGTCTCTTGGTTGGAGTTTGAGCTAAAAGAAAGCAGGTAAAGTCCCCTAACACTTCATTCACGCCTGAGAGACTCTGGTCCAAAAGAAACAAAGGGAAGGTTGGATACCTGCATATACAGTAAATAACACAAAACCAAGACAATTCCTTCAGGAAGGTGTTCTCAGTCAGAATTCTCTGATTTTCCTCCTGCATCAGTAAGCTTTGACTTAAGAAGGAGTTATTTTCAAAATGCTGCTTTTTTTTTTTTCTAAAGTAAAATAAGAACAAGGGAAGAATATCCAAGGATGCATGGAAATAAGATATCCAGGTGATACTTCCTAATGAAAATACTAATGGGACTGTAGTCCCTGGTGGCTCAGTGGTAAAGAATCTACCCGCCAATGAAGGAGGCTTGGGTTCTATCCCTGGGTAGAGAAGATCCCTTGGAGAAAGAAATGGCAACCCACTCCAGTATTCTTGATGGGGAATCGCAAGGACAGAGGAGCCTGGAGGGCTACAGTCCATGGGGTCGTAAAAGAATCAGACACAACTTAGTGACTAAACAACAACAATGAAACCACTAATGGGACTGTTTACCTTCAAAGACACTTTTCAAAAAAATGAGATCAAAATTCATGTCCATGACCTCCAAACAGGATGAAGAAGATAAGGGTGCAAGTTCCTGGCACCTTTTACATAAGAAAATGAAATATTATGGTTTAGACAAACAAGATAGGGACTGGCTGTAAAAATATTTTTAATGCCCTTTTAAATTCTTAAGGTGAGAAATCTATAAGAGATAACTTGAAAGAAAACCTCATGGAATTTATTCCCCAATTGGCAAGAAAAATTTCTGGAAATCCAAAGAAAAATTGTGGACCAGCCTTGCTAATTGTTAATGCCAGAATTAGAAACCATGGCGGTCTTGGAGAGTGATCCACCAGAAATGATGATTGAATCTTGAGATTTGTTGCACTGCCTCTAGCAAAGGTCAACAGGAGGTTTACAGTTCCAAACAAAAATCAAAGCAATTCTTTCTCAAAATGGAACTTATTTTGTGATATTTGTATGGATGTGAGAGTTGGACTGTGAAGAAAGCTGAGTGCTGAAGAACTGATGCTTTTGAACTGTGGTGTTAGAGAAGACTCTTGAGAGTCCCTTGGACTGCAAGGAGATCCAACCAGTCCATTCTGAAGGAGATCAGCCCTGGGATTTCTTTGGAAGGAATGATGCTGAAGCTGAAACTCCAGTACTTTGGCCACCTCATGCGAAGAGTTGACTCACTGGGAAAGACTCTGATGCTGGGAGGGATTAAGGGCAGGAGGAGAAGGGGACGACGGAGGATGAGATGGCTGGATGGCATCACTGACTCAATGGACGTGAGTCTGAGTGAACCCCGGGAGTTGGTGATGGGCAGGGAGGCCTGGCGTGCTGGGATTCATGGGGTTGCAAAGAGTCGGACATGACTGAGCGACTAAACTGAACTGAACTGAATGGTGATGAGGGAGGCCAGATTTTAAAATAAACGAAAAAGGAAAATACACCTTGTCTTTCCCCCTTCAATGTTAGTTTCTAATTTTGTCTGTACATGTAGTAATTTTAGCATGGGTCTGAGTTATACCCCTTGATGTTCAGGGCTCTGTCTGAATAGATATGGGCCTAATAGATTTGAGGGAATCCATTTCAAAATGGACTTGACTTGTTAAAGACAAAGCTGACAGCCTAGTAAATGAATAAACAGTGTAAACAAGACATTGAAATGTCGGGAGATAATAGCACCGGTCTTTTTAAGATAGCAGGCACTTAAGTAGAGATAGCAAGAACAAATGCCCCCCGCCACCCACTCGGACACGGTAGCCTTGGATTGCCATCCAGCCAGCAGAGTAGGGAGGGGGTGAATATACGTATTTTTAATAAAATGATTTTGTTTTTTCAAAAGAACAGTGATCATGGGAAGCTGAGATAATGAGCACTGAACAGAAGTTGTTTTGAAAGTGGAAGAAGCATGGATTTGGGAGACTTAAGCCTCCGGAGGACTGTCAATCAGGCGCAGACGTGCATTGTGGTGGGTTAGGTTGTGAGGCTGTGACTCCCCATTCTGTTCCGCCCTTTAGGAGCTGTGAGCCCCCACCAGCTTAACTCCTTTGTGCCCAGTTCCCTAAGATGTGAGTGGGCATCATCATAAGTGCCTGTTTAATCAGGATGTTGCATAGATTCTACTAGCTTAAATGTTAAAGTGCACAGACACAAATCTGTTCTTTATGCCTGTCCTACAATAAGTTCACTAGTACCTTTTTCTAGATTCCACATGTATGCATTAACATACCATATATTTTTTCTCTTTCTGACTTACCTCACTCTGTATGAGAGTCTAGGTTCTCGTTTTCATGCCCTTAATTGCAATCTCTCTGCTATTCCCAAATAAGCTCTTTTCCCCACCCTGCTGGTAATAAATAAATAAATAAAGTCCATAGAGAGGACTTAGGACAGTGTATGGCACATAACACCAAATGATATTAACAAGAAACAATCTTTGAAACAATGGCAGTGGTGGAGAGCAGTATTTGAAAACACGTTTAGGGATGGGAGCCATGGATCAGTATTCTTTTTAAAGATTCTCAGGTAATTTCAGTAAAAAGCAGTATGTGGAAACCACTAATTTAGGCAGACTGAAAGAAATAAAGTGACATCTTCTAGGAGTCATATGAAAGTGAGCACTCTGAGGGAATAATCCAGTGCATAGGGCAGGGGCTCTGCTTTATATGGGGATGAGTTGACCCTGTGAATTGCAGACTTTAAAGATTCTGGAAATGAGGTGTTTTCGTGTAGAAGACCCTGGATTTGCACAGAAGGAAACCTTGTCCACCATCAAAGCTGAAGTAAGCCCAATGGTATTCCAAAGAGTAGAGATAATTCCCTTGAATTTCCTAGCCTATACCAACTCATAGGGCTCTGCTATGACTTTAGAAATAAAGAACATTATTATCATTCGATCAACCCTTAATTTTCACTGAGGACTGATGCTGAAGCTGAATCTCCAACATTTTGGTCACCTGCTGCGAAGAGCCAACTCACTGGAAAAGACTCTGATGCTGGGAAATATTGAGGGCAGGAGGAGAAGGGGACGACTGAGGATGAGATGGTTGAATGGCATCACTGAATCAATGGACATGAGTTTGAGCAAGCTCTGAGAGATGGTGAAGGACAGGGAAACCTGGCTTACTACAGTCCGTGGGGTTGCAACTAAACAACAACATTATCCTTTAACTACAGCAGATATTGGGCCTTGTGCTATCTTGGGGAATCTTTTCCTAAAACCGTATTTAATTTGGATTTTAAAGAAAAGGCTGAAAAGAAATGTCACATTTTTGCATCTAAGTGTGCTAGGGAAAGTTAATAATTGCTACTTATGGTTTTGGTCATTTCATAGAAACTTTTCAAAAGAAAAGGTAGGTCCTGCTTTGTATTGTGAAGGATAAACTTTGATGTTATACAGTTATTCTGTTTCTTCCAGCCCTCTGACACCTAAGGAGATGGAGACTTTTATATAAATGTTTTATATAAATGTAATGTTGTTCAGATTATTGGCACACTAAACGTAATAGGTTTCTTAGGTGACACAGTGATAAAGAATCTACCTGCCGATGCAGGAGATGCAAGAGTCCTTTATTGGATCCCTGGGTTGGGACGATCCCCTGGAGAAAGAAATGGCAATACATTCCAGGATTCTTGCCTGGGAAATCCCATGGAAAAGGGGGCCTGGGGGGCTACAGTCCATGGGGTTGTAAAGAGTTGGACACGACCGAGAGACTAAACATGCATGCAAGTTCAAAAGTATATTTTTTCAGTAATGAGTAAGATAATCTGAGTACTACTGAATACAATTTCTGTCACAAGCAAGAGCTAGAAAAAGTTGAGAAAGATGATTCATGGAAGAGCCTTTTAAATCTTTAATTTATCAAAAAGTATTTCAGTGGTTTCACAGATGATCCAGAAGAACAACTTGTTTTATGAAATGAACACATTTTCCACATGATCTTAGATTTTCTCCAGTGCCTTAATATTCACTCATATTTCTCCAATGATACTGAGCAAACAATATATGCCACTAGTATAAAATCAACAACATGTTATCAGTCTGTCAAGTCTGAAATACAGTGCAAGAATCAAAAGTAAATTCCTTTCATCCAAATAAAGGCAACTGAGGGAAAGTCAAGTCTGATGAAATTGAAAAGGGTCATCTTTAGAAACATCATGTGATCTGTGAAAATTAAACACTCATTCACTTATAAGAATAGCACATCTTACCCCAAATCATTGCAACCCAACATAAAATAATTTTTAAAAGCTTAAAGCAAAAGTTAACATATCAATGGCTCATTATAAACTGAATCAACTGAAATAAAGAGAATTCCAGTTTTCTTCCTGAGTCAAAGTGTTCTCACTGAATAATATCCCATAATAGGACATTGCTGTTGTTGGAGCTGACAGTGGAGCAGAGATGCTGGGGTATGCCATATTTCAGATCTCAACATGTCCAGGGAAGGGCAGAGGGCTGTTGAAGGGACGACGGAAAGCCTGCAGTCACTCAAAGTAATCTGGGAAAAAAACAAAACCCCAGAGGGGCTCAGCTGTGGATGAAATGGACTCACCAGGCCACAGGCGAGTCTGGCAAGGAAAGAGGCAAGTCCATTCTGGGTAGACATAAATTTTCTGTTTCTTCAGAGACAGGTTTCTCTACCAGGTATACATATAGCCCACTAATAAAGCTAACCAAAGACTATCTCAGGCCAGCAAAAGATGGGAGAGCTCACTGCCAGAAGAGCAACATTATAAAAGATGAAGGAAGATCGTGAGAGCTAAAGGAAAGTGATACCAGGTGGAAATTAATGTGTTTGTACAGGAATGTGAATAACCATCTTTTGTAAATACAAATTATATAAATCATGTTGTTTTTCCATTTCAGCATCAATAAAATAATCAAACATTTAAATGATAATAATGGGGTTCAGGCTTGACGACCTACACATGTGTGACATGGCACAGTGGATGAGAGAGGAAAGGATAGAATGCTTTGAGCACCTTACATCACATGAGATATAGTATAATATCATTTGAGGATAGATGATAGGACAAAGACAGGTACAGTGAACCCCAAAGCAATCAGTGAAATTAGTAATTAAATAAGTGAATGAACATTTTTTAAAAAGGTTTCCTGAGAAGCCAAAAGTGATAAAAAATGGGAACACAAGAATACATTTAATTCAAGCTAAAACAGGAAAGAGGAAAAATAGAGTAAGCAACAGATGGGACAAATAAAAGACAGTTTTATTTAAACTAGAAGACAGTTTTTATTTAAAATAAAAGACAGTTTTATTTAAAACTGGATGTCAGATTTAAATTAAAACACATTAATAAGCATGTGAAAGATTAACGTCCTGAATGATAAAATTAAAGGCTGAGATTGAGGGACTGAGTAAAAAAGACCGAACCGACCACAGGCTGTCTCATGGAGCACACACCACTAAATAGCACAAATGACTCAAAGGCAACAGAGTAAGAGGCACCTCATAAAAGTCCAGCTCAAAACGGTGTCGATCGGCTGTAATGCCATGAGACGAAGCCAGCTTCAGAACCAGAAATGCTACCAAGGAAATGGAGAGACATTGCATGAAGACTAAGGGGTGAGTTCCTCTAGAGTTACAGAATGATTGGACTGATGTATGAGGGAAAATTTGAGGGAAAATATGTTTGAGGATGAGAACGACACGTCGTTTTTTTAAAGATGGTCCGGTAATTTTAATAAAAGGGAGACTCGCTTGTCTGTCGAGATCTTGCCCATCTCAGACAGCGACACGAGAGCATCCTCCTCATGGCTGTCGTGGCACTGACAGTGCCGAGAGTGGGAGCTGCCAGTCTCATCACAGGACGCGAAGCCCGCACTTCTCTGTGAAGCACCACTCACCTCCCCAACAGTGCTTTCCACCCGAGCAGTATTTCGGCAGCAGGAAATCTGTACCCATTAGAACCAAACAGAAAGAAACGTCTGATCCAGTGAATGCATTTGTTCCAAGGATGCTCTAGATGATGCTGGTCGCACCCGTAAGGCAGGTCCTCTTCAGCGGCGACTGCAGAAAGTGATCTTAGGTCTTTGTGTTGGAAAGAGCCGTGTCACTTTTTTTTCCCTGAGCAATTGATTTCTCTTTTGTCTTGCATTCCCGGTAGCTCAGAACCACATATACAAGTGCCCAGGATTTGAAAATATTTGTTTTGCTTCTAACTTCATCTCTGCATTAGTTTATTTTTCTTTCTTAATGTTGGCCTTTCATAAATGTCTTACTTATGTTTGTCCTGTTGTGTTAAATTGGTTTGGAGAATAAGGCAGAGGACAGACACACAGGTGAGTAGGTGTAGGTAGGTAGGATCGATAAATAGATAGATGATAGATAGATAAGCACATAGATCAGCCTCTATGTGTGAGTGTGCATGCTAAGTCGCTTCAGTCGTGTCCAACTCTGCGACCCCATGGACTGTAGCCTGCCAGACTCCTCTGTCCATGGGATTCTCCAGGCAGGAGAAGGTTGCCATGCCCTGCTCCAGGGGATCTTCCCAACCCAGGGATTGAACCCGCGTCTCTTGTGTCTCCTGCATTGGCAGGTGGATTCTTTACCACTAGAGCCACCTGGCAAGCCCATCGACATCTGTAGCTATGTCTATATTTATAATCTTAGAGCCAGTAACTTTCCATGCTCTGCACATCTTGCTTCTTTACTTCCATTCATCCTAATCTTCTGCAAGTTTGTCAAATGCTGCCTGCAGAGGCAAGGACTGAGAGCTGGGTGTGTAGGGGTGGGGTAGGCAAGCCCAGGGAGCAACAATCTTAGAACCAGACACAAACAAAAAAAACTCTCTGGATTTCTACGCCCAGACCAGGGGCATGAGATGGGAGGGTGGGAGGTGTCTGATGAAGACTATCGGTAATCTCCATTATTGATCTGGTGCTGGGCTGACCCAGCCACAGGTTAGGCTGGTAACTAAACATTTTGTTTAACAATTGGCCAGTGTTATCGTGAGTATTCCCATTTTGCTTTCATCATCATCATTCATTGGTCTGTATTTATTTGTCTTTTCAATTCACAGTGGACACTTTTATAAGGTGTGTGATTTTGCTTTGCACAGCTTCTTCACACACAAGGGCAAAATTTTTGAACTGGAAAGAGCAAGCAGGGGAACCTGGTGGTCCGATGGTTAAGACTTTGCCTTCCAATGCAAAGCTTTCTGGATTTGATCCCTGGTGGGTTCCATCTTTGGTCTGGGAATTAAGACCCCACATCCCTCGCAGCCCCAAAAATCAAAACATAAAACAGAAGCAGTATTGTTCCAAATTCAATAAAGACTTTAAAAAATGGTCCACATCAAAAACATCTGAAAAAAAGAGCAAGCAGGTACAGAAGGATTTCTTGCCAATTACTCAGCAGTAGGACTTAATTTAACACACACCCCCTACTCCTGTAGACCTGCCTAAGACTTGGGAGAAAGATGCTCCATGAATTTCATAGTCATATGATAATTTTTCCACAAATAAACCTTATTTAAAAGTTTGTCATGATTAGTGTTTAGCAAACATGATTGATAGGTCATTAGTAACACATGACATTCAGTGACTCATGCCATTAAAAAAACATTTTATGATGTCATTGTGAATTAATAGAATCTTACCTATAGTGTGCTCTCTAGCTGTATTCTGTGATGTTTTCCCAAGTAAATGCCAGGGTAATAATTCACCTAAAGAGAGAATCACCCTCCCAAACCCCAGGGATATGTCTATTTAAAAAAATCATTCCTATCTTTTCTCCTTATTTCTTGCTTTACTGTTGCAAGTTATTTTTATATTGGTATTTACATGTTTCTTAGTAGAATCAAATTAGTCACCAGGAGACTGAGCAGAGTTTTAAATCTGTCCCAAACATTACATAATCAAGAAATTCATTTTTTATATCAACATTATACAAATTTAGATTCCACAGACTACTAAAATATCTTGATTTGCACTTTCTTACTACAATAGGTGTGTACTTTCATTGCTACTAGAGTGACTGAATGTTTTATGAAACTTAGGCTTCGGTCAATAACTGTTTTAATAAAAATATAATCACAAATGAAATTGCAGCCCAAGAGTCCTTTCTATTTTATCTTTCTAACAGCAGTTCTGTCTACACAAGCTCAAACAGCCACTTGATGAAGTCACTTCACAGGAAGACATTTTGATGCCCAGTATGTGAGGAAAGAACTTCAACAAAGGCAGGGGAGGTGGTGGCTTGGGGACAATGAATAGAGCAGCTTCTCTCGAGAAGGCGACTCATGAAACCATCCTAACATGGAGTCAGCAGCTAGGATACTCCGATGACATTTTTGGTGATACATTCTCAAAAGGCATCCTCCTTTTTATTGCATTTGTTAAATGTGTCTGAATATCTCAATATACTCTCCACAAACTTCCTGTGTCACTGTGAGGTCTCCAAGTATAAACATTGATGTAATCAGCGTTCGAGCGACATGTAGCTGAACTGCTGGACTACATTCAAAGCACCAAGCTCAACGCTGAAGTTGGTCCCTGAGATCTGCAGCCCCAAACCTGGTGGAGATGCAGGTCATGTAACCCTGACTCCAGCAAACCTGGTAGCGAGAGAGACCAGCACTGTGTCCACTGGGTGGGTGCACGCTGAGCCCACAGTTGCAGAGACACATTCTAAGGAAGGTAAAGGGAGCTTTGGGCACAGCACATAGGGGTGTTAGCTCCTCCTTGGGCTAGGTGGATCTCTGCTCAACTGCGGTAAAAACTGCACAGTGGCCCCAGGAAGAGCATCTTGCCTGCCAGCATCAGCATCCTCTGCCCTAGCAACATGCCCTAGCAACAAGGGACTTTGCCTTTTGCACTGGTGGCTTGATGTCAGCTCTTGACTGGCTAAGCCGTCTCTCCTGAAAACCAACTCTTAGGAAGTTACACCCTAAACTAAACTGGGATTTTATTCCTTTCATCTTCCTCTTGCTTGAAACAATGATAAAATTAATCCATCACTGGTTTGGAGTATGTTATGTTAGGTTATTCTTTATTGCCTTATTAAGAGACATTTTCCTATACATTATTGGCTTGTGAAATAATTATGAGTCCCTCAGCGAACCTGTGTTATATAAAATATTGGCAAAGATAAACTCAGTCTCTTAGCCTAATCTGCTCTGAAACAAAAGAGATATGTAACTTGGTTCATCTGGTAAACAAGGGGTATCAACAGGGCCCCTTGGAAGCCCTTGAAAGGGGAGCACGTACTCGTTTGGTTGTTGGGGGAAGTTTCCCAGATGATGAATAGTAACAAGAATCAGCAGTATTCTGGAAATAGGGGGAAGTTATCACGTGCGTGTCTGAAATGGACTGAGTTGCTGCAGAGAGTGAAAAGTGAATCCTAGGTGAAAGGAACATCCCTGGGGTCATATATGTGATATTGAGAATAAACTCATTAAGCTGTAATATTGCAAACTCTTATCATCAGAGCATTTAGAAGTGTAACACACACAGGAAAGGTCCTGGTGCCACGTGATAGGGAGCGGATTTTATAGGAGATGCTCAGCCTGACACCTGTCTCCTCCAGCGTGACTTTAACACCCCTCCCGTCGCTGAAGCATTCAGGAAATGAAGCCATCCCTGACCCCACAGAGAAAATACAAAGGCACAGAGGGCGGCTAAACGTTCCAGATTAGAGACAGAAGGCCACCATGTTACCAGCCATGACTGGCAGGAAACACTGAAGATTAAGTCTGCACAAATTGTGAGGTAGTATAGGTTTAAACTGGCCCATGATTACTTTAGAACTGGACATGGAGCAACAGACTGGTTCCAAATTGGGAAAGGAGTACGTCAAGGCTGTATATTTTCACCCTGCTTATTTAACTTATATGCGCAGTACATCATAAGAAATGCTGGGCTGGAGAAAGCACAAACTGGAATCAAGATTGCCAGGAGAAATATCAGTAACCTCAGATATGCAGATGACACCACCCTTATGGTAGAAAGAGAATAAAAACTAAAGAGCCTTTTGATGAAAGTGAAAGAGGAGAGTGAAAAAGGAGGCTTAAAACTCAACATTCAGAAAACTAAGATCATGGCATCTGGTCCCATCACTTCATGGCAAATAGATGGGGAAACAGTGGAAACAGTAACAGACTTTATTTCCGGGGGCTCCAAAATCACTGCAGACGGTGATTACAGCTATGAATTCAAAGACGCTTGCTCCTTGGAAGAAAAGCTATGACCAATCTAGACAGCATATTTAAAAACAGAGATGTTACTTTGCCAACAAAGGTCTGTCTAGTCAAAGCTGTGGTTTTTCCAGTAGTCATGAATGGATGTGAGAGTTGGACTATAAGGAAAGTTGAGCACTAAACAATTGATGCTTTTGAACTGTGGCATTGAAGAAGATTCTTGAGAGTCTCTTGAACTGCAAGGAGATCCAACCCGTCCATCCTAAAGGAAATCAGTCCTGAGTATTCATTGGAAGGACTGAGGCTGAAGCTGAAACTCCAATCCTTTGGCTACTTGATGTGAAGAGCTGATTCATTTGAAAAGACCTCGATGCTGGGAAAGGTTGAAGGTGGGAGGAGAAGGGGGTGACAGAGGATGAGATGGCTGGATGGCATCACCTACTCAATGGTCATGAGTTTGAATAAACTCTGGGAGTTGGTGATGGACAGGGAAGCTTGGCATGCTGCAGTCCATGGGGTTGCAAAGAGCTGGACATGACTGAGCGACTGAACTGATGAATGTTTACTGTATGGTCAATGATATGTACTCTGAAGATAGTGGACCAAGGGAGGCAGGGAGCTCAGGGGGCCTGAGAAGAGAATCCAGACTCAACCGGCACAGACAGGACTCCTTGAACCATATTCACTATGAGCTCTCAGGATTCTTGTGTTTTATTTCCAGGTTTTATTTGTTTATTTAACTTCTATTGGGGTGTAATTGATCTACAATGTTGTGTTAGTTTCAGGTGTGCAGTGAAGTGATTCAGTTATTGTTTTTTTTGTTCAGTCACTGAGTCGTGCCCCATTCTTTGAGACTGCATGAACTGCCCCACGCCAGGCTTCCCTGTCCCTAACTATCTCCCTGATTGGGCTCAAACTCTTGTCCACTGAGTTGGTGATGTCATCCAACCATCTCGTCCTCTCTTGCCCCCTTCTCCTCTTGCTCTCAATCTTTCCCAGCTTCAGGGTCTTTTCCAATGAGTTGACTCTTCACATCAGGTGGCCAAAGGATTGGAGCTTCAGCTTCAGCATCAGTCTTTCCAATGAATAGTCAGGGTTGATTTCCTTTAGGGTTGACTGGTTTGATCTCCTTGCTGCCCATATATCCATGTACATATATCCATCCTTTTTTATTTTCTTTTCCCATATAGATCATTACAGAGCATTGAGTAGAGTTTCCTGTGCTATACAACATGTCCTTGTTAATTATCTATCTTATACATGTTAGTGTTTGTACATCAATGCAATCTCACAAGTTATCCCTCCCTCCTTTCTCCCTGGTAACCATAAGTTTGCTTTCTATATCGGTGACTCTATTTCAGTTTTGTAGATGGCTACAGAACCCTCAGGATTCCTTAGTGGGCAGATTGGGAAATGGATACCAAAACCCTCTGCTTAGCATCCACTGCAGTGAAGAAACCATCCGCCTCTGGTTGCTGTTGTTTGTGACCCTGGCTGGAAAGAGGACTATTCATGGGAATTAAATCCCGAATAAAAAAGAAAACCATGGAGAAGACTGAGCTGAGTTACCTGGACTATACTGTAGGCCCTTGTTGGTTTTCTATTTTAATATAGTACTGTGTACAAGTCAATCCCAAACTCCCAATAAATAATCTTATACATAGATAGAAGAGTTTACGTAGTCCTGAACCAGGTGAGAATGCCTCTTATAAAGGGCTACTTTAATGAGGTTTATTTCTTTTTAGTGTGTGTGCTACTCTTCACACTGATAAAGCTAGAAGATGAGAGTAAGTGTGAAAGACTAAAATTAGCATCTCCGACTTCCATGGTAACTAAGAAATGAAAGAATCAATTTTCTGTTATAATATTACGTAAAATTTAGTTCGGTCTTTGTCAAAACAAGTCCTTTAAGTATTCTCAAATATTACAAACATTAAGTTTTATAACCACCTTCATAGATGATTATTATAAATAATAATATATTATTTTTGATATTTGTCTACAAAATCCTCTGGAGAAGGAAATGGCAATCCATTCCAGAATTCTTGCCTGGAAAATCCCATGGATGGAGGAGCCTGGCAGGCTACAGTCAATGGGGTAGCCCAGAGTTGGACACAACTGAGCAACTAACACACAAACATTTTAAAATTCTTATTCACTTTATTTAGGTTTCTACACTTGTAGAAACTTAGATTTTAAAATTTTAATAAAAAGAATGATTAAATGTCTTTAGTGGTAGATAAAATAGCTTGTTTCTGAAACAAGTAATTTGACATCCACAGAATTTCAACTCAATAAAACAAATTAATAAGGTAATCAAAACTTCTAAATGTTTAGTTTCTGTCTAGCCCTTAAAAATATAACCAGAGAAACAGTAACATTGTGATTTTTTAATAAAAATATCTATCTATATTTGATATTTGTCCCTGTTCCAGGCACAGAACTCCATAAACACTTGGAATTTTCTAAGTGATGAGAGGGACAAAGGTTTTTTTTTTTTTTTTTTTTTTGTGAATGAGGTGACTTTTGGATCACTCATAGGTCACCTAAGGATGAAGGCTGGATGCTGGGGTAAACAACATGTGATTGGAGAACTGGATATTTCAGACCCACCACCTAACTTACAGGGAGGGCAGAAGGGAGAAGGGATGGAGGCTGGATGAATCAATGTCCAGTGATTTAATCAATTATACCTAGGTAATGAAGGTTCTGTAAAAACCCAAATGGATGGGGTTCTGAGAGCTTCCCGGTGAAGAAGCACAGAGGTCTGGGAGGGCGGCACATTTGGAGAGAGCGTGCGGGCTCCTTTCTGTGGCTCTTGCTGCCCATCTCCCATCTGGATGTTCCTGAGTTACATCCTTTTATAATGAATGAGTGAACTAGGAAGCAAATGTTTCTCGGAGTTTTCTTAGCTGCTCTAGCAAATTAATTGAACCCCAAGAAAGGAACCAATCTGTAGCCAGTGGGTCAGAAGTATGGTGACAGCCTGTGATTGGACTGTGGGCAGCAGTCTCAGGGACTCATGTAGGTCAAGTCGGAAATGCCATCTACCCATCTCATCCTCTGTCCTCTCCTTCTCCTCCTGCCTTCAATCTTTCCCAGCATCAGGGTCTTTTCTAGAAACTATCCAAAACATAAAAACCCTACCTATTAAGGGAAGAGTCCTTATTAAAATCACACATTTATGTATCCCAAACCCATGCTTTTTACAGAACTGTAGTAACTTGCAAAGAAGAAAGAGACTCCACCCCTGACCTGGGAATCCTCATAGGGGCTGTGCACTTCACAGTCAGTTCTGACAGTGAACACTATGTTGCCTAATATGTATTCTTGGTGACAATATTCTTTTTTTCCCAATTTATATAGTACAAGAAAACTGTTCTTTTTTCAAAAAAATGTTAATTATTGACGTACAAAATCCTTCTCTTTTCTTTGTAGTAATTCCCTTCTTTTTGGAATAATTCTGTCCTTTAGACAAATACCATAGACTGTACCATAGACTATTTCTAATTTGAATGCATTTTAATTTTGAGAATTTTGTCCCATTTCATTAAAGAGTTAGGGAGAATGTGTGTCATCAACTAGAATGAAGAATCTTTGAGTTATAAACTTCAACTTTGTTATCAATATCAACTTTGTTGAATGTTAAAAAAATGATGATGAAGATATTTATTTATCCTGAGTAGAAGTCTTTCCAGATCTCCTCATTATAAAGTTTGCAGAATAAACAATTCCTTGAGAAGCACTGACCTTTGTCATCAGTGACTCAGGTAAGTGTCCACTTATTTTAGACAGTCGTGTGTCTGTTTTCTTTATTTCTTTAGGGAATTCTCATCTTTCCTTTTCCCCTAACTTCAATAATAAAAAGCATCATATTGATGACAAAGACCATTAATGTTGCATTTGAGTTAAATGAAGATTTTTATAAAAATGATTTGAAAAACCCTAGGATGCTGCCAAAGAATGCTCAAACTACCGCCCGCACAATTGCACTCATCTCACATGCTAGTAAAGTATGCTCAAAATTCTCCAAGCCAGGCTTCAGCAATACGCGAACCATGAACTCCCTGATGTTCAAGCTGGTTTTAGAAAAGGTAGAGGAACCAGAGATCAAATTGCCAACATCCGCTGGATCATGGAAAAAGGAAGAGAGTTCCAGAAAAACATCTATTTCTGCTTTATTGACTATGCCAAAGCCTTTGACTGTGTGGATCACAATAAACTGTGGAAAATTCTGAAAGAAATGGGAATACCAGACCACCTGATCTGCCTCTTGAGAAATCTATATGCAGGTCAGGAAGCAACAGTTAGAACTGGACATGGAACAACAGACTGGTTCCAAATAGGAAAAGGAGTACGTCAAGGCTGTATATTGTCACCCTGCTTATTTAACTTCTATGCAGAGTACATCATGAGAAACACTGGACTGGAAGAAACACAAGCTGGAATCAAGATTGCCGGGAGAAATATCAATAACCTCAGATATGCAGATGACACCACCCTTATGGCANTGCACGGGATGAGGCTGTGAGGCTGACGGGGCTGTGGGGTGCAAGGCTCCACAGAGAGGGGGGCCCTTCCTGTACCCCTCTGCTCTAGCTCCACCACACGGCCCCCCGAGTTACAGCGGCAAGTGAGCTTTCCCCGGGAGGGGAGAGGGGGCCTTCCTGCTATGGTGGGGAGGGGGGGCTTTCCGGAGGCAGTGGTGGGTGTTTGAATGGGAGCCTGAGGGGGGTGTTGGCAGTCTTGGGTCCCCCGCCACACCTTCTGGGCCTCAGTTTCCACCTCTCTAAAATGGGGCCATGTGCACATACATGCCTTCTTCCTTCACCGTGATGAATATTGAAAAGGTGTCTCGGAAAGCCTCCCCAGCCCGTAATCCCTGTACTGTGGGAGATCCTTGTACCCGTGGGAGATCCCCAGGGGTTCACTCAAGCCCTCCTGGTCCAGCTTCACTTCTCTGGGGTGACGTTCACCGTTTCCAGCCCCATCTAGGTGGACGCTGTGGGTGCCTTCCCATGCCAAGCCTTGCTCCTCCTGTGGAAAAGGCATGAGTCTGAGTTCCAGGCTGCCCTGAAGCCTTCTCCTGGTTCTAGAAGAGAAGCCCTGTGTGGCCTCTCTGTTTAGCCCCAGAGCCATGGCCACCTGACTGCCAGCGGCGCCTTTGAGCTGCTGGGAGATTTGCTCCTGGGTGGGACCAGCAGAGGCCCACGGCCTCCATGGTTCCTCCTCCCCCGTGAACGCGTCGGGTGGTCGCTGCAGGAGGAGATCTGTTGTGGGAGCCGTGCCCGCCAGAGCATCTCCTGGGATGCAGGCCTGAGCGGGAGAGGACAGTGGTAACGGTCCCCCAGGGCCGCCCGGCGTTCATCCTCGGTCAGGCACGGCCTAACGCTTTTGACGGCTATTCATCACGGGAGGCTGGGCTCACCACAGGGCTGACATGACAGAGGTTAAGTCCAAGAAGTGGGGGCTCAGAGGGCCTCCAGTCCAGGCTCAGATGCTGCTGCTGAATGTGCTGAGGGGGCCTCAGTGGGAATCTGGGGGCTGGGCTCTGCTGGGGGTTCCGAGCAGGTGGGCAGGGTCAGCTGTGTCCACCGGAGCCCCTGGGTCCTGAGCGGGCTTGCCACCGCCTGGGTGATCTGGGGGCTCCTTGGGCCAGGGCAGGGGAGCAGCTGGTGGCCAGACAGGGTCGGCACTGTGGATCCTGGGGTCCGGGCAGCGGCCTAGAGTCTGAGGGAAGCAGCATTTGAGGTTAGTGGAGCCCCTTCTGAGAGCCCCGTGCCCACCCTCCTTGCCCAGGACTGCCTCCGCGCCTGCCAGGAGCAGATTGAAGCCCTCCTGGAGTCTAGCCTGCGCCAGGCCCAGCAGCAGAACTTGGACCCCAAAGCCGCGGAGGAGGAGGAGGAGGAGGAGGAGGTGGACCTGGCCTGCACACCCACCGACGTGCGCGACGTGAACATTTGAGGGCTCCGCGGCGAGGGAGGGGCCGCCCCGGGGCTCTGGGGACAGAGCCGCCCCGGCCTGGCTCCCTCGGGGGGAGAGCGGCCCCGTCCTCACTGTCCTGGTGTTTTCCTTTGCTCTTTCTCCCTTCCGTCTCTGACTTAAGCAAAAGAAAAAAGTACCCGAAAAGCTGTCTTTAAAAAAAAAAAAAGAAGAGGAAAAAAAAAATAGTATTTACATAACCCTGAGCTGAAGAGAGGGAAGAGGGTTGTGCTACAAAAATAGAGGATTTTAAGCCCCATAATCAACTAGTTTTGATATTCATGTGTTTGTGTCTCCATGTTGTAAGAATAGACATTAACACAAGGAGCGAGTCTGCGGGAGAGGATTAGATTTGATTCTTTACGTGTTTAAAACAAACAAACAAAAAAAAAGCATAAAAGTATTTCTTAAAAAAAGTAATAGAAAAAAGTCCACATCCCATTGTTAAAGTAGAAGAGGATTTTAGATAGGGGAGCATACTCGTGTGCTTTTCTTGAGGACACGGCTTTAAAGCAGTTTTAGGCATCCTGTATCTTGCTTATGCATGTAGTCACTTTATAAGTCATTTGTTTATTGTATTTTGTAGGTAGGCGTGTAACCTTCACCTTGTCAATGGCTGATGTAATGTAACCTCTCGGCTAGGGTAGCATTAGAGTTTGGCATCTTGGAAAGGCTAATCCTCTTTCTCCCTGTGGACTGACCACCGGGGGGGGTTTGTCAGGCGCCGGCCTGCATCACGGTGACGGAAGGCCGCCACCAACTCCTAGCGTCCACTACCAGAAAGAGAAACCGCAATAGCAACCTAATATATTCTATTTTTATAATCTTCATATTTTTGTAGTTAACCTGTTTATGAGATGCTGGTTTTTGTTTTTTTTTTTTTCACTCAACAGACCTGCAGCCTGCTTATATCCAGGTGAAATCTACAGCTGTTCTGTTTTGTTTTTTCCTTCTCGATATTCCAAAACCATTCCATTTCAAAGCACTTTCAGTCTCTAGGTGACATCTCTGCTTCTGTGGTGTGTGGAGGGCGGGGAACAGTTTCCTAATGGAATGGTTTGGGGATATTCCAGTACTAGGGTGCAGACAGGACGGAAGGCAGGTGCTTGTCCCTATGGTGTTAGTGGAAGGGGGTGGTGATACTTTGGAGGACTAGGTTCTGGTCGAGGAGAAGAAAGTGTGCGTTCATTCTTCACGTTGCCAGGATGGTGTGTTCCTTTCCTTTTCTGTAGAGAAGCTGAAGTTTAGGAATCCTTCAGTGCCAACTGGTGTTTGAAAGTAGAGGCCTTAAAGGTTTACCTAGAGAACCAGCAGTTTCAGAGTTAACTTTAGATGTTTTGCAACGGAAGGTTTTTAAACACTAAAATATATAATTTATAGTTAAGGCTAAAAAAGAATATTTATTGCAGAGGGTGTTCGTAAGGCCAGTATGATTTATAAAGTAATGCAATCTCCCCTTGATTTACACACACACACACACACACACACACACACACACACACTTTTCTGCCTTAGATGTTGCAAGTGTAGGACAGTTTATTAAAGTTAGATCCTTTTATAGGAGAGGGGGGAAAAATCCCGAGAGAAAAACACAAAGACGTGAATTCAGCTGATCTGGCCTGTTTGGTGTTTCCCAGAGTGATCCAATTGGAGAGGCATCAGTTTCAAGGACAAGTAGGATGCTTGGAAACATGTTCAGTTCTAATACGATCTCCGACCCCTCCTTTCATAAAAGAAACTTAGCAACCGATAGGTAATTTGCACATCTTGGCTACGTACCTTTTTGTAATTATTCTGTAGGGAGTGTTTGAAGGGAGCGAGGAGGTGAGGGTGGAGTGCGGAGGGGAGGCGGGCGGGGGCCACGTGAGGGACGGGCTGCGGCTCCGTCTTCTTTATCCGCTGCTACCGGTGGCTTCCCAAAACAGTTTGGAAACATTCACCTTGCTTCTCTTCACCTTTCACATTGTTTTGCTGCTATCGGAGGATCAGATTTTTTGTTCGTTTTACAATGACATATACTAGCCATGTTCTAGTTTGAACTTTCTCATAGAAAAAAAAATGTATTACGGATGCCTTTTTTTGTAGGTTTTTTTTTTTTTTAATGTGATCAATTTTGACTTAATGTGATTACTGCTCTATTCCAAAAAGGTTCCTGTTTCACAATACCTCAAGCTTCACTTAGCCATTTGCAGACCAGGCGGTCAGGCTCTGTCTGACCCACGGCCTCCTGCTTCAGCAGACAGACACGTGGACGAGAACCCAAAAAAAGGGGCCCGGTGGGGATCCCCGACCCCCGGCCACATTCATGAGGACCCCTGGGCGTCTCTGGAGACAGGCCGTGTCCGTTTCCTCTGCCCTGCGCCTGTTATGCTGGACTCTCCACCTGACCTGAGATTGACCATCCAGTAGGTTTTTTACAGCTGTATCGTTCTTTGCATATAGCTATGAAAACTGCATTGTTGTTGCTGTTGTTGTTGTAACAAGTGTGTCTTCGTGTGCCACCGTGGTGCTGTGCTGTAGGACTTGGTCGTTTGGCATGGTTGCAATCGCTCCCGGGCCGTGTCTCGGTTTGGGGTGCGTTGTATGTGTTATATTAGTGTTCTGTTTGTGGTTCTGGTCATTATAGCAAAAAAAAAAAAAAGCTCATTTAAAGAGACTTCAGATCTCAACGATAAGCCAGCTAACGGGGCTGTATGCCCAAGAGCCGCCAAGCACGCTGCCGAACCAAAAGGACTTGCACCGTCCATCGCAGCCCCAGACGGGGCAGCCGCGACCCCCAGGCCCCTGGCAGGTGCAACCCCGCCTCGCCCGCCCTGCAGCCAGACCCCCGCTTGCGCTTACCTCAACCCTCCTGGCTGCGGCACCTCTGTCTGAACCAAACGGGGTCCGATCGGGACGGTCTGTCCGTGGCCGGGGGTGGGGGAACGTGTGTGCTCTGAGGCCAAAGGCAGGGGCGGGTCTGGGGGCACAGGCAGTCTGTCCCGGGGCCGGCGAGCGGGCGGGTGCTTGGGGGGGGTCTGTGTGTGTTTATGGTCGCACGCCACGGTGTTTCCCAGCACAGACATGTAACCGGCACGTTTCCAGCAGGAAACAAGACAAACGTGAAAAGTCTAGAAATAAAATTGGTAAAACCCCAGCGTGGCGCCTGCTTGTCTGTCTCCTGGGGTGGGCTGACAGGTGGGCTGCTGCGGACACCGGGTGGCGGGACATCCAGTCATAACAACCGAGAACGCCTCGACGTGTCAGCGGCGCCCTGGAGAGCAGCAGGGGGAAATCCAGCCCAGAGGTCTGCAGTGGGGTGGCCCACGTGGGGCCCCCGGACATGGGGGACGTGCTTGCAGGTGGCCCTGACCGCTTCAGACAGCAGCTCGGGGCCCAGTCATGTAACCGTACTGTCCCCCCGTGGACCAGCCCATGTCTGACCGGTTCGCCCTCCCCAGTTATTTGCAGATAGTCAAGTAAAGTTGGCATTCCTTAACTCTTCTGGCACAAAATGCTGTTTGCTCCAGGTGAATCATGGCCCCAAGGGGCCCTGAGCCTGGGGGCGTGACATGAGTGTGCAGTCCGCGGTCCAGTGGCCTCCACCCGGACCTGGTGGCCTGGGAGGGCTGCTGGACACCTGCGAGGCCTCCTCTGGGCTTCAGAGGAGGAACTGCCCACATTCCCAACGCCAGGTGGAAGTAGTATGTGAACCTTGGTCCATTCCCAATGCCAGGTGAAAGTAGTATGTGAACCTTGGTCCCACCCCTGCAGGGCCTCTTCTCAAACCCTGGGGGTCCTCGAGGTGCCCTCTCCCAGCCCCCGACAAGCACTCACTGAGCTAGGAGCTCAGGAGCCAGGAGCAGGCCTGGGTCACGTGGCCAGTCCGCCACTACTCACCAGGTCAGCTCACTGCAGCCCTTATGAAGCGCCTGCTGTGTACCAGGCTGCAGGGAGAGGGGTGGGGGGACCCACGAGTCCGTGGAACCTGTAGCTTCTGGGAGAGGGTGGGGTGGAGGGGCTTGAATTGCTGCCTCCTTGCACAAGCACTGCAGCTGGATGTGGGGAGGAAAGCAAGGTCCCTGCGCTCTGAAAGGGGGTCCCATGCTGCAGGGGCGGAGGGGTGGAGCTGGGGGGTGGGCGGCACCTGAAGGCCGGGCCCGGTCTGCACCTGCGCGGTGGCTCAGCCCAGGACGTGCCCCGTGTTTGTCAGCACCAGGGCCCGGAGATGTTGACAGTCTGTCCCCGAGGACTGCAGGCCTAGGGGGGCCCAAGGGACGCCCTGACGCCCCCGGGGCCTCAGGGTATCTTGAGGGGCAGTTTCAGGTGGGGAGTGGGAGCTTCCCTGTCGGCTCTGTGGGTAAAGAACCCGCCTGCAGTCCGGGAGCCACGGGTTCGATCCCTGGGTCGGGAAGATCCCCTGGAGAAGGAAATGGCGATCCACTCCAGTCTTGGAGAACCCCATGGACAGAGGACCCTGGCAGGCTGCAGTCCATGGGGTCACAGAGAGTTGGACGTGACTGAACACACCTTCCTAGAGGCAAGAGTGATTGCAGTAAGTTCCAGTGAGAATCGACAGAGGAAGCTGTGGGTACAGGGTGTGGGGAGAGGTGGACGCTGGGGCGGCCGGGGCTGCGGGCTGTTTTATGGAGTCTAGGGTTTCAGGTGGAAGATCTGTTCGTGGGTTGACAGGTCAGACAGTGGAAGGAAGAGGGCATGACAGGGAGGCGGCCCTTGTGTGCGGAGCAGGGGAGGTGGGGAGCCAAAGCGGGCGACCCGCTGTGGACGAGATGCATGACCCCCAGCACACAGAGGGTCTGGGCTGAGGGTCCTCCGGGGCCTGTCTTTCCAGTGGCGAAGCCCCTGGGAGGAGGGGGGTGGGCTCCCTTCAGCTGTGCTGCAGGCCCAGAACTCTCCAACCACCACCGTGCCCTTGGGGTCCCCTCCTGGGACGGCAGTGAAGGCCCTGTCCCCTGGCCGTCTGGCTGCCCCTTGCCTGTCATGAAAGCAAACCCGGGCTTTTGAGGGGCTTCCGAGACAAAGCTGTCCAGCGTCAGTCCACCACCCCCTTCCGGAAGCCTGGTCTCAGCTGGGCCCACGGCCACTCACCTGGGGCCTCCCTGCCCCCCAGCCGGTCTCCCTGCCTCCAGCAGCCCCTCCACCCTCTGCCAGACCTCCCTGGGGCTTCTAGCTCCTTCTGGCTCCGTCCGAGGTCCTGGGGCCTGGGCCCATCTCCAGGCCTTGCCCCCATCTCCCCCAGTGTCATCCCCTTCTATCCCCAAAGTTCCCGCCTTCAGGACGGCAGGACACACCGGAGGACTAGACCACCTCCCGTTTTGTGCCTGGAGTCCCCTCCCTCCGTCCGCCCCCAGGCTGACTTAAGACCCTCTACCGCATTCCCCACCCCACCTGGACGGGCGGCTCTGGGTCCAGGAACCATCACACGTGGTGCTTCCCCGCTCCAGACTGTGAGCCCTGGAGGACAGCCGTCTGGCTCGTGGGGTGCGCCCCTGGCCTGCACACAGTGGGGCCGTGTGGAGCTGCAGAGGCCCTTTGGGACCCGGATGTGGTGGGCAGGCCCCCTGTGTTGAAAGGACTCTGAGGCTGGGGGCTCCCCTGGAGCTGGCCAGCTCCTGGTCCTGCCGAGGAGGCCCAGTAAGCCCCGGGACA
>SJYQ01002692.1:537975-548414 GCA_006410935.1 Redunca redunca
CCGCCCCCCCCCCACCGCACCCCAAGCCTGTCCTCCTGGATGCCAGGCAGCCGTATCTCTGGGCCCTGCAGGTGGCAAGGGTCGGCTGTCTTGCCGTGAATCCAGCCTCAGCTCTGGGGGGCGGTGAGGGGGGCCGCCTGTGTGGGGCGTGTGTCCCGCACACTGGGCCACCTCTGAGCGCACAGGGCTCTGTCATCCCAGGAATGCCTTTGATCAGGAGTTGGTGCAGGGGGGACGCAAGCCGGCCCCTGGCCTCTAATCCGTTCCCACAGTCCCCCTGCCCGCCGGCCCCTGCCCTGAGCCACACCGGGGCCCAGGAGACAATAGCTGCGGCCAGTGGGCGGGCAGCTCAGCAACGGGGCTGGAGGCCCACATCCGGGGGCATTGTCACTGCTGGCCCAGGGTGCACGGGGGGATGCGGGAGCCCTCGCCAAAGGGCTGCTGCTGGCCGGGGCAGCTCAGCTCGTCCTTACGAGCTGCAGCTAACGGCAGCCGAGATGGCCTTCCCAGGGCGGTCCTCCAGAGCAAGACCCGTCTAGCTGGAAGGTCAGCCCACAGCCTGGAGCTCGCCAGGCAGTGGTCCCCCCAAGCCCATCACGGGAGGTCAGTAGCTCAAGTTCACCAGTCACGCCCTGGGGACAAGATATCGTGCTATGGGCCAAACACATCACTTCTCCCTAAGTCTTGAATCAGCCCCCAGGGGTTGCTGACAGGCAGGGGCATGCCGGGGATGGGCCCCGCGGAGCCCACGTTCACTCTGGGAGGGACAGTTAACCCATCTTCCAGGTCAAGGGTTGGCAGACTTTCTACAAAGGGCCAGGCCAGGCAATGGGCGCTCGGGGCTTCACAGGCTCTGTTCTCCATGCAGCTCCTTGAACCTGCTGCATGGAGCCCTGGGCACAGCCAGCCTCGGTCTGGATGAGGGCAGGACTGAGCCAACCTCTGCTGCAGGTGTGGAAACAGGCCCAGAGGGGCTGTGAGCCAGGATCACACGGCGGGGAAGTGACGGAGCCAGGCCAGTGGCTTGTGTCCCTGGGGCCTGTGTCTCTGCGGCCTGCACTGCACCACCCCCCATCAGTCAGCCTGGCTGCCCCACTGAGCAGGGCACAAGGGCTTCAAAAATGCACTTGAAGAAAATGCACGCAGCCTTCATTTGAGTGTTTTCACCCTATGCCAGTCCTAAAGGAAATCAACCCTGAATATTCATGGGAAGGACTGATGCTGAGGATGAAGCTCCAATACTTTGGCCACCTGATGAGAAGAGCCGACTCACTGGAAAAGACCCTGATGCTGGGGAAGACTGAAGGCAGGAGGAGAAGGGGACGACAGAGAATGAGACGGTTGGATGGCATCACCGATTCAATGGACAGGAGTTTGGGCAAACTCCAGGAGGTGGTGATGGACAGGGAGGCCTGACGTGCTGCAGTCCATGGGGTCACAAAGAGTCAGACGTGACTGAGCAACTGAACAACCCCCCTGCGCTTAGTGTGTCCCCTCGGGGCCCTGATGTGCCCGGAGGCCCAGGGGTTGGGGTCAGGTCCACCCACATCCGAGGCGTCTAGTCGGTGGTCCCTGTGGTCAGCGCAGCATGCTGGTCAGCGGGCCAGGAGAATGGAGGCCAGGCGTGCTAGCAGCGGCATTTGATGTGGTCAGTGGTTGTCTGAAAGACACACCCTGTGCCCCATGAGCACATTCAGAGGAAAAGATCCAGGAGGTGGACCTCAGCTCTGCAACTTTCAGGCTGTGCAGCTTCTCCTGGGCCTGGGCTTTCTTACCCAGAACATGGGGATTGTTGTGGGACTTCCCTGGGGGTCCAGTGGTTAAGAATCTTCCTTCCAATGCAGGATACACGGGTTCGATCCCTGATTGAGGAACTAAGATCCCGCATGCCTTGGAGCAATTAAACTGGCGTGCTGCAACTGCTGAGCCCTCGACACACAGCTATTAACAGAGGCCCATACAAGGCAATGAAGATCCAGCAAAGCCAAAATTAAAAAGAAAAGGAAACTGGCAACAACCCTGTCTATAAGAATGGAGGCTCCAGGAACGCGTGCTAACGTCTGTGACACGCCCAGCAGGGAAGCGAGATGGGTGCTTTTCAGCGCCCGCCTCCAGGGGTGACGGGAGGACCAGCGACTCGAGGTCCGTGCAGCCCTGAGCGAACGCCCGCTGCACGGGCATCACTCAGTAAGTGGCCCCTTCCCGCCAGGGCCATCGCCGACACCCCGTGCAGTGTCCAGCTGAGCAAGGCGGCCCCACTGGTCCCCGAGGGTGGTTCCCTCCCCTGGCAGTTCCTGGTCTTCCTGCCCCTCTCCTGGTGTTGCCAGCCCCCAGATTTCGCTCAGTGGAAAGCACCATTCTCAGCTCCGTGGCTTCGGGGGAACTGACCCCCTCCCTGGCTCCAGGACAGGTGCTGAGGGGCTCAGAGCCGGCAGCACATCTGCCCCCTGGGAAGCGTGGCAGGTTCAAGGGTAGATGTGAAATTTAACAGCCAGCGAGACTCGGGGAGAGATTTTTCTGGAGCTTCTGGCAAAGAGAGCCTTCCACCCTGATCCTTAGGACTTCGGAGGTTGGCACGGCCCTTCTGCTGCCTCGAGAGGGGCGCCTAGGGAGCTTCTGCCACGGAGTGGAGCCTGAGCGCAAGCTTGGTTGGGCAGAAGAGCAGGAGGGGGACCAGGCCTCCAGGAAAGCTGCTGGCCCGAGCCAGCCCCCTTGTTCCAGGAGCCCAGGACTGTTCCTTACTGTTGGGGTTCATCTGATGTGGCCTTCCCGGCATTTTCAGACTTTAACTGCGCCACGGTCTGCATGCTTTCGAACTATTTACAAAGAAGGTCCCATTCCCAGGTGCCAGAGGCTGGAATGTTCTCGTGTCTTTTAGGGGACACAGCTCAGTCCAACAGGTGTGTTTAAGCTCTCAGAGCTAGGGAGCACATTCGTGGAGCACCCCATGATCTCAGGGGTGCATGTCCACTGAGAAAAATGGAAGTTCAGTAAATCCTGGCTGAAAGGGTGGAGACACCCACCACAAAGTCTTCAGTTTCATGGCAGTTTACCGGAGCAAGGGGTTCCCCGCTCCGTCCCACTCTTTAGTCGGCAGAGACAGGATCACACTCAGGTTTCACTACGACCCCAGTGATCCACAGCCCAGCCGATGTGATCGCAAGGCTCCCAGGAGCTGGGGCTGAAGTGCTGGCTTCACGGGGTCCCCCAGGGACAGACCAGCCAGGGCCTGGACGTCAGGTGAGGAGTGTAGTCACCATCAGGGCTGCGAGCAAGAAGCGACTGTCCTTCTTGGGACCTTGAAGTCCCCACTGAGCCCCTTAGTCCTGGTGGCACGGACAGGACCCTGTCGCCCTTGGGTCCTAGCCCGGCGTCTGCACAACACTCACATCCTGGGGGAACTGAACACAGCGCTCGCTTTTCTCCGCTTGATCAGACTCACTTGGGGACTCGTTTCCTGGGCTGCAGACCGGTTCCCCACTTCACTCGAAAAGGACTGGAGTAACTCTGGAGCGGGGACCACTTGTCTGCTGGCTCGCAGCTTTTGATCTCTCCAGACTACACGGTGTTCTCAGGCAGAGTGGAAGAGACATCCTCCGGGGTGCTGAACGCAAACGAAAGCGCCCAGTGAGTCGTGCCAAGGTCACCTCCTCCAGGAAGCCTTCCTGCCCTCCTTCCCACTCCCTTATTCCCCAGGCAGAGCTGAACACACCCGCTGCGCACATTTCCAGGCTCCCCACCCATACTTCAGTGAGCCCTGCTCACAGGGTTGGGGGGCAGGTGCGGGTCCGTTATGCTCCCGCCTCTAATACCGCAGCCAGCACGGGTCCCGACCCATAAATCCGTCCACCTCCACGCCAATCAGCTAGATGCAAGACTGGTCACATAGACAGGCTGTGAGTTATCAGAAAAATGAGGCTCTGTCCCGGCTAAGAATAATTCATGCAAACCGCTCAACCCCCACTGTGCTTAGTGAGGCCTGAGGTTGCCCACTTACTGTAGCCGGGGGTTCATCACTCAGCTCAGCTGAGTGCCCCATGCCTCCATCTGCACCGGGGATGGAGGGTCGGGCGGGGGGAACAGTGGCCCCACCTCACAGGCTTTGTGGATGCTTCAGGGACCTGAGGAAGGTCAAGGCAGCCCCTTGACCGCAAGTTAAGACTTCTTATCTGTCCCCCAGATCACTCCATTCTCTCCTCGCCACTGGGTGGAGAAATACAACAGGCTGATGGTGAAATAACTAAGTGTGGCAGGTTGCAATCTGGCCTTGGGTGGATGTAAAACCCTTCGGCCATCACAGTGCCTGAGAGCGTAGCCCCGAAGGGTAAGTTTAGCTGGAAGGTGGATTAGTCCGCTTATTCCAATTATAATGTTCAAGAAAAGCAAGATGGAGTTACTTCAACTTTTAAGTGGAATGGTGTTCTTCTCTCCCAAGTCTGTCCAGGCAGCCAGACGTGGTGGCTCTTATGGGCTGAATGATGCTCCTACCAAAATTCATAGTGGAGAATGGATCCCCAGGACCTCAGCATGTGACTGTATCTGGAGGTGGGAACTTTAAAACCATCATCAAGGTGGACCCCGACCCAACAGGGCTGCAGTCCTCCAGGACACAGAGGGTGCCCCCAGGAGCACACGGCAAGGAGACAGCCATCCGTCCTGACCAGGAGAGGGGCCTCAGGACAGACCAGCCCTGCCCACACCTGGGTCTCGGATTCCAGCCTCAACTGGGAGACAGCAAGCACCTGCTGTTTAAGGCCCTCGGTGTGGGGCATCTGCTGTGGCAGTCCGTGCTGACTGATAACGTGGCAAAAATATGCTGGGGGGTTTCCAATGGGGGAAGACTGAGCAGGCCTTGGGAAACCTGAGCCCCCCAGAGAGGGGGTGAACCCTGGGTGAAATCCAAGGGTTAGGTGGACAGGAAGAGATGGGGCAGGATGTGGGAGGTGAGCAAGGCATGGAAACCTAGGCAAGAAAGACAGGAGCGGGGCGCCATTTCCTACTCCGGGGGAACCTTCCCGACCCAGGGATCAAACCCACGTCTCTTGTGTCTCCTGTATTGCCAGGCAGGTTCTTTATACTGTTAGCGCCACCTGGGAAGCCCAGAACCTGGGCACGCACCAGGCTCCTATAACTCGAAGTCGGCCAGTGGGCACCTCAGGAGCTGGTTGGCACAGCTGCTCGGGGACGACATCAGGGGGGCCCCCGGCTCGGCCCTGCAGGCGCAGGGTGGCTCCATCAGCAGCTGCCTGCCACAATTCCGGTATCACAGCCCCTCGGGACAACTTCCAAAAGAGACCCCATCTCCTCCTTCCCCCGAAGCCCCCCAGCGTCCTCCACCATTCCATCAGCCGGAAGGGCAAGCTCTCCGGACCCCGTAGCTGGAGGCGGCATATTGGGGTCAGAGTGAGCGATGGAATGGGGACTCTGTACTATGATCCAGGACATCTCTCCAGTGAGCAAGGGTTCCCGGCCACGGGGTTTCGTCCTCCATGAAGGAGCCGGGTGAGCACAGGGCAAGCCCAGGGTCCAGAGGCCCTGAAGACCAGCGACAAGGCAGCTGAGCCCCAAGGGATGGGGGAGAGGAAGGGGCTGCTGGGGGGCTGGCTGACACCGGGCACGGGAGAGGCCGAGACGGGGCAAGAGGGAAAGGGGGGGAAGGGGGACGTGCAAGGGGCTGGGAGCAGGGGCAGGGGGCAGCAGGACCGCCCTCCCACAGAAGCCGCCTCCACATCTATTAGTTGAAGCCAGACACAAACGCAAGAGGGGCCGCCCAGTGCAGCCCTGGCTCCTCGACCCCAAATACCACGAAGGAAGGGACAAGTTCACTAGAAGTCGCATCAGAAAGGTCCCAGACAGCCTTTGGCTCTAAAATATGCTGTTTATTTTTTTCTCCAATTATAAAAATAATACATTATCCAAACAGCTAGCTTAGGAAACACAAAATTCTGCCCAGGAAAACAACAGAAAGAGCCCTCCACCCCGCCGGACGGAGATGAGCCGGTGGTCTCTGTGACGACGGCGCGGCCGAGGCCCGGCCTGCCCAGAGCTGAGAAGGGGCTGCAGGCCAGGAGCGCACGGCGAGACGCACGGGACGGAGCCGCGGCGCGTCCACCAGCCGCAAGACACTGACCCTCCCTCCTTGGCGCCCGGGGGCCCAATGTCCAGGCCCCGCAGGGACCCTCAGTGGCTGCCAGGGAAGCAGAGCGCACCCAGACATCTGGGAGGATTTTAGAAGCTAGACTCACAGCAAGCCCAAGGCATCTGCACGTGGCGCAGCAGCCTTCAGATCTCCCCCAGGGACCATTTTTAAAACGAGTTACCTCCCCGCACCTGGGGACGCGGAAGAGCACGTCCCGGCTCCCCAGGCACAGGGCCGGCCTCTCCTCCTCTCAGCCAGATGCCCACGTCCACGGCACAGGAGGCTACGAGCACAGTGCCAACCGCGGGCGGGGACCCCAGGCCTGTGGGTGCAAGCGTGCATCCCAGGGCACCAGGAGACAGGGCAAGTGCCAGGGCTGGAGTCCCAGCTCTGCCGCCCGCAGCCCTTGGACCGGGCAGTCTCTCAGGCCTCGGGGTCCTCCATAAACCATGAGTAACGCCTGCCTCGCGGGCTCCCAAAGGGAATAAATGAAACACCAGGGGCAGGTCACACAGCGTTGGCGCACCTCAAGGGCAGTGTGTGCCCCCGCACCCATCACCCCTGCCGTGCCAGCCCTGTCCCCCATTTAAAAAAAACGGGCCCTCTGAGCACTGACCAAAGCCCGGGGAGTAATAGGGGTGTTTCTTCCACCCAGAGCCAACTCTGGATCCAGCCAGGCCTGCCAGGTGGTGGGAACCCACGCGCCAGCGGCCTGGACCCTGGAGCAGAGACAAGCAGCCCTCGAGGGCTCTGCCAGGGCCATGCCCAGACTGCGGGGCAGACAGGACCCGACCCAAGATGGGCTTGGGCAGAGGGGCCCCCGGCGGGGGAGGATGCAGGCCACATGGGGAGACCTCGGGGAAGGGGGCCCTTTCACCAGCCAAACTGGACCCAACCCTGCACAACGATGAATCCTCCTCACTGTCTTGCTTTTAATCATGTTTTTCAACAGTTAACATGTGAACATCTGCTCCATGATGTCCTGTCTTTGTTCATCTGTTGTCCTCAGAATGAAAGTCCAGAACCTTCCGTGCTGATTTTAAAGTCGGGCTGAACGTTCAATAATGAACAAAGCTGGAAACACAAGAGGAAAAAGGTGGCTTTTTAAATGAGCGCAGACCCCTCTCTAGGCCACTACCCTCCACGAGGTCCTTGCACCTTTTCCCTGGGTGGCCCCGGTCTCCTCACATCGAGGTCACAAGGACTTGCTTTATGGACCAAAGACACGGCACTGGAGGCCCCAAAACCGTTACAAAGGGAGCCCCCGGGGCACCCAGCCATGCCTAAGACGGGCCACCCGATCAAAGAGAAACACGCGGGACACAAACCTGCTTAAACTTCCCTCTAATTCTGTCTAAGTCTTCGTGAAGTTTATCGTAAGTAGGGTCATCGTAAGGAAACTTCTGAATCATCCCAATCAATGCCTCCAAGACCTTCACCTTTTTGCTGTAAAACACAGAAAGAAAGACCTTGAGTCCCCGGCACGGCAGGCTCGGCCCACGCAACAAGGTGCCGGGTACGGCCCTTAAAGCAGCGGCGCTGAGCACGCCGGGGTTCAGCAGCTGGCGGCTAACGCAGTCACCACACTAAACAACCTGCCCCTGCCTGGCAACGGGTGCCCGCCCCGCTGCGCCCAACATCAGATGAGAACCAACCTCGCCGGGCCGGCTGTGGCCTGGACCGGTGGCCGAGGCGACGCAACGAGCACCCAGACCACCGGTCCCCAGGCCTGAGCCCGGAGCAGACAGAGACCAAAGGAGAGAGCGCTGGGCGCGGCCACGCCTGCTCCCACCTAGGGGGCTTCTCAGCTCCAGGACCTGCACACCCGGGGCCTCAGGGAGTGTAACAGCAGGGAAACGCCAGGTCTGCTCCATCCACAGCGTCTGCTGCCTGAGTTCAGCCCCCTTCCCCAGGAAGACAAGGGGCTCAGCCTGGAGCAGGACTGCCCCGAGGCACTCAGGGACTTCAAGGCTCTGGGCCTCGGCGTCCTCATCTGTAAAATGGGCCCCTGACGGCCACCTGCCAGGCTCAGGAGGATCAGTGATCCAGAGAAAGCCCAGGACCTGCCACAGAACAGCGCTGAGTACCCGTCAGTCTCCACCACACCCCGGAGGCCAGGGCTCCCACTGGGGAGGGCAGGCGCCCTTCTGGGTCACGGGCAAGCGACCCTGCCCACCTCCGATCACTGGGCGTCAGAAGCATACTAGGGATCTGTTCCCAGGGAATCTCGAAGGACTTGTCCTTACGAAGCGACAGCCATTCAAAGCGACCAGGACCCGCTCACATCTGCTGTTCTGAAACCAGTTTACAAGAATTGTAACCGCTGCCTCTCGGGGAAAACACAAACCCGCGAAGCATCACAGTGAGTCAAAGAAAGCAGCGAGGCGCTTGGTTCCAGCAGATGGGGAAGGCAGATGCCCACACATGGGGACCGCTGTGCGTGCCGGACGCGGGGACCACCGCCCACTCTCAAGGCCGCAAGCAGCCCCGCCCGATGGCTGGTCCCTGCACCTTGCTCCAGACGCACGGCCTGGCGCATGGTCAAGGCCAGCGCACAGCGGGGGTGCGGCCCGCTCATGGTCAGGTCAGGAAAACGAGGCTCCACTGGTCTGCAGGAGGGCTGGGCATCTCGGGGAGGGTCAGAAAGCCATGGGCACCTGCTGGACACCCCGTCCTGCAGGCTGAGATGGGCCCCCACACGCCTTCTCCGGGTGAGAAGCCCCCGGCTTCGCTGAGTGAGGCCGCCAGGGCAGGGGCTTCTCCTCTAACACCCTTATCTGGAACATAAGGCAGCGGGAGGTCCTCTGTCCGCCTTCTACCGTTTATTTCTTTTTTTTAAACTGTAGAGACTTAGAAAATCCAAAAATCACTCCTCTAAAATGAAGGGGTTTAAGCTGTGGTTCAGAGACCACCAGGCTCTGCTGGTGGCGTGGGGGCAGAGGGGCTCCCATCAGCCCTGACACAACCCACGTGACCCTCCCCCTGATGGAACCTGGGGGCACGGCTTTAGGACGGTGGTGTGGGCAGGGTGGGGGGGGACCCTGCCCTGGGGCGTGAGTTGGCAGCCCCCAGGTACAGGAACCTTCACACCCTCTGTGCGCTGGAGACACCAGCAAAGGGACAAGGGGAGGCTGCTGGAGAATTCCAAGACCGGGCGCACCAGCCCCACCTTCGCAGGCCGGGAGGGCAGAGGCACCTTCAGCCCTGACCGCCACCCAGTGCTGCCACGCACTGCCACCCACTGTCCCGGCCAGATCACCGGCTGCGCCGCTGCCCGCTAGGTCTTTAGAGGAAAACCTCAAGCTGGCTTGATCAGTGATGGGACAGGCCAGGGAGCAACGACCCCAGAATCACCCAGACCCTGTCCGAGCACCCCTGCTCTGACACGTGAATATGGCGGTGGCACAAATTCTAGAAATTCAAACATTCCAAATAAGATGACAAGTCACGTGGACAGGGGAATGCGGCTTCTGCGCTCTGTCACTCACGCCCCTGGAGGCCCTCCCTGGCCAGGCAAAGCCACCGGGCATCCGAATGAAATGGGGCAGCTGCTGAAGCCCCGCGTGGGCCCCCCTGAGCGGCAGCACAGCCTTTCACGCACGGGTGAAGAGTGAAGACCGTGGGTGGGGATGAGGTCCTGGGGCTTCGGGAAGCGGCGCCCGTAAGAGCAGGCTCAGAAGGCTACAGACGCTGCAGAGGGCAGCTCACGGCTCCTCAGCACTTCTGACATGGGCAAAACACACGGGCCCGGTCACCTCGTTAGACCTTCTGGCTACGTAAAAAGTCCCAGTGACGGTGGAGCCACCATTTCTGAGCCTGGATCACACCCAGACTACCATGCTCTGTTTAGCAGAAGCTCAGGGGAAACGAGAAGACAAAATCGTTTTCAGCCTGCCTCGACCGGCAGGGAGTGCTTGAAGGCCTCCAGGGAAAAGGCGGGGGAGATCAGAGGACCCTTGAAAAACAGCAGTGTTCATCCAACACCTCAAACGGGCCCGCACCTGCTAGGCACTATTTCCTGTAAACTTTGTAACAACTGCATGAGGTTATTTCAGCCCAATTATTTTCTCCATTTTACAGATGAGGAGACTGAGATTCTAACCACTCACGATCACGATCAGGGCGTGCCACGGAACCACAACTCTTGTCCAGACGCCAAAGAAGAAGAGAGGTTTGGCCTTACCTGTCTCTCTCAGCGGCGCAACCGTGCAGGAGACCTCTCCAGGCAAACGCGAAGCCTTGGTAGCACCCGATCTGTGAATCGACGAGACATTAAGAGTGCAGTGAACAACCGAGGGTT
>SJYQ01002692.1:557087-577630 GCA_006410935.1 Redunca redunca
CTTTGGCTCCATCCCTTCATTCTTTCTGGAGTTATTTCTCCACTGATGTCCTGTAGCATATTGGGCACCTACTGACCTGCAGAGTTCCTCTTTCAGTATCCTATCATTTTGCCTTTTCATACTAAACCGTTATCTCCTGAAAGAAAGTAAAAGCTCTATCTTTTGGCACAGGGAAACTGACATGTGATGAGAAAAAAAGAGACTGATTATACTGTATTGGGAAAATTCCCTGGAGTAGGAAATGGCATCCCACTCCAGTATGCTTGCCTGGAAAATTCCATGGACAGAGGAGCCTGGTGGGCTATAGTCCATGGAGCCACAAAGAATCGGACACAACTGAACACTCACATAGCTATACGGTAAAACTCACGGGTATAAAGACTTATACAGAAGAGCACGAGTTAATTTCAAGCTTTAAAGAAGTGTGCAAAAGCTCTGAAAGATTATATGTGCTACAAAAATCAACATTACCGACTCAAACTATTAGTCTGAAAATTAAAGCTTTACAGGGACTCCCCCTAACCCGTGCATTTATTTCTCTGATTGTGTTCCCAAAATATTGTTTTGAACACAGATTGTCTTGACGTTGAAGGCTAAGAGTTTGATTACATTATTTTGGCTTTTTAATATTGTTTTCACAAATTGCTTCCTTTTCTAACAGGGACCAGACTTTAAAGCTAGGGCCTTGAAGGTAGAGAAAGGCTACGTTTTAAGTTCAAATGTAATTTATTGCAAAATTTTTAGCTAAATTTCAAATTTGGTGCCCAAGTTAGCAACTGAACCCATAAGAAGCAAGCAGGAAAACCTGGAGTTGATGTCTCTCCTTGTTAAACTAGTTTCTGAGAAAACCCTGTGATGTTTGCTTCAGAAACTGAAATTTCTCCATCTAATTGAATGGAATAAAAAATGGTTTGGGGGTTTCCCTGGTGGTCCAGCGGTTAGTGCAGGGGACGTGGGTTCAATCCCTGGTTGAGGAACTAAGATCCCACCTGCCAGGGGCAATTAAACCCAAGCACCACAACAGCTGAGCCTGTGCTCTAGAGCCCGTGGTCTGCAACAGGAGAAGCACCAGGGTGAGAAGCCGGTGCACCCCAACTAGAGAAAGCCCGTGTGCAGCTGCAAAGACCCAGCACAGCCCAAAATAACTAACTTAATTTTAAAAACAAGGGATGGTTTATATGGGTACAATGAAAACTATCTAAAAAGGTTTTCAAGGGATAGAACTTTCTAAGCTTCCATTTTTAGTTTCCTCTGAAAGCTGCCTTAATTGCACTTAGTCCAATGGTTTCAAAACATTAATATTAAATAATTTATAAAAATATAAAGGAGCTGGTATAATCAACTCCCAGTGAAGTGAAAGTCGCTCAGTTGTGTCTGACTCTTTGTGACCCTGTGGAGTATACAGTCCATGGAATTCTCCAGGCCAGAAGACTGGAGTGGGTAGTCTTTCCCTTCTCCAGGGGATCTTCCCAACCTAGGGATCAAACCCAGGCATGCCTCCCACATTACAGGCAGATTCTTTCCCAGCTGAGCCACAAGAGAAGCCAGGGATCTACCATATTAACAAATAAAACACAGTTTTAAAAATAGAAATGTTTTGCATATTCTTCTCTCAAAGAAAACCAGATGGATATAACTGAAATGAAAAACTTCATCAAAGTTGATTGGAAAGTGTTGTCTTCTTGGAAATGATTTTTTTTTAATTTTTATATTCACAGTAAAATAGTAGGCAACCTCCAAAATGAACCAAATCAAATCTGATCTGAGCTCTATAGTGGCTGACCTGGAAACACAACCATTTTATTAGAATGAAAAAAACAAACCAAGTTAAAAACAAAATGTGTCATTTGCTCCCGTGGTGGTTGAAGAAGGAATCTGCAAGCATGCTGACTGTTTTTAATATATGTTCAAAACTAATTTGCAGACTTGGGGTCCCTTTCCTAGTGTAGATTAATCCTATCCAAGTCCTTGAGTTACAGAGCTTCCTCTCTGGGGGATAGGACTGATGAGATCATAAATAATATTTATTTTCTCTGTTTTTATGAGTTTTATTTCTTTTAAATCACAAAGTAACATAGCCTTTCATAATCAGGGGAAAAAATGGATTTCAGTGTCTTAAACGGAAGTCATTAAATGACAACTCACTTCCAGGAAACGAATCTCCATCTTATAGTACATGCATCATGAAGTGGAAGTGTCAGTCGCTCAGTCGTGTCTGACTCTTTGAGACTCCATAGACTGTATCCTCCGTCCACGGAATTCTCCAGGCAAGAATACTGGAGTGGGTAGTTTTCTTCTTCTCCAGGGGCTCTTCCCAACCCAGGGATCAAACATGGGTCTCCTGCATTGCAGCCAGTTTCTTTACCAACTGAGCCGCCCAAAAGTGAAAACAATTGGAAAAACAGGTATTCCTGAGGCTTTCAGCCAGGGGCAGGGAACCGAGAATCCAAGGGTTGAGTCCCTTCCAGCCTTTCTGGCGGAATCTCTTCTGCTCCTTGCCTGCCAGAGGCGCTCTGGAGCTTGCCTGCAAAGGCCATTTTCCACCTGCCTCCACAGGAATGCCCCGCAGCCACAAAGCAGACCTGGGGAGCCCGAGTTGTGACCTGTGACCACCACCAGAGGTCCCCTGAGCACCTGAAAGCATGGGTCCCCCGTGGAGACCTGTTAGGAAGGCAGTGCACAGCAGGAGGGGATCGGTGGCGAGTGAGCCCTCCGAGCTGCAGCTGCAGCTCCCCACTCACTGGTCCCCGCCACGAGCACTACCTCCCGAACCCCCGCCCCCCTCCCACGCGGTGGAAAAATTATCTTCCCTGCGTCCAAAAGGCTTGGGGATCACTGCCCTAGGGAAGAGCCCTGGCCAGCAGGGGTCAGTCTCTGCCCCCGAGGCAGCAGGGACCCCTGGGTGGTTGAAAGGCACAGGCCAGCGCTGCGCAGGACCAGCTCTGAGATGCGGACCAGACTGTGTGAGCCCAGCCCCCCAGCTCCTGGCCATTCGTCTTTCTGCCTCTGCTCTGGGATCCACAGAGGCAGGGCCTTCGATTCCAAGTGCTGGAAGGAGAAGCAGGGTTGACCACCACTTCCTTTCTTGAAGGAAGCAAGGGGCAGACTGCTTGCTTCCTTATACCCAGGCTGGTCCCCAGGAGTAATGCGCTAATCGAGAAGCAGAGAGGACTTGGGGAGAGTAGCCCAAAGACAGGGCAACAAGCCCTCCGCTGCGGGCGGTGGGGAAGTCGGAGGGGAGACTGCTCGCCTTGTGTTAGGCTGAGCTAGGCTGGGTTGCAGAACAAAGAAACTCTGCTGTCTCAGGGGCTTAACCCGGGAAGGGCTATTTTCCACTTACACAGAATCCATTATGGGCCCAGCAGTGGTTTCTCCGAACCCAGGGGTTTCCCAGATGGTGGAGTGGTAAAGAACCCACCCCGCCGGTCGGTGCATGAGATATAAGAGATGCGAGTTCAATCCCTGGGTCAGAAGACCCCCCCTCCCCCGGAGCAGGAAATGGCTACCCACTCCAGTATTCTTGCCTGGGAAATCCCACAGACAGAGGAGCCTGGCGGGCTACAGTCCATGGGGTTGCAGAGTCAGGCACGACTGAGCATCTGAGCACAGCACAGCACAAAGGCGGAAAAGACAAGACGAACGTCCTCAAGTGTGAGTATCAACAGATACCAAAACCGCAGAGCCCACTTTGTGCAGGATCAAGCACCATGTGGGTGCCCAATAGACGGCTGTTGAACAACTGAGTGAGAGGCTGTTGAATGAATAAGTGAGGGGGCCCAGGTGGGTGGGGACCCAGAAGCAAACCCCCAGCTCCTTGGAGGGAGGAGGGGCCAGAGGCCACCAAGGCTGTGTTCGCCCACAGAGCCTTCCCGAAAGAGAAGGTGATCAGAGAAAGGGTTTCTTCCCAGAGCTCAAAGATCTTTCACCAGGAGGGGAGGCAGCCGTCTAGGAATGTACTGCATCTAGAGAGGCAGAGCCCCCGGCCAGGCAGCGACCGGTCCCGCCGGGCGTGGTGTTCCAGAGATGGAAGGGGCCTGCCGACGTCAGATGATGGGCAAAGGCACAACCCATCTGTCCTGCAGGGCACACACGACTCGTGACCCCAGAGCAGGGGCCCTCCAGCGTCTCCACGTGGCTAACACCCCTTCCTTTCCTCAGAGGGGCCTCAGCTCTGGGCCTCCAGTGTCTGCCCCCCAGCTCTGTAGGCCCTCTGGCCTGGGACCCCTCTATGGGTTTTCCCGGCACCACAGCCCTTCCCCCTCCAGGCAGCCCCTGCCCCTTCCCTGTTCGTCCCCAGCTGGAAGGTGGCATCCAGAAGGCCCCCAGTCAGGCGCAGAGTGGAGTCTCCAGCAATAACGGTTAGGGGGCGGCGGGGTGGGGGGGCGCGGGGGGAACGGTCCTCAACAGCCTGCCCTTCCCCCGCCTGCTCTGCAGCAGGAAACCAGTTCTGGCAGCATCTGAAATGGAGTCTCACCCACTGGGCGTTAGTAGAATTCCCCTGCCGGTGCCTCAGTTTGCCCATCTGTAAAATGGGAGGGATATTGATACCCACCTCGGAGGGCTGATAAAAGGATGAGTACCTGGCACGTGGGAAATATAGGATGAATTCATAAATATTATAAATACATGTTTTATGTCAGGTTGCAGAAGGGATCGAGCGTTCCTCTCCTTTCACACTCTCCCGGAGTCCCTGATAGGAGACTCTCCCGCCTCCCGGGAGAGGGTTGTCTGCGAAAGAGGACGGGTGGACTGCCGCTGATCAACCCCAGGATGAAGTCTGAGCTCGAGGATGGAGAGGATGGAACGGGAGCTGGCAACGCGAGCCCCCGAATCCGGAGCCGCCACTTGGGGGCACCATTGCGCTTCGGATGGGCTCCCGCCCCACCCGAGCTGCCGCCGCCCTACGCCAGGGCTCCTGTACCCCTCAATCGCTGCCGACCTCCGGGTGCTGGAACATTCTACTGCCCAGCTCCCACTTCTCCAGCCCGGAACCATAACCACGATAAGGACCCACGGTGTGTCAGACCCTCTTCTCAGGTTATCACTGTCATCTTGAAAGCAGGCGTGGAGACGGGGTGTATCAGCATTACTCACGGAGGCTCCGGACAGCTACTGGGCTTTGAAGAGGCAAATGTCCAAGCTGGGGGGCCGGGGGCAGCCACCTCTGCTACAACTCGACTCAGCCCCCTGACTGCCCGGCCCCAGCTTGGGACGATCACGGAGCCCCGGCCCACTGCCCCTGTCGGCTCAGGGCCCTCAGACCACACATGGGGGGAAGAAAACGTGGGCCAGGGGACAGGTCACCCGGTTCTGATGGGAGAAGCCGGGTTACGGAGCCCCGCCTTCCAAGTCCCCCAGGGTTGTCCTGGAGCCTGGTCCAGCCAGGTGGCTTGAATCTGAGTCCCGCTTCAACCCAAGGTCTCAGACTCATCGTGGGCTTGCGTTGGGGTCCAGGCTTCAGCCTCAGTCATTCCACCTGGGACCCCGGGCAGTGGAAAGAAGAGCTGACAAGGAAGGGGTGACCCCCATATCCCCCAGCTTGCCTCAGGCCCCGCCAGCCCTTGCCTATGGGGAAGGCAGGGCTCCCAGCCCGGGCTGGGGTGGGTGGTGGGTGAAACTCTGGATGAGGCAGCATCACCACCTGTTCACAGTCTCCCCAAAGTAAGTGGAGGTCGGGGCTTCTGATAAGCCTGGCTCTGTGCCCAAGCGCGTGTTAACGTCGCCCCTGGATAAACTGAGGATGGAGTCTGACAGCCTCTGGCAATGTTTTCGGTGTGCATGCCCTTTCCAACACAGGAGCTTCCCTGGTGGCTCACGTGGTTAAGAATCTGCCTGCAGTGCAGGAGACCTGGGTTCGATCCCTGGGTCAGGAACATCCCTTGGAGAAGGGAATGGCTACCCACTCCAGTAATCTTACCTAGAGAATGCTATGGACAGAGGAGCCTTGCGGGCTACAGTCCATGGGTCCCAAAGAGTCGGATACAACTGAATGGCTAACAGTTTCCAACATAGCAATTTTACGAATGTCTGTCCATCTATCATGGGTTGGATGGCCCCCGAAAGATATGAATAAGTCCGAACCCCAGAACCTGTGAATGTGACCTTAGTTGGAAAAGTGTTTTTGCAGGAATAAGGCTCTGATGGTGAGACACCCTGTTTATTACCCACAAGGCCCTAAATCCAAGGTCCAGTGTTATATTGTGACACAGAGAGCAGACACACAGGGGAGAAAATGAGCCCACGTGAAGACGGAAGCAGAGGCCACAAGCCCGGGGACTCCTGGAGCCCCCAGAAGCTGGAGCAGAACTCTGCCCACGCCTCCATCTCAGACCACTGGCCTCCAGAGCTTGTTGTTCAGTCGCTCAGACATGTCCGTCTCTGCGACCCCATGGACTGCAGCACGCCAGGCTTCCCTGTCCTTTGCCATCTCCCAGAGCTTGCTCAAACTCATGTCCATTGAGTTGGTGAAGCCATCCAACCATCTCATCCTCCTTCGTGCCCTTCTCCTCCTGCCTTCAACCTTTCCCAGCGTCAGGGTCTTTTCCAGTGAGTCACCTCTTCACATCAGGTGGCCAAAGGATTGGAGCTTCAGCTTCAGCATCAGAACTGGCCCCTAGAGCTGGGAAGGACAAATCCGTGCTGTTCCAGCCTCCTGGTGTGCGGCCCCTTGTTACAGCAGATCTAGGAAATGACCCCAGCACCCATGGAGATCTGTTCCAGGACATCTCTGTGATAAGGGTGAAGCATCGTAGCATCCGTGGGCCTCCATGGTGCCGAGAGTGGTCTATGCGTGGGATGGAATCTGGTGTAGACAAAAGGTGGCCTGGGTTAGTCAGTGTGGTCTGCACTGAAGTGCGGGGGTGAGATGACTCCAGGGAGAGTCTAAGGGTGAGAGGTCAGCGGGGAGGAGCCGTGCAGAGGCTAGGGAGGCTGGCAGAGAGGTGGGCGGCCAGGAGGGGGAGGCAGGGCAGGGAGAGGAGAGGAATGAAGCAGGGGTGATGGGCTTGGGACGACAGTGGTGCCAACCACTTATGAAACCACTCACTCAGCAGTCCAGAAGGGTGAGACGGTGGGCAACAGCGGGTGAGGTGGGGACCGACTTTTTCTCTGCTCATAGAATTTGCTTTTTCACAAAAATAACTCGTGCATGGTTGTTAGTGCAATTAAATACACACCTTTCTAAGAGGAAAATCACATTGAATCCAAAGACCCAGGTTCGAGCCCCCATTTTACAGGTGGAAAGGTGGAGGCCAAGAAAGAACCAAACTCTGCAGCTGATGTCTGAGCTGTGACTGGAAGGACTCTTCACCAGGCTCCTCAACTCCCCCTAGCTGTCCATCAGCCTCCCACCAGAAGAGGAACTACACCCTCCAGGCCTGGAGGGGGTACAGATTCCGTGGGCTCGCATGCAGGGAGCCTGCAGGTGTCCAGGGGCAGAGGGCACAACAGGGAGGGAACATTAAAACCTGCCTCAGGGGGCTTACCTTGCCAGGAAAGATGCGCTGCGTGCAGGTGAAATTCTCTCATCTGGACTGCATTCTCGGCAAAAATAAGTGGAGATATTTATTAATTTGCTAAGTATGTCTGGGCTTCCCTGGTGGCTCAGCGGTAAAGAATCCGCCTCCAATGCAGGAAACCTGGGTTCAATCCCTGGGTCGGGAAGATCCCCTAGAGAAGGAAATGGCAACCCACTCCAGTATTCTTGCCTGGGAAATCCCATGGACAGAGGAGCCTAGTGGGCTGCAGTCCATGGGGTCGCAAAGAGTCAGACACGACTTGGCGACTAAATAACAAGTGTCTCATAAGATTATCCTGGGCTCCCACTCCTGGGCATATATCCAAAGAAAACTCTAATTCAAAAAGACACATGTACCCCAGTGTTCACAGCAGCACTATTTACAAGACACGGAACAACCTAAATGTCCACTGAAGAGGAACGGATAAAGACGACATGGCATTTATGTATAGCATGGAGTGTTACCATATTCAGCCATAAAAGTGAAATAATGCCATTTGCAGCAACATGAATGGACCTAGAGATTTTCATACTGAGAGAGGCAAGTTAGAAAGAGAAAGACAGATGCCACATGATGCCACTTATATGTGGAATCTAAAATATGATACAAATGACCTTCACAAACCAGAAATAGTCTCACACAGAAAATGAACTTATGGTCACCAAAGGGGAAAAGGGAGAGGAATGAATTAGGAGTTTGGGATTAATATATGTACATCATTCTATCAAAAATAGATAAACAACAAGAACTTACGTATAGCACAGGAAACTATATTCAATATCTTATAATAGCCACTAAAAGAAAAGACTCTCTAAAGCGTATATACACACACATACATGTATATGCACATATGTATGTATAACTGAATCGCCTTGCTGTCCACCTGAAACCAACGTTGTAAATCAACTATTTCAATAAAATGTATGAAACCACAGACGAGGGCCTTAAACAGCAGAAACGTGTCGTCTCTGCTCCTGAGGCTGTCCGGTGGAGGCTCCGCCCCTCCTGAGGCCTCTCTCCGTGGCTAGCAGCCCGCCTGGCCCCGTGTCCTCTCGTGATTTTTCTCTGGTGCGTGTCTGGTATGTCTTCTCCTTATAAGGACACCAGTCATGTTGGATGGCAACCCACCCTAATGACCTTCTCTTAGCCTCTTTAAAGGCCTTATCCCCTCATACAGTCACACCCAGAGATATGTTGGGGGTTACAGTGTCAACGTATGGATTTGGGGGAATGCAATTCAGTCCATAATGTAGATATATACTCAGACTATATCCTGCAGTTCCATGTTCTCTGTACTGCCTTCCAGAGAGGTCCGCTGCACACCAAAGCCTCTAGGAAGGATGGCAGTTGGTGACATTTGCCTTAAATGCTAGATGGGAGGAAGAGAAAGCAAGCAGGAAGCTAAAAGTTATCAAGGAAGTTAAAAGAGAGGATGGAAGGAAGGAAGCTTATACAGATGCTATGGGTGGGGGGATGGCTGGGTGGGTGATGGATGTTGGATGGATGGATGGAGGCTTGGTTGGACAGACGGATGATGGATGGATGGATGGAGGGTTGGTTTGGACAGACGGATGATGGATGGATGGATGGAGGGTTGGTTGGACAGACGGATGATGGATGGATGGATGGAGGGTTGGTTTGGATGGATGGATGGGTCAAGGATAGATGGTTGGTTGGACAGACGGATGGGTGGATGGATGGAGGGTGGATGGGAGAGGAAGAGGGAGGAGGTTGAGTTCTATCTTGGTTCAGCGAGGCCACCCCAATAACAGAATTCCAAAGACCAGGTGGCTCCGAATGAAAGGAGAATAGGCATTCTCAGATGAAGGAAAACTAGAAGGATTTGTTGCCAGCAACCCTACCAGTAAGAATAGCTAGAAGAGGTTCTCTGAAGATTCAAAGAAATTAGAAGAAGGCCTGGAACTTCAGAGAGGAAAGAAGAGCATCAAACTGACCAGATATCTGTCGCACCAGGGGTAAATATTAAGACATGAGACCATCCTTCTCAGGTGGTTCTTAAAATCCTGTTTGATAGGCGAATCAAAAATGATAACCTCTGATGTGGGTCTCAACATTTGCAGAGGAAATACTTAAGGCAACTCTACTTAGAAGGTGGGTCAGGGAGCAGAAGATCTAAATAAAAAGACGCTTCCTCCCCTTCACTCACATCATGAAAAGCCTGGAATCTCCTTTCTCCATGATGAGGCAGCCCCCAGCCAGCAGGGACCCCCACAGTGAGGGGGGTGATGTGTGTGTTTTGTGACACCCAGAGTCTCTCTCTGTCCTTCTCTGTCTTTCCCCCTCATTGCAAAACACACTCCTCCTCTCCACATTCCTGTAGTCGAGCCTGCTTTCTGGTGCCCCGATAACGTGGGAGGGGAGTCTAAGAGCGGGACTGGGCGGTTGCCCTGCCCTCTGCGACTGGGTGAGCAGCTTCTGCATCCTGGCGTGGGGGGGGTGCCATACTCACCCACCCTTTAGACCTCCCAGTCTTCTGGATCCTTTGTAGATGGCATGTCCTGACCCAGAAGTGAGACGCCCAGCCAGTCAGGCACTAAGTGGAGTGTGTGTTGTTGAATCGTGTCCGACTCTTTGGGACCCCATGGACTATAGCCCTCTGGGCTCCTCTGTCCTTGGAAACTTCCAGACAAGAATACTGGAGTGGGTGCCCATTACCTTCTCCAGGGGATCTTCACGACCCAGGGATGCAACCCGGTTCTCCTGCATTGCAGGCAGATTCTTTACTATCTGAGCCTCCAGGGAAGCCTCAGCCCTAGATGGTGGCTGTGGGCATTTAGAGGGAATTTCTGTTCCCCTGGGTTTCCCTCTAGGCAATCAATCCCCTCTCCATCCCAGAGCTTCATGGAGACGACTCCTCCGGGGGCTGGAGGAAGTGACACAGCACTGGCCAGCCAGAGCATCCTGGCTGCTGGCCGTGGAGATCTGGTGCGGAAAGAAGATGGGACATGATAAGGGTCCACCAGACCTGGGACTCCTGCAGGAGCCGTTGATAGGAGAGACTTGTGCGTCACCCCTACTGACGCGGCAGGAGGATGGAAGAGAAGCCGGAACCACCGGGGACGGCCTCGTCATCACGGAGGAAGGAAATGCCTGGGAGCAGAGACAAGACTCTGACCCCGGATGCTGGCTGGGCCCAGACCCAGCATGCACAGGCCTTGTCGGGGTGTCAAGACTCTCACTTTACAGACAGGAGCCGGCCTAAATAAAGAATGGAATTCTACAAGGGTGCCCTGCCCATGGGGTCTTCCGGATTCTGCATCTGGGCTCTGATCCCTGGACAGGCTTGTCCAAACGAGCCACTTTCTGCCCCTAGCCCTCCCTCATCACTTCACCGCATGTCAGTGGTGAGGAGCTAACGCTAGGATGGCCAGATGAAATCCTGGACATCAGTTTTACATGAATTTCAGGTGAACAATCGAAAATTTGTCATTGTTGTTCAGTCGCTAAGTTGGGTCTGACTCTGTGATCCCATGCACTGAAGCATGCCAGGCTTCTCTGTCCTTCACCATCTGGAGCTCACTCAGACTCATGTCCACTGAGTCAGCGATGCCATCCAACCATGTAGACCTCCGTCGTCCCCTTCTCCTCCTGTCCTCAATCTTTCCCAGCATCAGGGTCTTTTCCAATGAGTTGGCTCTTCACATCAGGTGACCAAAGTATTGGAGCTTCAGCTTCAGCATCAGTTCTTCCAATGAATATGCAGGGTTGATTTCCTTTAGGATGGACTGGTTTGATTGCCTTGCGGTCCAAGGGACTCTCAAGAGTCTTCAGCACCACAATCCAAAAGCATCAATACTTCAGTGCTCAGCCTTCTAAAGTAATTTTTTAGTATGTCTCAAATATTGCATGGGACATACTTATACTGAAAAAAAAAAGAAAAAGAAACAAAGCTTTGCTTATCTGAGATTCAAATTTAACTAGGCATGCTGATCTTTCTTTGCTAAATTTGACAATACTGTCTAAGCAGGGAGGGGAAAGACAGCAAGAAAGCAATCCAGCTTTCTAGGAGGAGGCAGGGCAGGGAGGGTGGGTGGTGAGTGAAAATCAAAAGAGAAAGTCATCCAGTCATGTCTGACTCTTGGCGACCCCGTGGACTGTAGCCTGCCAAGCTCCTCTGCCCATGGAACTCTCCAGGCCAAAATACTGGAGTGGGTAGCTGTTCCCTTGGATTCACAAGAAACTACTGCATAGCACAAGGAGCTGTGTTCCACATCCTGTGATAAACCATAGTGGGAAAGAACATTAAAAAGCAATGTACATGTTTTTAAATATACGTGTGTGTGCATGACTGAATTACTGCCGGGGACCTTCCCTACCCAGGGATTGAGCCTAGGTCTCCCGCATTGCAGGGCAGGGGGATGGGTGCTGAGAGGCAGTCTCAAAAAACTAATCTTCCCCAATTCCTGCCAGAGTACCCACATCACCCATAGAGACAGTCATCACGACTCTTTGGCCTCTGGGTCAGGTGACAATGTGACCTGAAGAGGAAGCACATCAACCATCAACACTTTAGTGTAAGTTAGTTAATGAAGGTGTGGATTTACTCATCGTCAGCTATGCTGTAGGGAGGAGGCTCCAGGGAGGGAGGCACTTCATTTTTCTCCTAGAGTGTCTGTTTCTAGTACAAAGGATGGGGTGTAAACTGTTTCTCTGGTTCTTAACCCAGGCTGCAGAAGAGAACCAAGGGGGAAGATTTTAAAAGTCCCTCTGGCCTTGAAAAGAGCTTTGTGGTTGCTAAGGGGGAGGGGTTTGGGAGAGGAGTGCAGCAGGAGGTTGGGGTTAGCAGATGTAAGCTATTATATATACGATGGATAAACAACAAGGGCCTACCATATAACACAGAGAACTATGTTCCATATCCTATTAAAAACCATAATGGGAAAGAACATTAAAGAGCAATGTACATATATGTATGTGTGTGTGTGTGTGTGTGTGTGTGTGCACGACTGAATTACTGCTATACAGAAGTTAACACAATCCTGCAAACCAACTATACTTCAATTTTTTTAAAATCCCTGTGTCCAGACCACACTTATTCCAATTAAATCAGGATCTCCAGGGATGGGGCTAATCATCCCCCCCCCAGGGGATTCCAGTGTGCAGCCTGTCTACTGAAAAGATACACCGCCCAGAAGCTGAGAATTATGTGCTACTCCACGGCCTTTTTGAGGACTTGAGCCTCTCAGACAGCTCTGAGGGACTGCTTTAAGAAGAACCAGAAGACAAACAAACAAAACCAGGTACTCACATCAAAACCTTAGACATCAGAAGATTGCCGTTACAGAAAAACCAGACATCCCAAGTTAATGAATTTAGCAGTTTTCTCTGTATGGGCAGATGCAGGAGTCTAGGCTTATTAAAATCACTCCTTTGATTGAATCTCAGCTCTCTGGGGCCAGCATCCTGCTTTTCTCCATCCTGAAACCCCTCGGGGTGCACAGTCTGGGGTGGCCACCGTGACAGAGGGCTTGATGGCTGCAACACCCTTTGTTGACTGTGACAGGTGACATTTTTTACCCATACAGTGTCAGTAATGGTTCAGGATGGAGTGTTCTAGCCTTGGTGAGGGTTGCTGCTGCTGGCAGCCTACGCTGTATCAGGATCTTTCACACATAATAATACTCAACCGCAGGGGCTTCCCTGGTGTCTCAGAGGTAAAGAAGCTACCTGCCAATGCAGGAGACCCGGGTTTGATCCCTGGGTCGGGAAGATCCCCTGGAGAAGGAAATGGCAACCTCTCCAGTATTCTTGCCTGGGAAATCTCCTGGACAGAGGAACCGGGTGGGCTACCATTGAAGGGGTCGCAAAGAGTCAGTCATGACTCAGTGACTAAACAACGGTTTTAAAAAGAAAGAAACTACTCAATTTCCTCCAACAGTCCTGCAAGGCAGACATTGTTAATCTCACCCCTCTCACAAGGTGCAGACTCAGAAAGGTGACGGCGCTGACTCAAAGTCTCACAGCAGGTCAACGGCCTGAGGATTCCTTGCCGGGTTGGCCTGACCCCAGAGCCCTCCCATCATCCCGCCTCTGGGCTGTGCAACTTTGGGTGTATGCCTTCCCCTCTCTGGCCCCGCACCCCCGTGCAACTTTGGGTGTGTGCCTTCCCCTCTCTGGCCCCGCACCCCCTCGTCTATAAAACAGGGCTAGAGGATGACGCATCGGCAAGCGCTGGTGCGCAGTTCTGTCTGCGTAGGATGACGGGGCGGTAAGGAGGGAAAGGCCCTCCTGGCGTGCCAATGAAAGCGAATGTCGCTCAGGCACGGCTGACTCTTTGCAACTGCATGGACTGCACAGCCCATGGAATTCCCCTGGCCACGATCCTGGAGTGGGTCCCCGTTCCCTTCTCCAGGGAATCTTCCCAACCCAGGGATCGAACCCAGGTCTCCCGCATGGCAGACAGATTCTTTACCAGCTGAGCCACCAGGGAAGCCCTGATGTGCAAATGGCAGGGGTGGATTCTGAGCGCCTTGGGCATGTCTTCAGTGTGAAGGATGGTTTAGAAGGCGGGACCACTTGGTGCAGTGAGAAGGGCCCAGTGAAATAGCCTTCATAGACTTTAACAAGTCTTCCCTGGTGGCTCAGATTGTAAAGGATTTGCCTACAATGCAGGAGACCCAGGTTCAATCCTTGGGTCGGGAAGATCCCCTGGAGAAGGTAATGACCCAGTTCAGTTCAGTTCAGTCGCTCAGTCATGTCCAACTCTTTGCAACCCCATGGACTGTAGCACACCAGGCTTCCCTGTCCATTACCAACTCCCAGAGCTTGCTCAAACTCATGTCCATTGAGTCGGTGATGCCATCAAACCATCTCATCCTCCATCATCCCCTTCTCCTCCTGCCTTCAATCTTTCCCAGCATCAGGGTATTTTCCAGTGAGTCAGTTCTTTGCATCAGGTGGCCACCCACTCCAGAATTCCATGGACAAAGCAAGCTGACAGGCTACAGTCCATGGGGTCACAGAGTCAGACACAACCGAGCAACTAACACTTCAAACATCGTAAGAGGCCCGCCTAAGCACCCAGTCACCCTCTGCTGAGTGAGTGAAGCCGACATTTGTCCACACCAGGCACTATTCTCCACCCATTTTACAGATGAGGAAGTTGAGGCTCAGCTAAGCATGAACAGCCAGTAGATGGAGGAGGATCTGCTGAGCCTCCCACAGTCCATTTTCCAGGCTTCACTCTTAGCCTCACTGCATTTGTGACCTGGATGGCTTGAGGAGCAGACATTTGAGGTTTTTATGAAGTCAGAGAACAGGTTCATTTTGTTTGGGGGTTTTGGAGGGGCCTTATTTTTAATTTAGAATTATTCTAGAAAAATTCTAGATTCACAGTAAGTGGCAAAGTTAGTATAAAGAGTTCCTGTATCCCCTTTGCCCAGCTTCCCCCAGTGTTTGCATTTTAAGTAATCCTGGGGCCACATCAAAAGCAGGGAATCGAGGCCGGTCAAAGGTGTGTGCAATTCTGGCATTTTATCACGCGTGTGGAGCTGGTGCCACCAGCACCAGGGAGATGCAGAACTGTCTCAGCACCACCTTTACAGTCCCCACACCCCCGTCGTAATCCCTGGCAGCCTGGTACCCATGACTTTCACATTTTGCAGCTGAATCCACGCACCTGTACTTGCAGTTAGGAGGCAGGTCCTGAATCGGTCACTCCATGGATACCGACCTCCGCCTCCTTTCTCACTAGCAGACACCCGGCCCCCATCCCCCTCGATCAGAACAGCACTGCGCCCCACCTGACACCTGCTTCCCAGCCAGCCCCGCAGTGGTGGTGGGATGGGCCCTGTGACCTGGCTCACTGGATGCAAGTGGCATCTGTTAGACAGTTCTAAGAAAGCTTCAGCTTTGCAAGTGAGAGGCCAAGGCAGCTATGAGTCCATGCCCCTGGCTTGAGAAGGCAGAAGTTCCTGCGGAAGGCTCAGTACCCATGCTAAGACCGCAAAGGCACACCATGGAGGTGCCACGAGAGTCACAGAACAGCCTGGGTATCACTGGGCCCGTGGCCCAAAGTTGCCACTTGCTTTGTTACTGGGCACAAGAAACCCTGTACATTTAGGCCCGAGGTTCTCAATCAAATGAGAGGGTGCTTTTGTCCCCCAGATAAATTGTATTGACTTCTGGACATTTTTGATGATCATGACTGGGGCAAGAGGGTATGTTACTGGTGCATCGTCAGTAGCGGCTGGGGACACTGTTCATCATCCTAGAACATTCAGGAACACGTGCCCCCAACAGAGAAGCACGTGGCCCCAATGATCAGAGTCTCAGACAGAGTGGACACAGGCTCCTCCCCTCCCCTCTCCTCCTGCACAAATATTCCAGATAATTTTTGATACAAATTCCGCTTTAATGTAGAAAAAAACAAAACAAAACTCGTGTACATACATAAATACCATTTGGGGGTATAAATAAAGTAAGAAAATAAAGAGATGTACATATCAAACACAATAAATTACTCATAAATATCACAGTGGAAACCAAGTGCTGGAAAACGGACTCGATCTCCACGCGGCTTTTACAAGTTACCGGTGAGATTCGGGGCTTCCAGATCTCCCTTTCCCTGGCTCTGGAATGAAAGGGTCAGGACCCCAGGCGGAGGACTCGCTCTGACCTGACCGTTTCAGGTCAACATCCCAGTGGGTAGAAAGTGGGGGGGGGTCAGACCTCAGAGTGTGGTGAGTGAACTGGGGGGAGGAAGCCTGTAGGGTTCCTTCTCTAAGGGGCCTCCAGTGAAAACCACACAACCCGAGATGGATTCCCTGGAAAGCCCGGCCCCCGTGGCAAGGAAGATGCTGCTGGGATGGGCCATGCCTCTGAACAGGCGGCAGTGAGGCCGTTCACCTTAGGGGACCAGCCTGACCCCGGGTACGTGCAGAGCACTGGTGGAGAAAGGGGAAGAGGAGGGATAGACAGACTGCCTTATCTGCCCCAGGTGGGTTGCCAAGGGGTCCTGTGAGGCTGTCCAACCCAGAGCCAGCCGTAACAGGGAGTTCTCAAGATCGACCCCGGCTGGAGGGACCTCTGGGCTCCCCCTGCTCTTGGGAGCTTGGCGGTACACTGTCTGCACGCGGCTACTTCCATGCTTGGGGAGGCCCAGTGGTCCTTCTTGGAGTTGAGATCTGGAAGAATTTTCCCAGGCAGTAGAATCAGATTCACCTGAGGTTTCACAAAGTTGATTACCTGCCCATGAGTTTTTAAAAAAAATGACTGCTTTCCCTCTGACCGTGCGTACTGCAAAGGATAAGAGGAGAGAACTGCTGAGAAGGTCAGCTTGGCATAAGAACCTTGCCAGAGGCAGTGAGCTCTCCGCCAGTGGAGGTACTCAAGCAGAACCAGGGCGGCACAGACTCGTCCAGCAGGGTTGAAGGGTAGGTAGCAGCTGGGTGGGTGGGGTGGAAGGCTTACCATTTTATGATCGTACAAGTCTATCCGCTAGAAACCGGCACAGCCCATGTAAAACTTTGTCTATGTACAAGTTCTAAATGTTTCCTCCTAAAGCTACATAGAACCTGGACTCGGGATCATACTTGTAGAAAACCCACTCCGCAAGCGCCTCAGGCCTGGGGTCCTGGTCTCCAGGGCCAGGGCTGGGGGGAGAGGACAGAGCCTCTATTAACTATAGAAGCTGGGACTCTTCACGGATCCCAGTTTGGTGGCGAGCCCAAAAGGGTCCATGCTATCTGTTTTCAGGGGCAGAAAAAAATCAGGCTTCAGGGGTTCCTGGAGGTCTTCGGGTTCGGCCGGGACGGTGGACAGCATGGGCAGGAAGTGAGACAGCGGCAGGAAGCCCCTGCTTTTGAACTGCTGCCTCTGCCTGGAGCTGCTCAGAGAGACCGGGAGATGGTGCTTCCTGGACCAGTACATGTTGTAGCCATCAGGACGGATCTCCTCCTCGAAAGCGCAGTCCTCGGCTGAGTACTGGGCCTGTGAAGCAAAGACAGCCCATGAGCCTCAGCTGGGGCCCCCCAGACTGGGGGACCAGCAGAGGCAGCTGGACGACCAGTCGCAGGCAAGCAGGCGTCCACGCCATTGGCTAACGGCCCACACCATCAGCCAAGGATGTGTGCCGGTTTATAAAGCACGGAGGTGTATAAAGCACATATATAAACCCATATATATTTAGTATAGTGTTATATATACATACACATAAAATGCAAAGCATGTGTTATATTAATATATTAATATATGTATAATATATTACATCATATTAACATGTTATAAATATAACATAAATTACATAACATTAAATATGTGTTAGACATTAAACATATATACTAAACACATACATTAGCATTGCAGGCGGATTCTTTACCGGCTGAGCCACAAGGGAAGCCCCAAAATACATATAGGTACTTATATATTTAGTATGAAAGCTTTTTGTTATATATTAATATACTCATTAAATACATATCAGATTGAATTCACATGTAAATAGTAATGTCACAGAAAATACATGTATAACATTAAATATATATACTCAACATATTACACATAAATATATGTATGTACTTTGTATACCTCTATACTTTATAACCTTCAACTATACACACATACTTCAGGTATACTTCATGTGTTCTATGTATATTCTCAGTATCTATACATAGCTCACATAGATCCTTTGTATTTTTTCACTAAGTCACATCACTTGTTAAACTTAGTCTTGTTCTGAGCAACATCCGTAAAGTCACAGCCTTGACAGGCATGCATGCTTCCCTCCCCAACATTAAATATATAATTATTCCCATGAAAAAGTCCCTTGTATTCCACAGGCGGTTTGGGAAACTGCTAACTAGGTTATCCTTTTGGAATCAGTCTTTTAATTAAGAATCACAAGTAATCCAATCTGGAGCCCAGATGAAAGCATCTATTTCCCATTTAGACCCAAATGACTGTGGTCCTGAGTCTTTTTGTCTGGAGCTCTGGTAAGAGAAACCTCAGTCCCTCTGGCTCCTTTATTCAGTAGCTGCCCTCCAGGCAGCCTGCCAGGATCATGGAGATAAAGGCAGCCCCCTCCCCCCAGGCCAGGAGGAAGCCTGCACCCCGTGGGTGGCCAGAAAGTCAGAAGGCAGAACATTCAGAATGAGCCGGTGGAGTCCCAAATGCGGAGGGTCAGTTTGTCTTCAAGACCCAAGAGCACAGCCAAAGGCGGGGAGCCAGGAGGGCTCGGCCATAAACTGCCCTGGGAGGCACCCAGTCTCATTTCTGCCCAGGCCTACAAAGGTCGCTTCACTGCAGGTGAGCTTAGATAAGGCCCTGATAAGGCCTGCATCCAGTGAAGCAATATGCCCAGCTCCTGTGCGGGGGAATAAGGCCACCAGACCGAGGGGAGAAATGCAAATTGATAAACAAGGGAATTAAAATCAAATAGAGTGACTATTTCACTCCGCTGGTTCTTGGGGAGAAACTGACATCTCATTTGCCAAAGAGAGAGTGAAACGACTTCGAGTTTCTGGGAGGATGTGGAATTGTTTTTTTTTTTAAATCTTCAAGTTTTGCTAAACCGTGACCACAGGACCTAGAGGCAGAACAGGATTTTAGTTGAGGGACCCTCAGTTTGGATTAGAATGATGATGGGTTAGACCCAGCTGCCCCTGGGGGGGGGCGGGGCTCTGCCCCTGAAGCCCCCACCACCCCCAAATAAACTTCACATGGGTTGCAACTGCGAGGGCTCGGAGTGGCTTCGGGTATCAGCTTTCTTTGCCTCCTTTCTTGTCCTTTCACGCAGGATGCCATAAAACCTGAGACAGTCAGGCTTATTTATCGCTGGATAAACAGAATAAAGGGGCACCAGAGCCACAAAAACACACTGAGACCCTAAAGAGATCTGAGCTGCGAAAAGGAGGGCATCCCTGGAGGGCCGGTGCCCTCCCCTCCCCCTGCTGCCCCCTAGCCCCTGTCCCTCCATCAGAGCCCCGGCCCAGCAGGGCTGCATTGAGGCCCTGCGCCAGGCCGGGACCTCACACAGCCTCCGCTGCGCGCCCGGGGGGCTCAGGTTCCCTTTGAACTCTGAGCCTTTGTTCCGGCGACCAGAGAACCTCAGCGTCTGCACACTTCCTGCCCGCAGACGTCTCTGGCTACCTGGGCCTGCCCTCCCACCGCCACTCAAAGAGGCCTCTGCCGTACAGGTGAGCCCGACAGGATGAGTGCGGCCACGAAAATAGGACCCCAACGCGGCTGCAAAATAATCTATTTTTTAGCGGGTAAAAATTAATTTTAAAAAGCCTCTTCAATCCCAAATGTAATTTTTCTTCTGACTTAAAAAAAAAAAATCTAAGTTGTGGATACACCCTTTTTCTTTTTTTCCTCCCCAGCCACCCCCCAGCCACCACTTTAGGGAAAAAAAAAAAAAAAAAACGTACTGCAAGGAGGGAGGGGAAGGCGAGCGCCACGCGCGCAGAGGGCAAAGCCGAAAACGCCCATGGTGGGTTCCCAGTTTAATATCAAAGCTCCGACTTCCTCCGTCCGACTGGACCTGCCTCTAGTTCAGGGGGAATGCAAAGGCGGGGCCTCACCCGTTCTCCATAAACTTACAAATTAGAAAGTGGGTCAGAAGAGCAATCCGGCCCTCGCCGCCTTCCCCTCCGAGTTCCACAGCGGCCGGGACACAGCAAACAAGGAAACTGAACCCGGCCCTGCGCGCCCCCCTGGCCCGCAGGCCCGCGCCCCCGCGCGTCCAGCCGCACCGAGACACCTACCAGCCCCCGCATCTTGCCGTCGGCGTCCATGCACAGGTACAGCACGCTGCGCTCGCCCTTGATGGCCACGGTGCTCAGAGCGACCGCCCTGATCTCCATCAAGCCTGGGCGGGAAAACAGCGGAAACCTGCAGCCGGGACCCGCGGGGCCCACCACTCGCGAAAGCGGTTGGTGGGTGTACAGGCCCGTCCTCCCCGAGGCCCCAGCCCCTCTCCGTGTCTGGAGGCTCGGGATGGGAGTGGAACGCCCAGGTGCCAAGACCTGGAGTTCCCCGGAATGGGGTGGGGGTGGGGGGCGGTCCGCG
>SJYQ01002692.1:577820-634243 GCA_006410935.1 Redunca redunca
AAGGAAACGGCGGAGCCCACCATCACCCCCGCGCCCAGGCCATTGGTTTCAACCCCCTACCTGCCGGGAATGCACTAGGCTCCGGGCGCTGGCCGGGGCTGCGCGGAGCCGGGGTCCCGACATCAAAGACTGGGGCGGGGGACACTGAGCTTTGCATCCTTCACCCCCGGTGGGAAAAACCCCGCCTCGGCTTTGGGGCCCCCTCCCCTGCAATCCACATCCACTCGCTCACGCCACGATCCCAGCCCCGCTCCCGGGGGTAGAGCGGTCCGCTGGAATTTATTTTCCCCCGGCAGCTCAGAGCCTCTCACGTTCTCCGGCTTTATGTTCTTCAGATTCCTGCCTGGCCCCCGTTCCACGCCAGTACTTTGTCCCCCGGCTTGCCCAGGCGCGACCTGGGCTCTCGGAGGAACAATAGGGTCGCGCGGGCGAGCGCTAGATGGCGCTTCAGCCCGGGTATCGGCCGGGCCCGGCCCGCGGCGGTCCCTGGACCCGGAGCCTGGGAGCAGGGCGCCTGGAGCGGGGCAGGGTGGGCTTGCAAGCTGCAGAAGGGGAAACTGACTTTCCAGGGCGCGGAGCGCAGGGAGGCGCCTCTGTTTTTGCTGTGTCTTTCGTCGTGGGCGCTGTCTTTGGCTCCCTGAGAGCTTCTCCAGGGGCTGGGGGCGGGGGGCGGGCAGGAACAGGGGAGCACCTTACCTGGTGGGGAGGGGCAGGGCAGCAGTGGTGGGCGCTGCTTGCGGAGAGGGGGGCGTGTAGGGGGGAGGGACAGTCACCAGTTGGGGAAACTGGGGCCACCCAGTGAAGTGACTCCCCCCCCCCCACAAACCGGATGGCTTTTCTGATGAGGCTCAGAAAAAGACCACACCCGGAGAATGCCCCTGCCGGAAAGAGAGGGGTCCTTCTAGGGAGCAGTATTTGGCTCAACACTGGTTCTTTCTCATTATTCGTCCAACCACCTGCCCCCCAACTCCAGGATGTGGGGCTCCAAGGAGCCTGGTCTGGGGGAAAAGCCACACTGGCTGAGCCCAGGGTCGCGGGGGAGGGCCCACAATGGAGACAGGCAGAGAAAGCCATGCCAGGCCTGAGGAATTTCAGTGAGTAAAGACCATGTTCATACCCCAGCCAGTGACTGGCGTTAATGATGGAGCATGCAGAAAATGTCACCAGGAAAGTCTTTACAAAAAAAGACATCATCTCAAAAGCTTTATGGGCCAGGGACCCCCACGCTGAGTGTCTTGGATCAGAAAGCCGGGGCTTCTGTTAAATCTAATTACTTCCCCCCTGTGGCTTTAAATCGACAGCGGCTCCTATTAAACTTAATTACTCTCCCCTGCAGCTTTCGTTGTAAAGACCCTGGATAAATGCAGGGCATTGACGAGGATGGCAGAGGGTGCACTGGAGACCATGCCCCAAATCTGGCTGGGGGAGGAGGGGAGGCGGCCTCTGGTTCCATCCCCAACGGCTCTGCTGCCCCTCCTAAAGCCACAGTGGGCAGAGAGAGGCCTGCCCCCCCACCCCCTCGGCCCCATCCAGGAGCTCAGGAAGCTGGGAGAGGCCTGGGCAGCTCCCTGCACCCAGGCCCTGCTCTGAGCATCTTCTGCCCTCCCCCAGTGAACAGTTCTCAGTTCAGTTCAGTTGCTCAGTCACATCCGATCTTTGCCACTCCATGGATTGCGGCACACCAGGGCTCCTTGCCCATCACCAACTCCCGGAGTTTACTCTAACTCATGTCCATCGAGTTGGTAATGCCAATGAACAGATAGGGGGCCCCAGAGTGACCTGGGGCTGCCCGGGTCAGAGTGCCAGAGTGACCCAAGGTTGCCCAGTATCTAAGTGGTGAACCCAGGCTGTCAGGCTTGTAAATCCAGGTTCAGCTGCATTTCAGGGAGGCTGTGTGGCCTCCTAAAAGGGGCGAGGGTCCCAGGGTCAGACCCTCGGCAGCACGGATCACGCCCGGCTGCTCCCCGGGCAGGTCATGAACCCGCTGGGGCTTCTTGCCTCCTTATGCCTGCTTCATCCTTGTCTGGAGTCACACTGGAGAGTGGACAGACAGTGCCTCAGATACAGTTCACAGAGAAGGACAACCATCTGCCCAGGGGCTGCTGCGTACGTGGAATGTCGTGGTCAGAGCAGTGCTCGGCAAGTTTTGGTGATTAATCTGTGCTACATGTGAGGAAACTGAGGCTTACAGACTTGGCCCGGCAGCCATCAAGGGTTGACACCCCGGGTGGTCGGGCCCAGTGCCTGTGCTGGCTTGCTGGTACCCCTGGTCTGTGTCAATCCTAAAGGAAATCAACCCTGAATTCTCCCTGGAAGGACTGATACTGAAGCTGAAGCTCCAACACTTTGGAGCCTTTTTCATTAGAAAAGACCCTGATGCTGGGAAAGTTGAAGGCAAAAGGAGAAGGGGGTGACAAAGGATGAGATGGTTAGACAGCATCACCGACTCAGTGGACATGAATCTAAGCAAGCTCCAGGAGAGAGTGAAGGACGGGGAGCCTGGCGTGCTGCAGCCCATGGGGTCGCGAAGCCTCTGAAACAACTTAGCGGCTGAACAACTGGTGTGTGCGGTTGAAGCGGGGAAGCGCAGAGGAAAGGCGGCGCTGGTCAGCGGGGGGCGCTGTTGCCCACTGTGGTGCTCTCCAGGTGAGAGCCTGATGGAGGTGACGACCAACCGGCTGCCAAGCTGCTCTCTGCAGACCCCGGCCCCTGCAGCCCCCGGTGTGCTGGGTGGGGCCGGTTTTCAGTGTTCAGGCTGCGTTAGATTTGGTCCAGGTGACTGAGCCATCTGGCTCATCCCGGTGAGTGGAGTGGATAACGCAAGCCAGGTCCAGTCCCCACCATGCTTCCGTCATCCCCACGCAGGGCCCCAGGGGTCTCAGGTCCAGACGGCCAGAAGAGCTTGGCTTGGCGGCTTTGTTCTGGATCTGATGTCAGCTGCCCTTTTTAACCGCCCTGAACCCTTCTCCTGGGGGCTCCCCTCTTCCTCTGGGCTTGTTGGTTTTGTTCTTCTGATGGTGGTCAGTTTCCATTGTTTCTAAACCCACATCCCAACAGCTACAAAGGTCTCTTTTAGCTTGACTTCCAGGCTTTTCACTGTAAAAGTAATCCCTTTTCTTTTCACTTTTCGGTTAGAAATTTACGTTACATGCCTTCTTAAATACACAAGCACTTCTCTGTGCTCATCCCAAACCCCCTACTCCCACTCCTTGGCGGAGAAGTACTTTGTAATTACATAAACTTCTGGGTGTTGGTAAAAAAAAAAAAAATAGAGAAAGAAAGAAAGAAAGAAAATCTTCATCAATAAAAAATAAGAACTTAGGAGACAGAAAAAATGGTGAGGTCTTGGATGGGGGTGGAGGGGGGACAAGTCACACAATGAGTTCTGGACCTCCCTGAGACTGGAACTCTGGGTAGGGGAGGGGGCATCTGAGTCTTAGCCTGTGATATTTTTGCTAGAATCTACCCAGGTGGCGCTAGTGGTAAAGAATTCCCCTGCCAATGCAGGCGACATAAGAGACTTAGGTTCAGTCCCCGGATTGGGAACATTCCCTGAAGGAGGGCGTGGTAACCCACTCCAGCATTCTTGCCTGGAACATCCCTATGGACAGAGGAGCCTGGTGAGCTACAGTTCATAGGGTTGCAAAGAGTCAGACACGACTGACTGAGCGACGTAGCACGCACTCACTGGGACATGCACTCTTTTCCCCAAAGTGTTCTTAAAGCCCATTTTCCCCCTGTTAGGATCATTATTCTAAAAAGAGGGCTCCCTGCTAGGCCAGAAAAGGGAGGTCTTCTGTGAGCCTCAGTATCCTTATCTGTGAAACAGAAAAAGGAAAGCTGCACATTTACAGAGCATCCACCTGGCGAATGAAGGTGTGTGACAGACGGCTTATCTTTGCCATGCTTATTTTTTATTTTAAGCTGTAATACAGTAACACTAAAGAGACCCATCTAACCTCCAGTGACAAAGCTGGCTGTGGGTGCCCGAGGCAGGAGAGGAGGTGGATCTGCTGGAAAGGATGCCTTCTGGAATGACAGGACAGGCAATGACGTTTGTCCAAACCAGGCGACATCTTATTTTAAATAGGCCTTGTTCCTGGTAGAAAATTTGGAAAACACAGCAAAGCACAAAGGAAAATTTTGAAACCTGGAATATCATGACCCCATTCTGAGTCACCATTTCTAATTGGGTGAATTTCTTCCTCGGACTTTTGAAAGTGTATACGTATCTTTTTCTTTTTACTTTAAAGTATTTGAATTGTATCCTTCTGTTACCAACTTGTGACCCAACTGTGTGGATCACAACAAACTGTGGGAAATTCTTCAAGCAATGGGAATACCAGACCATCTTATCTGCCTCCTGAGAAATCTATATGCAGGTCAAGAAGCAACAGTTAGAGCTGGACATGGAACAACAGACTGGTTCCAAACTGGAAAGAAGTACGTCCAGGCTGTATATTGTCACCCTGCTTATTTAACTTATATGCAGAGTACATCATGTGAAATCTGGGCTGGATGAAGCACAAGCTGGAATTAAGACTGCCAGGAGAAATATCAGTAACCTCAGACATGCAGATGACACCACCCTAATGGCAGAGAGCAAAGAGGAACTAAAGAGCCTCTTGTTGAAGGTGAAAGAGGAAAGTGAAAAAGCTGGCTTCAAACTCAACATTCAAAAAACTAAGATCATGGCATCTGGTCCCATCGCTTCATGGCAAATAGACGGGGAAACAATGGAAAAAATGAGTGTCTTTATTTTCTTGGCTCCAAAATCACTGCAGATGGTGAGTGCAGCCATGAAATTAAAAGATGTTTGCTCCTTCGAAGGAAAGTTATGACCAACCTAGATAGCGTATTTAAAAAGCAGAGACATTACTTTGCCAGCAAAGGTCCATGTAGTCAAAGGTATGGTTTTTCCAGTAGTCATGTATGGATGTGAGAGATGGACTATAAAGAAAGCTGAGCGCCGAAGAATTGATGCTTTTGAACTATGGTGTTGGAGAAGACTCTTGAGAGACCCTTGGACTGCAAAGAGATCCAACCAGTCAATCCTAAAGGAAATCAGTCCTGAATTTCGTTGGAAGCTGAAACTGAACTGAAGCTGAAACGCCAATACTTTGGCCACCTGATGTGAAGAACTGATTCATTGGAAAAGACCCTGATGCTGGGAAAGAGTGAAGGCAGGAGGAGAAGGGGGCGACAGAGGATGAGATGGTTGGTTGGCATCACCGACTTGATGGACATGAGTTTGAGCAAGCTCTGGGAGTTGGTGATGGACAGGGAGGCCTGGCGTGCTGCAGTCCACGGGGCTGCAAAGAGTCGGACACGACTGAGCAACTGAACTGACCTGTTACCAACTTGGGCTTCTAGGTGGCGCTAGTGGTAAAGAATCCCCCTGCCAATGCAGGGGACCCAAGAGACTTGGGTTTAATCCCTGGGTCAGGAAGGTCCGCCTGGAGGAGGGCATGGCAACCCATGCCCTATTCTTGCCTGGAGAACCCCATGGACAGAAAGCCTGGTGGGCTACAGTCCACAGAGTGGAAAAGAGTCAGGTAGGACTGAAGCAACTTAGCATGCACACACGCACATTACCAGCTTACTGTAAACATCTCCCGTGGCGTTAGACGGCCTTCTGCACGTGGCATCTCGGTCCCGTAAACTCGAGTGGGACACCCCAGGGCGTGCGGCCCTCCCCCTGCTGCTGACTGTTTTGCTTGTTTCCAATTTCCCCGCCCACATCACGCAGGGGAGGGCGTCTGTGGAGGCACATCTCACACCTGTCCACTCTCGGAAGGGGAATCACTGGCCTCTGTCCCCAGTGGACCCTGTCAGCACGAGGCCACTGGGTCAGCGCAGGCTGTGGGGACTTTCTCCTGGAATTAGGGAACTACCCCGCTCTGTCCACGTGGAGGGAGGTACACCTTCCTTCAGACACCATCGGGGCCAATCTGCTCTTTGCTTTTTAAAATATATATATATATGTTGTTGTTGTTGAGGTATAGTTGACTTACAATGTTTCTGGTGCACAGCGAGGTGATTCAGTGGTACCTATATACAAACGTTATTTTTAAAATCATTTTCCATGACAGGTTGTTATAAGATATTGGCTATAGTTCTCTATGCTATATAGTGAACCTTTGCTGCTCATTGCATATCTATTTTTTACATTGAAATTTAGCATTCTATTCATACTAAGTCAAGCAAGTGGAATCAAAATGTCATAGTTTTTTTAGTTAGGCCGAAATTCATCAGTTCAGTTCAGTCGCTCAGTTGTGTCCAACTCTTTGTGACCTCATGGACCTCATGTCCATCACCAACTCCCAGAGTTTACTCAAACTCATGTCCATCAAGTCGGTGATGCCATCCAACCATCTCATCCTCTGTCGTCCCCTTCTCCTCCTGCCTTCAGTCTTTCCCAGCATTAGGGTCTTTTCCAGTGAGTCAGTTCTTCACATCAAGTGGCCAAAGTATTGGAGTTTCAGCTTCAGCTGAAAATTCATAAGTGTTCTATTTTGGGCCATACCACACAGCGTGTGGGTTCTTAGTTCCCCAACCAGGGATGGAACCTGTGCCCGCTGTATTAGGCACACAGAGTCTTAACCACTGAAGCGCCAGGGGTTCCCCATTGGGTGAGTCTGACACTGTGTTTAAGTTGCGGCCACCACCAGTGGTCACCGAGGGGGCAGACTTGCTGGGATTGGCAGCCTCTCTTGCTGTTGATTCAGACGCTCACTCTCTTATCCTCACCCCCAGGGCTTGAGACCCATCAGCCGACCAGCTCCACTCCCCCACTGCATGTCAAGTGGGGCCTGGGTGTGGTTGTGCCTTACCTTTGTCATTTGCAAGAACAGGAGGGGGCAGGTTTTTCCTGGGATGGATGAATTCCTGCCTGTTTGGCCGTAGAGGTGATTTCTGCCTGAGAATTCTATTTTCTCACTGCCTCTATCATCAAAACAGAAATGTGTTCCAGTGGAAAAGATTGTGACCCATCAGCGTAGTGATGTAAAAATGCAGCAACGCCGTAAATGTGACCCGGCGAAAGAGAAAGTAGCCTAATGAGAAAACAGCAACCGTGCTAGTTCTGACGGCCTGAAGATAAAGTTGAAATACTGAAATTAGAAAGTACCGGGACCCCAGGCTGCCAACCCAGCATCCACCAATTGACTGTCCTTCAGACTTGACGCACAAAATAGGTTTTGTTTTTGTTTTTGTTTTTGTTTTTGTTTGGCCTTTCTCCAGAACAGCAACAACAGATGCATTTTGTCTTCCTGCTTTCAAAGGTTGTGGGAAATCCTGAGAGATGCACAGCCAGCCCAGTTTGTTGAATGCCTGTCATATACCATAGCCTTGACTAGACGGACCTTTGTTGAGACATTACTTTGCCAACAAAGGTCCGTCTAGTCAAGGCTATGGTTTTTCCAGTGGTCATGTATGGATGTGAGAGTTGGACTATAAAGAAAGCTGAGCACAGAAGAATTGATGCTTTTGAACTGTGGTGTAAGAGTCCCTTGGGCTGCAAGGAGATTCAGCCAGTCCATCCTAAAGATCAGTCCTAGGTGTTCATTGGAAGGACTGATGTTGAAGCTGAAACTCCAAACCTTTGGCCACCTGATGCAAAGAGCTGACTCATTTGAAAAGACACCGATGTTGGGAAAGATTGAGGGCCGGAGGAAAAGGGGACGACAGAGGATGAGATGGTTGGATGGCATCACTGACTCAATGGGCATGAGTTGGGGCAAACTCCAGGAGTTGGTGATGGACAGGGAGGCCTGGCGTCCTGCAGTTCATGGGGTCACAGAGTCAGACACGACTGAGCGACTGAACTGAACTGAACTGAACTGAACTGCTGGTTTTGGTGATGCCGGTGATGGTGATCCTGGTGATGGGGTGAGGACAGGATTGGGGGTGGCAGGCACTTGGTAAACACTTGGTACCCGCCGGCAAGTGTGCTGGGCACTTCATGTTCTCCCCTTTAGTCTTCACAGTGCCCATTACGTTTTTATCGGAGTGTGGTTGCTTTATGATGTGTTTAGTTCAAATATACGGCAAAGTGACTCAGTTATACGTGTACATGTATCTATCCCTTTTCGGATTCTTTTCCCATATAGGTTATTACAGAGCCCCGAGTGCCCTGTGTTATCCTGTGGGTCCTGGGTGATTATCCCATGACAGTGGTATGTATATGTTAATCCCAGACTCCTAGAGTATCCTCCCCAGCCTTTTCCCCTTGGACAACCAGGCACGTGTTTTCTGTGTCTGCAAGTCTGTTTCTGGTTTGTAAGCAAGTTCTTTTGAATCATTGTTCTTAGATTCCACATATAAGAGATATCATATGACACGTGTCTTCCTCTGACTCCCTTTACTTAATGTGATCATTTCTATATCCGTGCATGTTGCTGCAAATGACATTATGTGTCATACGTGATATTCTTTTCTATACACACACACATATATATCACATCTTTTTAATCCATTCATTTGCCACTGGACACTTAGGTTGCTTCTGTGTCTTGGCACTTAGGAATACAAAGGACCCATTTTAAAGATGTGGAAAGTGGGACTCAGAAAGTACTTTGCCCAGAGACACAAATAATAAACAGCAGAGTTTGGATTTGAATCCAGTGCTGTCTGAACTCAAGTTATAAAACCCTTAATTGTTCCACTATCTTTTTGAAGAACAGAAAGAAGGGAAAACCAGAAGCAGACTCTCAGAAAGTTGAGAGGCCCGCCCAAATTCAGAGGCTAGGCCAGGGGCAGGACCCTGCCTGGCTATTCCTTAGCCCATCACTTGTCTGGCTATTTTCTGAGAGTGGTGGTCTGAGCCCCTGGGTTGATTCCAGGCAGGAGAGCAAGAGAGACCCCGCCACCCTTCAGAGTGGCCCCAGCTCAGTCACCCCTGGAACTTGGGGTCACTACGGCTCTGTCTCTGCCCCCTCCTGGACACAGCTCCTTGGACCTTGTGCAGATTCTGACACAAAGTCGGCGGTCAAGAAATATCACTCAAACCATTTACAGGAGCCACGAGGTGTTCATGTGGGCCGTGGATTCGCCGGATCGGACTGTTGGTCTATCCTTTCCTTGTTCATTCTGTCCATCCTTCCTTCCACCCTTCCCTGGCTTTCATCACCCTGTCAGTTTTTCATTCATCCACCAGCCCTTCTGAGCATTTCTGATGGGTCAGACCTCCTGTGTCAGACCCTCCTCCTGCCCTACAGTTCCCTGGAGTCGGGGCTTCCCCCACAGCTGGGGCTGTGCTTGGGGCATCCAGGGATGTGGTTGGCATTTCAGTCACAGGGTGGTTTGGGCCCGCCGGGTAGCGTAAACGAGAACTCTCTCAGATGTCCGAAGCAGGATGGCCCCCTGTACCGTAATTACACTTCGGAGAGCACTGCTGGACTCTGAGATGTCCGCTCTCGTGTTCATCATGATCCGAGGAATGCTGGAATTCCTCTTGGAGACAAGCTGATAAGGAGAGAAGCCCACCAGTGTTACGGGGAGGAGGGATGGCGGCTGCCCGCCGTCAGGCCCAGGTCCTGTGCCTCGGAGACCGCGTCTCTGGGGGACGGTCTGCAGTTTCCGCCTTTGCTGCGCAGAATTCCTGCAGCAGTGAGCCGGCTGTTGACCCATTTGGCAGATGAGAGACGAAGCCTCAAGGCCAGGCTGAAAGCCCCCCCGATGGGTGAGGGAAGCACGAGCGGGTTCTGGGAAAGGAACTGAATGAGGTCTCGTGGGGGGCTCAGGGATGGTCTCCTCCTTCCCGGCCCAACTGCCCCCCAGGCCTGGCCGGAGACCTTGAGTCAGGACGGATACTCCCTGATGCTAAGCTTATGCATGCTAAGTCGCTCAGTCGTGTCCCACTCTTTGCGACCCCGTAGACCATAGACCACCTGGCTCCTCTGTCCATGGGGATTCTCCAAGCGAGGACACTGGAGTGGGTTGTCATTTCCTCCTCCAGGGGATCTTCCCGACACAGGGACTGAACCCAAGTCTCCTGTATCCCCTGCGTTAGCAGCTGCGTTCTATACCAGTGAGCCACCTGGGAAGCGCCCAGGACATTGGATGCGCTCTCCTCAAAGTGAGTCAAGTGAAGTCGCTCAGTCGTGTCCGACTCTTTGTGACCCCGTGGACTGTAGCCCATCAGGATCCTCCGTCCATGGGATTCTCCAGGCAAGAATACTGGAGTGGGTTGCCATTTCCTTCTCCAGTGTGCTGTCCTAGCTCATCCGAAATGGATGAGCTCAGAATTCTGAGGCTGGACAGAACCAGCAAGACAGTTTCCTAGAAAATCCTCATCCCTAAATGAACAAAATAAAAACGAGGGAGGGGAAAGGAGGGCCCAGAGACCTCCAGCCTGTGGACAGAAGAGAGGGGACAGTAACTCATTCCATGCTTTTATTTTTAAATTAAAAAGTTTATTTATTTATTTGGCTGCACTGGGTCTTCGGTGCATCCTGCGGGGTCTTTATTTTCAGCATGTGGGATCTATTTCCAGGGGTCAAATTGGAGCTCCCTGCATTGGGGGTGCAGAGTCTCAGCCCATGGACCTCCAGGGAAGTCCCCAGGAACATACTCTGGTATAGTGACATTCCTTCTGCTCCCCCCCACCCCCAGAAGCATACACAGTCTAGTGTGACGTTGGATTTGTAATATGTCTTTAAAAACAGAACCTCCCCCGACACACACTCTGGACACCCCTGCCCAGGGACTTCACCTGGCGGTCCAGCGGTTAAGCTCCTAAGTGTCCAGGGCCGAGGGGCCGGGTGTGACAGTTGCCTGGAGAACTGAGATCCTGTGTGCCATCAACAAATTAAAACTTTTTTAATTAAAATAAAGCAGGAAGAGCACTGCCAAAAGGAGAGAATTAAACAAACAAAAAACACCTGCTCAGTCGTATTTCAAGAGAACACCATACTTGGAAAAGATCCCTGCACCTCGGTGTTCATAGCAGCACTATTTGCAACAGCCAGGACACGGAAGCAGCCTAAGTGTCCACTGACAGAGGACTGCGTAAAGAAGATGTGGTATAGATACGTGACGGAGTACCACTCAGCCTTAAAAAATGCAATATAGCCGTTTGCGCCATCCTGGATGGACCCAGAGATAATTGTATTAAGTAAATCAAAAAGAAAAAGACAAATGTCACATGATATCATTTATATATGGAATCTAAAAAACGATGCAAATGAGGGAATTCCCTGGCAGTCCAGGGGTTGAGACTCAGTGTTTTCACTTCTGTGGCCTGGGTTCAGTCCCTCATCAGGGAACCAAGTTCCTGAAAGCTGGGAAGCAAGGCCAAAAGAAAAAAAAAAAAGGTACAAATGAACTTATTTACAGAAGAGAAACAGACTCACAGGCTTAGAAAATAAACGTATGCTTACCAAAGGGGAAAGGTGGGGCAAGGATAAATTAGAAGTTTGGCATTAACATACACACACCACTATACATAAACAGCTAATCATCAAGGACCTACTATATAGCATAGGAGACTCTATTCAATAACCGGTATGGGAAAAGAATCCGTGAAAGAATAGACATATGCGTGTGTGTGTGCGAAGTCGCTTCAGTCGTGCCTGATGTTTTGTGGACCTGTGGACTGTAGCCCACCAAGCTCCTCTGTCCATGGGATTCTCCGGGCGAGAATACTGGAGTGGGTTGCTGTGCCCTCCTCCACGGGATCTTCCCGACCCAGGGATCGAGCCCAAATCTCTTATGTCTCCTGCCTTGGCAGACAGGTTCTTGACCACTAGCGCCACCTGAGAAGCCCAGATATATGCATACGTATAGCTGAATCATTTTGCTGTACCAGAAACTAACATAACATTGTGACTCAACTTTACTTCAATATGAAATAAATTCTTTTGCATTAAAAAGTCTTAAACCCATCAAAATAAAGTCAACTGCTATAAAGGACATTCCTGAGACCAGTGGGGAATGTGAATGTGGACCGTCTGTTGGTTAACAGTCTGTGATGGTTCAATTTCCTGAGTTTGCTCCTTGTCTTGTGGTTCTGTAAGAAATGTCTTGGCTTGCAAAGTATTTAGAAATAAAAGTGTCACATCCATAGCTAACTTTCAGATGGTTCAGAGAAACGTGTGCAGGAGAGTAAGAAGGTACTTCCCAGGTGGCTCAGTGCTAAAGAATCGGCCTGCAAGGCAGGAGATGTGGGTTCGATCCCTGGGTAAGAAGATCCCCTGGGTGAGAAGATCCCCTGGAGGAGGGCATGGCAACCCACTCCAGTATTCTCGCCTGGGAAAGCCCATGGACAGAGGAGCCTGGCGGGGTACAGTCCGTGGGGTCACAAAGAGTTGGACACACACACAGGAGAGTAAGGACACAGACGTGGCAGGCACCAGGAACTGTGGAGGAAGCGGGAAATGGGGGTTTCTGACGCTGTTTGGGAAACTTCTCTGGAGGTTTGGAATTTTTCAAAAGTAAACATAGAGTGGGAAGCCCCACCCACCTGCCTGGAACCCACTCATGGCTTCTCATCCAGCCAGTGACTGACCCACTGAGGAGGGGTTTCCAGCCCCCAACCAGGTTCCCAGACTGCAGGAAGAGTGCTGATTCCCCACAATTGCTATCATCACACCATGTTCCAAGTGGGAAACAGGTCCAGGAGGCCACGTGACTGACCCACGGTACCACGCATGGCGCAGCGCCAAGAGGGGGTGGAGAGGCTGGGCTATTTTGGGTCCTCCAGGGGCGTGTCTCCTGGATGAACGGGAGTCACGTTGCCTCCCTGATGTCACAGGACATATTTTCCGAGGCAGCCGTCCCCTGGGCACTGACCCCAAAGGCTCTCCCGTCCTCAGAGGCTCTTCCCCACCCCTCCATTCCGGCAGAGAGTGGCTCGGCCTGGCTTCCATCGGGAGCTCCTTTTTGCTCATAAGCAATGCTGGTTTCTCTGCTTGCTTGCTTGCTTGTTTGGCTGCTCTGGGTCTTAGCTGCTGCACCCGGGACCTCGGGCCTTCATTTCGGCATGTGGGATCTAGTTCCCTGATCAGAGATGGGGCCCCGGCCTCCTGCGTTGGGAGTGTGGAGTGTTGGCCCCTAGACCACCAGGGAAGTCCCTGGGATGCTGTTTTAAAAGTGGGAAGCCATGTTTACAGACCTGGGGGCTGGGTCTCATTCCATAGTGGGGGGTCAGCCCCCTCTTTGAAGGGGTTACCTAAGAGGCAATCCCAAGCCTAGAAAACAGGGAACAGCCATTTTGGGAATCGGAAGGTTGTGAGAAGTCCAGCTTCAACCCAATGTTCCAGAGTATTCTGCACCATTTATTACTGATGGTCGTCGCTGTGGAGCTGAGTCCAGGCTCTGGGCCAGACACTGTGTGCATTGCAGGGGTGTGTGAGTGTGTGCATGAAGGCGTGTACTCGAGTGTGCTTGCACGTGTACCTACATATGTGTGTGTGCTTGTGTGCATATGCCCCTGGGGCCCGTGGCTCTGGCCGTGGCCCCCCCTGGGGGTACCGTCCCCATTTCACAACTGAGGAAATGGAGCTCAGAAAGGACCCTTGCCTCCTTGACAGAACTTACAGTACTTCTCATCGAAGGATGGTTTTGGCCGTTGGTTCCGTATCTCCCTCTGCCCGAGTCTGAGCTCCGTGGTGGGGGCGCTGGTGGTGTTGGCAGGTACTGAAGCCCCCGTCCCCACTGGCCCTGGCGTGCATCTGACCTGATAAATACCCACTGAGGGAAGCGGGGGAGCCTATGAGAGCGGCGTCCTGAGCTGCCCAAGTCTCCGGCCCTGCTTTTCTGGAAGGTCAGCAGAGACCAGAGGTATTTCTGTTTTGAGGCGTTTAAACAGATGCTCTGACCTCAGCTCCAGCTAGGGTTTCTGGCTGCACATACCACAGACCAAGGGCTTAGAGATTCCATCCAGAGCTCCTGTGGCGGGCCAGGGACCAGCCCTGGACCCAGCTTCCCCACCTAGGAAATGGGACGAGACTCGCCTGCAGAGGGTGGGCCCCCGGGTTGGGACCCAGGCCCCAGGCCTGTCTGGAGGGCTGGTGCCCACCCCCAGCACTGCTGCCGAGTGGCTCCCAGGCCAGCCAGCCTGCACCCTGCCGCTCGGTCCACAGGAGCTGGTTGCAGCCTGCCTTCCATCCCAAGATGGCCCGTGAGCTCCCAGGCAACCCGACCCCTGGTGTCTGGTCTGAGTCTTGTTTCCCCACTGTGTACAGGACGCAGCCACTTTCTGCGGACGGGGAGACTGAGGCAGAGAGCAGCTGGCCAGCTGACCTTCACCAGTGGAGGTAGAAGGGTACTCCCGACGCCTTCGCCCTCTTTCCCACACACTGCCCAGCCCCGAGTCCTGGTTCAGGTCTTGATGTCACCCCTGTGTCCCTACAGAACAGTATCGGCTCATTCCTGGTCCCTGGATCCAGACCCATGAGCCCTCGAATCTCTATCCTGTCTTCCAGGAAGGGGTCAACAGCTTCAGCACCTTCTGCAATCTGTTCCTGATCCCAGGACGCCAGAAATCTGTCCCATGGATGGGCCAGGTCCTCCCCATCCGAGGCTGGCCTTGGAGGAGACCTGATCGGGGCCCGCGACGTACAGGCCACTCCTTCCCACCAACCCGACCCCACTCCGAGCCGTCCTTTGACTGGATTCAAAGGCCTGAGCCTGGCAGCGGCCCTGTGGTCACTCCAGAAGGCTGTGTGAGCACTCCCCGAGGGTGTGTGGTTATGGGGGTGTCCCCTGCAGAGCTGCTGGCCCCCGGGCAGTGGAGGGGACCCCATCCCAGCACGGAACACCTGGCCTGTGGTGCGCAGAGCTTCCTCTTCCATCTTCAGTGTCTAGTTCCCATGGTTCCTCTCGGTTCCTTCTAGAAGCTTCCTCAGGAGCGCTGGAGTGATGGGATCTGTTCGACACAAAGGAGATAAGCGTGACCCCTGCACAAGGATGACAGGTGAAGTCGTGAAGTGTTCCACGTTCATAATAAAGTTTTGCTTAATTCAAAAAAAATGAGAGAGAGTTGGAGTGATGTGCTCCTCTTGATCTCGGAACCAGTGACCCAGACGAGCAGCTGGGCTGAGCTCCAGCTCCTCTACCCTTTCTGACGTGAGGTCGGCAGCTGCCCTGGCCACAGGGGAGGCCCCGCCCACAGCCCTGAGACCCCCCCACCAGGCATTACAGCCACTAGCCTCCCACCAGGCCAGGCCACAGGAGATGCTCCTGAGGGGTGGCCCTTGGCTTCCTGTCCTCTCTGACTGCAAATCGCCTGATGGCTTTTCCAGGCACCTCTGACAGGTTAGGCTCTACCACCACGACCCAGGTCCTCACCCCTGAGCAAGGGCATAGCTGCCCTTCTGGGGGGGCCAGGGCGCTTCCGGGCAACAGCACAGGGCTCCGCATCGCTGCCCAGGGGCGACCACACGCATGACCCCAACTGGGGTGGCTGGCACCTGCCAGCCGGTCTCTCACCCTCCGGAGCCTGGAAGCCCAAGATCTCGATGTGAGCAGGGCTGGTTCTTGCCCAAGAGTGTGAGGGAAGATCCTTCCTGCCTCTTCCAGCTTGGGGGCCTCTCTCCAGCCTCTGCCTTCATCATCACGTAGCTTCTCTCTCCCCTCATCTCTGTCTCACATGTCCCTCTGCCTCTCCCCTATAAAGACACTTGTCACCAGATTCGGTACTCACCTGGGTAAACCAGGACGATCTCATTTCAAGTTCCTTGATTCGATTACACCTGGGAAGAAAGAAAGTTAGCCACTCAGTCATGTCCAACTCTTTGCGGCCCCACGGACTGTAGCCCACCAGGCTCCTCTGCTCATGGAATTCTCCAGGCAAGAATTCTGGAGTGGGTTGCCATTTCCTCGTGAGGACCTTTTGTCTAGATATGGTCACACTCACAGGCTCTGGGTAGATATCCCTGGGGGACACAGGTCAGCCGCCATCAGCAGGCTGAGGTCAACGCTTCCCCACACTGTCCACTGAAGCACAGTGGACCCCGCCCGAGATGGCTCCTTCTTTGCCCAGAGAGGGCTGGTGGGTGGCCGAGCTCAGAGCGTCCTGGAGCAGAGGCAGGGGATGTACCTGTGTGTACCAGGGGGCGGGCACGGGGTCCTCTGGAGGGGACATGGAGAGAGCCAGGAGAGACGCCCTGGACTGGCCGGAGAGGATCCCCCCGGGAGAGGGCCGGGCGGCCTCTCAACACTAGCTCACTAAGGGGCTCCCCTCCCGGCACCCTGGGGGCTGAAGGGCCCATTGGCCTGGCTTCCCTCTGGCCTGCCAGGTTCCCAAAGCGCCCTCTCCAGGCCCCCTGTGCTCTGGAACACCCTGGCATAGTCCCAGCAGGCCAAACCCAACGACTGGAAGCTGGGCCTCCGCGTCCCATAGGGGGCGAGGCCTGGGGAGAAAACCTGTAAATCTGAAACAGAGGGGAAGGCTGCGTGCTCAGTGCTAAACGCGCGGTCAGGTGAGCGGGGGGGCAACCAAACTCACAGGTCCCCGATTGGAATCGTTTCCATGGGAGGCTGAGCACGCAGAGCAGGACACCGGCTGGGCGCACAGTGGCTTCTGACTCTGAAAGCAAGAAGGGAAAAAAAAAAACCAAAACATGCGCCGAGCTACAGGAAAAGGATGACTCGCCCGTTTCACTCCTATTCGCCTGTCTGCTTTCTCTATCTTTGCTGAACTGAAAACAGATCACCTTTAAAATCGCAACAGAGAAACTCTAGAATCGACTATTTCCAAGACGTTGACTCGGGGCAGCAAAGGATTCCCGAGGCATGGCTGAGTGACTCCGATTGGTCAACACTGCGTGACCACACGCGGGGACGTCCGTGCAGCTTCAGCAGTCAAAGGCATGCAGACAGCCCAGCCTTACACGCCCCCAGGTGTCACCTTCCTCCCAAACATCCCCTGGCCCTGGGCACAATGGCCTGGCTGCTCTGGCCCCGCCAGCCGGAACCTTCCTGCCGCTTCCTTGGAGGGTCAAGGGAGCTGCCCTCTCGGGTGGAATCCGTGCCTGCCCGAGGCGGTGACCTCCTCCCGGGGGCCAGCCTCTCGTGGCCACTTTGTGCTCACAAAGCAGGCTTTTAACTCTGTGAAATGCTTTCGCGGTTCACGACCATGCCTCCTCCCAAGGGCTCCATGAAATTCTCGGAGACCTGTCACACCCAGCAAACCGGGAGGGCTTTGATTTAGCGGACAGATGCTTGCCAGCTGACACTCGGAGAGACTGAAGGAGGCGGGGAGAATTAAATAAGAAGTGGGGTGTCAGCTCCCAAAAGGTGGCATATCTCTGCCCTAATTCCTTGACGCCCAGTGTGGCTCAGAGGTCGGGGCTGTTAATGGGCAGGGAACAAATTGGGCGCTGCCACCTGTGGCTCTTCCAAGGGGGGAGGGGGCTCCCCCCTTTACAGTTCAGGGGCCGGTTTACTCTGAGCAAAGCCCAGGTGCTCCAGGGTCTGACACTCACCTGCTTCGTGGCGCTCCCCAGCCTCTCTGAGCTTCTTCCATGATGCTGATACTTATAGGAAAGGTGGATCAGAATACCTAGGCCTTAGGAGGCTTTCTTTGTCAGCTTCCTGGTCTCTGTGAGTCGGGGGACCCTGGCACAAGGCCACCTTGCACAGTGGCCCAGGCTGTGCACTGCACAACTCCACAGATCCTGGGGTGATGCAATATGGCAATGCTGCCTGGATAACTGTGGGGTGGGCTTAGGGAGAGAAGAGACTCAGGAAAACCTGCTACCCCAACACAACATGACATAGCGTGACTCTTTCGTTTGCATGTTCATTTACTTTCATGCTTCCCCGGCTGCCGGCTCTCGAGGGCTTGTCCATCTGAATGTCGCTGTTTCTCCAGCACCTAGCACCCACCCAGCGTGACATAGCTGCTTGGGAAATATTTCTGGCGTGAACAAAGTCAGGGTTCGTGTGCGGGGTGAAGATGGGCAAAGGCAAATTTACCAGCTACCAGCTAGCCCAGAGCTCCGGGCAGCCACGGGTGGACCAGCTTCACTCTGCGTACCGCCCACCCTGGCTTCCCCGCAGGAGGGCTAAAGAAGTCAGGGGCTTGGGGTGTGGGTCAGGCGGGCTCTCAGAGGCAGTAAAATGATGGCCTTGCTTTCCACCTGCAGCTGAGGGAAGACCCTGTGACCCCAAACTCAGGCCTTCAGTGCAGAAGTGTGTGTACAGTGGCTTCCAATTCAGGACAAACAGAAACCCAACATGGCCGGGAAGAAAAAAAGCGGAGGAAATAGACCAGGTGACGGCAGCGCCGGGTGGGGGACGGCGGCAGGCTCCACCTGCCCTCTTTCTTTTTCTTCCAACTCCCAAATTTCTCTAAAGACCACGAACTACATTTAAGGAAACCTGGTTAGAAGCTGGGGAATGATCACAGAAATGGGTAGAAATGTATATATGGGTAAATTCGTTCTAGTCTTACTCACTGGAGTAAGAGATGGAACCTAACCGCAATGCCCAGCTCCTGGACCAGGTTTGATTCTCACACCATGGGCAGCTGTGCTGGTCTGGGAGCAAAGTGGAGTCGCCAGAACTCAAGGTACTCAATAAACCCAGGCTTCTAAACAATACCCACGTATAAGCCCGTTCTGATTATAAAGCAAATGTGGCTGTGGTGATAAAATTACACAATCAAGAGGGCAGAAAAAGGAGCGTGAAGTCAGCTCCGTGCTCAGCAGCCCACTTGCTAACAGGTTAGGCTGGGGCTTCTCTCTGAAGCGCCCTCTGCACACACAAGCACTTACCGGGGAGGCTTTGGTTTTGTGTGGGCACATACTGGCCCCCACTGCCATTTCGAAGGGGGCTACATAAAAAAGTTGGCTTTAAGAAACAGTCAGCATCATTCTGCAATGTAGAAGCTCCGAGTGCGCCACGACCCGCAAGCCCACTGCCCAGTGGGATCGGCCTACCCCACCAGCCCTTCTGAGCAGCTACCCCTGTATAGCAAGAGCCTGAAACGGTCCAGCTGCCCCTCTACAGGGGAATGAATCAATGAAGCATAGCATGGTCACACTGTGGGATACCACACAGCAGAGGAAGATGAATGAATTCCGAGTCCATGGGGCCGCAGGAGCAAAACTCACAAACGTAAGACAGAGGAGGGGCAAAGCACGGAGCAGCTAGCATCAGAGGCGTGTCCGGGTTCAAACAAGGAGACTGTTTTCACAAACATCAGAAGGGTGACTATGTTGGGGACAGGGGGCTGGCCTGGGTCCGCAGCGGGGCCGGAGGAAGCGTTCTTCGTGCTGAGGGTCTCCTTCCTGACCGGGTGTTGCTTCTGTGGGTCTTTGCCTTATAATTGTTAGTGAGTCTGTTTCACGGGTAAGCTCCTTCGTGTCATTTTGTAGATCCCACGTATAAGTGATGCCATACGATACTTGTCTTTCTCTGACTCCACTTAGTGTGATAATCTCTAGGTACATTCACGTTGCTGCAAATGACATCAGTTCATTCTTTTCTACGGCTAAGCAATATTCCACCGTATATATGTACCACCTGTTCTTTATCCGTTCCTCTGTAGATGGACGTTTAGGTTCTTTCCACGTTTCGACTATTGTAAATAGTGCTGCAGTCCGTGGAGTCGCAAAGTCGGACAAGACTCAGCAACTAAACAATAACAACCAGGAACAACAGGGTATATGCTGCGGGAGGGATAAATTAGAAGTTTGGGATTGGCAGATACAAACCACTATATATAAAATAGATACACAACAGGGTCCTACTGGATAGCCCTGGGAACTACATTCAATATCCTGTAATAAACCATTTTTCAGTTGCTAAGTCGTGTCTGACTCTTTGTGACCCCATGGGCTGAAGCACCCCAGTTTTCCCTGTCTTTCACTAGCTCTCGGAGCTTGCTCAAACTCATGTCCACTGAGTCGATGATGCCATCTAACCATCTCATCTTCAGTCATTGCCTTTTCCTCCTGCCTTCAGTCTTTCCCAGCATCAGGGTCTTTTCCAATGAGTCAGTTCTTCACATCAGGTGGTCAATGTATGGGAGCTTCAGCTTCAGCACCAGTCTTTCTAATGAATATGCAGGGTTGATTTCCTTTAGCATTGACTACTTTGATCACCTTGCAGTCCAGGGGGCTCTCAAAAGTCTTCTCCAGAACCACAGTTCAAAAACATGAATTCTTCGGTGCACAACCTTCTTTATAGTCCAACTGTCACGTCATAATAAACCATAATGGAAAATAATATGAAAATGAATATATATATACACACATATATATGTAGGACTGAACCCCTTGGCCATACATCAGAAACTAACACAGCGCTGTAAATCAGCTACACGCCAGTTTTAGAAGGGTACTAGTGAAACTGCATTGTGCCTTTTATGTACTTTCTAGCATGTATGCTATTTTCCACAAAAACAAGAAGAAGAAAGCAAAAGGTCCCAAAGAGAAGCCCAGATAGTAGCAGGCTGACCTCTGGAAGGTGAAATGCTGGGTAATTTCCACTTTCATGTTAATAAAATCATAACCATCCCCTGAGTGCTTGACATCTGTCATCTAATTTAATCCTCACAACAATTTTGAAACTAGCTTTTATTACCCGCCTTTCACACCTAGAGAACCCAAAGCCCAGAGGGGTGGCTGGTGTTACACAGGGAGGTGGGACTCCTGCTCCCATCCTGGGGGGCCAGGCACTTGGATGGCTTGACTTCAAAACTGCCCGTAAGTGACTTCTGTCAACACCGCCAGAGAAGCCGGGCAGAAGGAAGGGCCGCCGCGGCCCGGCCGGGCTGGGCTCCAGGTGGCTGGACCTGGGCTGCCCTGGCTGCCCCAGCCTGGGGCCAAATGGCTGGGCCGCTGAGGCTAGAGGAGTCCAGGGGCTGCTGCCTTCCTCAGTGCTACAAGCAGGTTGTAAAGCACTTTGGGGACCAATTGACACCAGGATAGGGAATTGCACCCTCGAGGTGGTTTGTGACCCCATAAATTGCCTTGAGGTGGGAGGCAGCTGGGAGCAATGTAGCCAGTTCTCCGGGGGCTGTGACTCTGGAGGTGTGGCATTCCACAGGGCCGTGGCCCTCGGCTGAGCGAGACCCTGGAGCAAAGGTGGATGAGCTCCAACCCCCCAGGGACAGGGCTGGGGTGCCTCCAGTCACTGCAGGCCGTTGAGAGTGGGCTTGTGTACCTACCAGGGGCCTCGTGAGGGTCCTCCTGGATACCCAAGTCAAGGTGCCTTGGGTCCAGAGGTCAGAAGGGCCACACCAGGCTCTCATGCCTTCCAGGTGTGGACAAGCCCACCGGGAGCATCAGCTGTGTTACCGAAGAGGCACCTGGCCCACCTGCTTGCGTACACAGGATCACCAGCACCACCTGATTGGGTGTCTGAGCACTCACTGTGTGTTGTGTTCCGGCCATCCTGACATTTAAGGGATGGAGGGAGCCTCACGAGTTCCTGTTTCCAAGGGGGAAACTGAGGCCCAGAGAGCCAACCTGGCTCACCAAGTCCAGCGGGCCTTGGGATCCAAGACTTCCTGATTCAAACACAGCCGGTGCCCCTACTAGCCTATAAGATGTTCTTGCAACTGAGAACAAGGTGCCCTCACTCTCTACAGATGCAGCCCCATGCTGGGCATCCAGCTTGGTGGGCCTGCCAGAGTTCAGGCTGGGAAAGCCTTTGTGCAGTGTGTAGCCTGCACAACTGTACAAGGCAGACCTGTCTGGGCCCTGTGTGCAAGGTTGTGCACTCATGTGTGTGTATAATGCATGTGTGCACTTCTCTGGACAGCCTGTGGGTCACTTTCATCAGGTTCTCAAAGGGGTTTGTGACCTCATATAATGACAATAATCTCTGGAACACTGGGGACTCCAGCAGCTCCTTGAGTCACCTAAGTTCAAGAGGGCTTTCCCCGCCCATGGTGCCAGGCCCGCCTGGGGTTTGGGAGACAGAGTGCCTGGGAGCTGGGATTTCCCCCGCCCCCGCCGCATCTGTCGAAAGAACAATGCACTATCATGTTGGATAACCCTCAGAGCAATGCTGCAAGGCCACAGGTGCGGGGGCTGCCTTCATTCCGGAGGCCAGAGCCCAGGCTTGGAGGGCTCTGTGGACTTGCCCGGGCCCAAGTGGCAGGTGGGAGGAGGCAACTGCCTCATGTCAGTGGCAGAGTTGGCCCAGGCCAGGGTGCCTGTCCATCTGGGTCTCTGGAGCCCGGAACCAGCACCTGCAGACACGCAAGAGGACGTGGTCCCCGGCAGAATGCTGGCCACAGCAGAAAGGCCCGAAGCTCCAGCATGGGAGGCTCCCCCACATGCTGCCTCCCCGAGTGCTTCCTGCTCGGCTGTTTGTGCTCAGACCCTTGGGTCTGAATTGCCAGGGTCAGGTTTAAGAGCTGAAGGTCAGAGGTTGCCCAGGCACCCATGCCAGGCCAGAGGGCTGACCTTTGTGTGACTAAATCGAAGGACCCTGGGACCCAAAGAGGGGCTTCAGACCCCTGGCCGCCATCTGAAATGCTGCTTGGGGGTTGATCCTAATCACCCCTAATTTAGGGGCCAAATGGCCAATTAAGGGACCGTTTGAGAGTCAGAGAAGCAGAAGATGAATGGAGGAGACAGCTGAAGCGCAGCTGAAGCCCTGCGTCAGAGCTGGTCACGGGGTTCAGCCTGGGAGGGAGGGGGCCTCTTCTCTCGGCATCAGGGGACCCTGGGGTCTGCTGTCCTCCCCCGACCCTGTGGTTGCCAAGGGCCCCAAAAGCCACCAGAGTCCCAGTGGCAGCATTTCCATGAGGCTCACTGCAAAGTGAGCCCCCTGCAGCCGCTGGACTCTGGGGTCCCCGCCCCTGCCTGCTCACTGTCGTCTGAACGTGCTTCCATCAAAGCCAGGACCGCTCCATCTAGACGAAGCAGCGTCCCCACCCTAGTGCATCATCCAGTCTCCTGTGTGCGTGTGTTTATGTGTCTGTGTGTGTGTACGTGAGTGTGTGTGTGAGAGAATCCATGAGTGTGGGTGTGTGCAATTGTGTAGTGCATGTACACGTGGGTGTGCATAGGTGTGCAAGAGTAAATGTGACATTGTGAGTGTGAATGTGTGTGCCTGTGTGTATGCGAAACCAAGAAACACGCAAGAAATACACAAGCAGTGGGAACATCAGACAGTACCACCGCTGAACTGAGCGGCTTCACACAACCGACTCAGCTGAATATCCCAAGTCCAGGAACTGGGGACTCTGCGGTATCTGCTCACGTGGCTGCCTGGGCTCCCCAAGGTGGCTTTCATGCACAGGAGGCTAAGAAGTGCCCGTGGCCACCGTCACAACAGGGCCTGAGTGCCCTAGCCCCCCAACCCCCACCAGGCCCCCATCCAGAGCCTCAGCCTCGGCCTCCCCGGCTTCTCTCCCGAGCAAGGCCACCTGCACCCCGGCCCCACGACCCAGGTGCTCAGAGCGGAGGAGTGGGCCTCACCTCTGGAGCGCCTCATGGGCATCTTAGAAAAGATCCACCCAAGAAGGGTGGTCCACCCACAGCTGGGTCCTGGGGCCCCTGGTGCAGAGGCTGGACCAGAGTGGGGATGTGTCCTGAGCAGCCAGGTCGCCCCGTCCAGGGAAGCCTAAAAGCCCGGGAGGGAAAGGGACTCGAGAGTGGGGGCAAGGTGGGTGGGATGGGGGTCTCAGAAGAGCCTTAGCTTTGCTCTAAAGAGGGGTCCCGGAGGGCCAAGCTCAGGCGGGAATCCAGGGAGGCAGTGCAGGTGAATGGGGTGGGGGTGGGGTCAGAGGTGGCGGTCAGCAAGCTGAGGGCTAAGAACCAGCCACTGGGTGTTCCGTCAGTGCGAGAAGCAGGGCAGCTGGAGGAGGGCGTCCTGGGGCTGGTTTATGCTTAACACGGGGTGTCTGCCGCTCAGGACAGAGGAGAAACTGGGGGTGTAGGAGAAGGAGGCAGAGATGGGTGAGGGAAGGGTCCAGGCCTGGGAACGGGGGGCGGGAGGGGAGGAGTACATGGGGAGTCTTCCAGCTGCTCTGTGTTCCCCATGAACTAGCACTCACGGTTCCCAGGTAAGACTGAGGAGAGGAGGTCTGGTGGGAAAGGCTCTTCTCCAAGTTTCTATGGACCAGACACTTGAACTCAGAGAGGTTGGGTCACTTGCCCAAGGTCACACAGCAAGCACACACATGTGGGTTGGACATCACTCTCCCAGCTCCTGGCCCGGGTACTGTGCCTGGAGAGCTTGGGAGTGGGGCCTGGAGGGATGAAGGCAGCCCCCTGTGCTCCCCAGCCCCCCAGCCCCTCCTCACTGTGTCCTTGCTCTTGGCAGGACCTCCTCGCCATCCACTGTGGCAGGGATGGGGACAACCAGTCCTGGCCGTGGACCCACCTGTCCAGCATCAGCCAAGCGTGGAGGCAAGGGCAGACCCCAGAGCAGGAGTAGAAGAGTCCAGAGGTGAGGGAAGTGTCCTGTGCCAGCTGCACCCTACAGACGCCCTCTGCCAGTCCCCCCTGCATATGCCAGGGTCCTTTGGGCAGAAGCCACGCAGCACTCACCCGACCTGTCCTGGCCTGGTGCTGGGCTGTGCACGCAGTGGGTGAGCACCAGGTGCTTCCTGAGTGAATGGACTGATGGTGGGTGAACATGGAGGGGAAGGGCTTGGTGTTGAGGGGAGGGGCGGGTCCTGGCCCTGTCACTCTGCACCGCCTGTCCAGGGGGACCGAGGGGTCCCCAGGACTCGGGGCTTCCACTGCTAAGACCAGGATGTTCTGGTCACCCTATCTGTATCTCAGGCACCGAGCCTCCGTCCTCTCCCGCCCTGAACCAGGGATTAGAGAAGCTGCCATCCAGGGGTGTGCCTGTGAACCCCCCACGCCCACAGACAGTGGGAGACCCCGAGTCCCTCATGATCCAAATAGAAAGGACCCCTCAGCTAATGATCAAACCCCAGCTCAGCAGGGAAATGCCACCCCTGCCCCCCAAACACACACCCTCCTGAGCCCCAGGTTAAGGCATTCCTGTGCCAGGAGTCCTCCAAACCAGCTTGCTGACAGCGGTCTCAAGGCAAAGGCCCAAGAGTGGCCTTCAGTCCTGGCTACTGGATGGGATGGGGGCCAGGGCCCACCCCCACTTGGGGACCAGTGTGGTTCCCCCATCCCCACCTGTGGCTTTGTGGTCTGGGGGGTCTTATCAGTTGCTCTGTAATTGAAAGTGATTTGTTTGGGCTGAAAATAATCTGTTTTGGAGGTTAACGTGATTATCTCCCAGAGGGAGGGGGGGCTTGCTACCTGCTCCCCCAGGCTGCTCACTATTACCATCCATTACCATAAAGATCTTCTTCAAAGGGCAGCCCTTCCCCCAGGCCAGCCCCTTAAGGACAGGGCTGAGGCACCAAGGGCGGCAATAAACTTTCTGCTGTTAAATGATGGCTGAAGTGTCAGACACATGAGGCCTGCTAATTGGGAACCCGGGTCTCTGAGGGGTTTTCCACAGTCCTGCTCATTCTCCACCACCAGACCCTGCAGGCAGCACCCAGGTGACTGACCACCGTCCCCTGTGTTAGGCTCCCAAAGTCCTTGGCCGATCCTCAGAAACAGTCTTCTGAATCTTCTCAACAACCCATGAGGCAGGGTAATTTGTGCCCATTTCACAGATAAGGAAACTGAGGCTCAGAGAGAGGAAAAGACCTGTCCAGGCCACCCAAGGAGGAAGTGAATGATAACAGGATTGAAAGCTGGGCCTGAGCACCCACCACTCCATCACAAGACCATGAAGACGTGAATTCCCAGGTGTGGGCCCCGTGGTTTCAGCTGTGGGGTGTTTGTGCGACACTTACTGAGGTCACTCAGGCCCATGGCTCACTTAGGCCAGATCTGATGGTCCCAGCGCCTCACGAAGACCTCTGAGTTCCAAAAGGAATCAGGCAGCAGAGGGCGAGAAGGTGGGCAGGTGGGCCTCCATTAACCAGACATCCTGGGAGTGGCCAGGATCCGGAGGACGATGGTGTCGGGCACGGCAGGCAGGCATCTGGGTGCTGTGAGGAGCTGCATCGGTGTTGGGGGACAGTGGTGTCCAGGCCCTGCCAGCCAGTCCCCACGCCCTTCATGGCTGGGGGCAGGGCGGGCATTGGGCGATCCTGTCCTGTGGCTTCTCCCAGCTTTTCCAGGGGAGACAGCCCATCTCCTGAGATATCCTGCAGAAGCTGGAAGCCCCAGGCTGTAGACCCTGCACAAACATCAAAAATCCATCAGGAAAAGGGAAGTCAGGAAAGCAGGCCTCTTTCTCCCCTGGCCCCCTGGGGCCACCCTCCACTATAGCAGTGGCTGTTTGGGTGGTGCCGGGCAGAGAAGAATAAGGATCTTTCATAGACACCCTGGCAGGCCACAACACAGAGTGAAGGAATGTAGAAGACGGTGACCTTTTGCAGAAATTCTCCTTTCCCGGCCGCCCAAGTATCTGCTGGCTTTTCCTGGGGCTTTTCCAGGGGGTTTCCATGGAACCTCTTCCTTCCCTCCAGTTGGAACACCCGGGAAGGCGAGGCCTCTGTCTGGGGACTCCCGGGTGGGGGCGCAGGCCAGGGGCCCTCCCAGGTCTCCCCTCTTGAAAATGAATCGAGCCAGCTTCCGGCGCCGGCCTCTGCAGGGTGCAGCGGTCCTCCGGGCCAGTGGCCGATTCACACTCGGTTGTGCTGTTCACCTACCTCTTCCCACCAAAAGGAGCGTTCATAGGCGGGGGAGTTAGTAGGCAGTGCCAGCCAGTGCTGGAGACATAAGAGACTTGGTTTCAACCCCTAGGTCGGGAAGATCCCCTGGAGGAAGGCATGGCATCCCACTCTAGTATTCTTGCCTGAGAATCCCACGGACAGAGGAGCCTGGCAGGCTACAGTCCATGAGGGTTGCAAAGAGTCAGAACGACTGAAGCAACTTAGCATGTACGTACACACGGGACAAAGAGGAGCCAAATATGCCTAGAGGTGATGCCCGAGGCAAGATGAAAGCACAGCGTCTCGGATTTCTTGAGCAAACTCTCGGGGTATTTACCGGACAGTGATGTTCTGGTGATCTCTTACTATTAATATATGGCAGCCACCCCAAAGCTTAGGGGCGTAAGATACCCGCCGTTTGTTTGTTCACCGTCCTGAAACCTGGGCAGGGCTGGGGTGCTCACGCTCCCTCTATGAGGGGCCTGTGCCACTCCAGTGGATGCCTCTATCTGGGAGCTTCATTGAGTCTGGAACTTCCAGGATGGCTGGACCCGGCGGGCAGGTACCCCCAGGGCTGCACAAGCTGGGGGCTGCCAAGGCCCTGTTCTCTCACTGCACGGTCTTTCCAGGAGGGTGGGTGATCCTTTTGCCAATGGTTCTTCCAACCGGAAGAAAGGAAAAGAGGGTGGGGACCTGCTTCTTAGCCACTGACCAGAAGAGCCGCTCTTCTGCTGGCATTCTGTTGGCAAGAAGTGGTCGCAGGGCTCTATCTAGATCTAGGAGAGGCTGGGAAGCACACTTATGGGGAGGGAGATGGAAGCTCATTAGCTACAACCTCACCCTGAATGCTGCAGCAGTCAGGAAAGCCTAGGTTATGCTGCAGTAACAAACATCCCCCAAATCTCAGCAGCTTGAGACAGCAAATTCGATCTTCCAAGGCCTATGTCCCTCCAGGGTCAGCAGGGGATTATTTGTCTGTTTCTCAGAGAACCAGACTGATGGAGGGGCCCCCTCCCCAGGTGCCTTTACGGTTGCAGAGGCAGGGGCACTGTGGATCACTGGTTCTTAAAGCTTCTGCCCAGGGTGGCCATTTTACGGGTCAGAGCAAGTCCCCTGGCGAGGGCTGGGTTCAAATGATATCAGGTTCCCAGGATGAGAGAAGTGAGCTGCTCAGACATGGCCACAGCGGGGGTCTGAATCTCCTTGGGTAGCAGGCTACTCTAGTACTGAGCCCAGGAGCCACCAGGCTGTGGGAAGAGCAGCTCAGTCTTCCATGTCCTTGTCATCAGAGATCCAGCCTTGAGGCCCCAGTGTGGGAAGAGCCCCCAGAAGGCAGGCTGTCAGGAGCTGAAGACCTCCACTGTGGACAGCTGGAAGTCCCACCCAAGGCACCTTTGGCTTCATCCTGAAAAGAAGGCCACCCCCAAGGAATGGAAGCTGGGGAGAGCACGGTTGGTTTTAAGAGGACACACTAGCCTGGTAGCCGATGTCAAGGGTGAGTCAGCTGTAAGTAAAGGAAAACTCAACCCAATTATGTAGGGGAAGAAAAAAATTGAAAGAGAAAATTATTGATTCATCCAACTAGGTAGGTGGGAATTTCTGCCTTCCGGTCTAGTTTGTTCCAGGAGTTCAAAGGGGATCATGAAGACCTTGCTTCTTTTTCTCAGTCTCTTGGTTCTGCCTCCTCTAGGCTGGATCCAGGCCTGGATAATCACTTCTAAATGGCATAGCACCCAGTCCCTGAGGATAGGATGAGAGCACCTCCCCAGGTCCCAGGATTTCCCTGCTTGGACGAACTTGGGCCATGTGCCATCTCTGAACCAATGATTGCTGTTGGAGGACTGACATGCATTGGTCGGCCAGGCCTAGGTCACATGATTTGCCAGGTGGGGGAAAGAGACTGGGGAGGGAGAGTTTCCTTATCATGCATGCATGCAGAGTCGTGTCCGACTCTTTGCGACCCTGTGGACTGTGGCCCACCAGGCTCCTCTGTCTGTGGGATTTCCCAGGCAAGAACACTGGATTGGGTTGCTGTTTTCTGCCCCAGGGGATCTTCTCGACCCAGGGATCGAACCTGTGTCTCCTGCATTGGCAGGCGGATTCCTTACCACTGAGCTACCTGGGAAGCCTTTCTTTATCATGTGAAATCTTAAAACAAAATTCCGCATTTGAAATTGCAGCTGTGCCCCTTCAAGTTACAGAGTCCCAAGCCTTTCTTTGGCCTTAGTTTACCTCTGGCATGAGGTACCAGCTGATACACGACATGGGTTTCGTTCGCTTGACCACATCACACAGCAGGTGGGAACTTAGTTTCCCGACCAGGGATCGAACCTGTGCCCCCAGTGGATGGGCAGAGTCTCAGCTACTGGGCTGCCAGGGAAGTCCCTGATATGCTGCACATTTTTAAGAGCTTCTTCCTTATTTGTCTTCGCCACCGAAGTGTCAGCGCCAGGAAGGAGCGGAGGCCGCCGGTCTTATCTATTCAATGCTGTAAGCCTGCATAGCAGGCTGTCTAGAAGGGGCTGTGGAGTGAATGGATGAATGAAGAGGCTCCCGTAGGCTGCAGGAAGGTAGCGGTGGCCTTTCTGAGCGCAGCCTGGAGGCCTGGCGCTGTGCTAAATGCCGCCCATCAGCTGTCTCAGTTAAGCCCCCAGCAGCCCTCCCCAGTTTCCGATGAGGCTCAGAGAAGCTCCGTCACCTGCCGGAGGACACAGAGGACGTGGGGCCAGAGCCACTCGGTCCCAAGCCCACATTCTCACTCCTTACCCACTGCCTCCACGGAAGCTCGACAGCTAAGAGCAGGCGACGGGTGGGACTAAACCACCAGAGGATTAACCCCCAAGAGGACCTTAAAAATGCCTGTCCTTCGGGACTCTTGGAGACAGCTGATGGAAGTTTAAACCGGAACCACTGGTTTGGAAAAACGATCTGGCGTTATCTGATCCCGGCGAAGGTGAACACATCTTCCCATGCGATGACTCAGCCCCGAGGTGCTGGAGAGATCCGTGCACCGCAGACAGCGTTGCTGGGAAGAGAACAGGACCTGAGCGTTGCCCCTCCTGCCACCAGGAGGGCCACTTGAATCCATGGGGACAGAGCCTGAGGTCCAGAGAGCTGACGCTGTGCAGCAAAGTTCACGGCTGAGCAGATTCCGGCAGCATTTGTGGTCCGGCTTGTGTGTAAATCGCATGTGCGTGCGCGGGGCACAAGCCTTCACGTGCACGAATGCATGTGTGCTGGCATTCACACGTGTGCAGTCCAGCAGGGCTGCGGTCTGGCCCTGGGGAGTGTCCCACACATGGCTGCTCAGACCTCCAGGCTGCCCACTGCCCTCCAAGAATGTGTCTGCTCTCCCTTGCCCAGAGCTGATGCTCCTCAAATCTTTAGGCGGCAGGATCCCCCAAGAGGGGGTGAGGCCCCTAGTGGGGGCTGCTGACTCAGGCACTGGGCCAGCCATCTGCAATCAGGGGCTTTGTGACCCTATGAAATGGGGCGGAAAATGCCGGCCCTGTGTGTCCGCGTGGGGGAGACACAGCGAGACACGGTGGGGATTCAGACATCAGATGGCAGTCCAGCTGCCGGGCGTGTGGCCAGCTTAGCCTGCCGGCTCCTAGAGAGCTGGGCTCCGGGGCAAATCTGGGAGACTGAAGCCACCTGTCGGTGTGGGAGCCTGCCCGCCAGCGTCCCTGGGAACACCTGGTCTTCTTGCTCTGCGGTAGCCAGCCTCCAAGACCACCTCTGGTGACCCGTCTCCTGGGGCTCCGTGCCCTTGCAGAGACCGCTCCACGCTGCGGCAGCGTGGCTCTGTGCGACCAGCAGAACACGGCAGAGCCGATGGTGTGTGACCTCCCAGGCATCACTGCCGCTGCCTCGCTCTTGGGTTACTTGCTCCAGGGGCGGCTTGCTGCCCTGTCGTGAGGTGACCCCAGCAGCTGCCTGGAAAGGTCCATGTGGGAGAAACTGAGACCCCGTGCCAACAGCTGCGGAGGGAACCACCCTGGAGGCTCATCTTCCAGCCCCGGTTAAGCCTTCCGATGAGACCGTGGCCCCAGCCAACTGCTTGACTCCGACATCAGGAGAGCTCTTGAGACAGAAACAGCCGGCTACATTTCCCCCACGTTCCCAATACTGAGCTGCCATCTGAGATCATAACTGCCCCTTGCTCTTTTCAGCCTCTACCTGTCCAAATAGTCTGCTGGCAACAATAGATGATGACTTTGCTTCCCCGGTGACTCATCGGTAAAGAATCTGCCTGCAATGCCGGAGCCCAAGGAGATGAGGGTTCAATCCCTGGGTTGGGAAGATCCCCTGGAGAAGGGCACGGCAACCGACTCATGGACAGAGGAGGCTGTCATGCGGCAGTCCATGGGGTTGCAAAGAGTTGGACGTGACTGAAGCGACTTAGCATGCACAGACACCCTTTTCCATTTATTGAACACTCAGCACATGAATGTTTTGCATCCTGCATTAGTTTCATCATCACAGAAACCCTGAAGGTGGATGTAGTGGTCCCCATTGCATAGAAGAAGACACCGAGGTTCAGAGAGGAGCAGTGACTGGGCAGAGGCAGAGAGCCACGCTTCTAAACCCAGATTGTGTGAGCGTGTTCAGCGCTCAGTTGCGTTAGACTCTGCAACCCAAGGACTGCAGCCTACCAGGCTCCTCTGTCCATGGGATTTCTCAGGGAGGAACACTGGAGTGGGTTGCCATTTTCTACTCCAGGGGATCTTCCCGACCCAGGGACTGAACCCGCATCTCTTGCGTCTCATGCACTGGCAGGCGGATTCTTTACCACTGAGCCACCTGGGAAGCTCCATACTGTCAACCCGAAAACCTCTTTTCCTTAAGCTCCGCACCTTCCTTGCTTCCTCGCTTTGGAAGCAGAGGTCACTGCCGGAAGTTGGGCCCAGGTGTCTGTCGGGACATTCCAGTTGCACAGAGAATTTTTTAAAATTTGATTTATTTGTTTTGGCCATGCTAGGTCTTTGTTGCTGCCCGTGGGCTTTCTCTAGCTTCGGCGAGTGGGACCTGCTCTCTAGTCGTGGGTGGCAGGCCTCTCACTGCGGTGGCTGCTCCTGCTGCAGAGAACCGGCTCTAGGGTGCCTGGGCTCAGCAGTTTCGGCTCAAGGGCTTAGTTGCCCCGTGGCGTGTGGGATCTTCCCGGATCAGGGATCAAACCCATGTCCCGGCAAGCGGATGCTTAACCCCTGGACTCCAAGGGAAACCCCCAAGAGAATTCTCTAGAGTAATGGCTACAAGAACAACTAGAATTTGTTCTTTTTCCCCAGGGCTGCTATAACAAACTGTTGCAAACTTAGAGGCTTCAAAGCCCAGACATGCACTCTCTCCCTTTGGGAGGGCAGAGTCTGGAATCAAGGTGTCCGCAGAATCAAGGTGTCCACAGAGCCATCCTCCCACTGAAGGCTCTGGGGGAGAACGCTTCCTGCCTCTTCCAGCTTCTGGGGCTCTGGTGTTCCTGGGCTGGTGGCCGCGTCCCTCCAGCCGCTGTCTCCTCCTCACACGGCCGCCTCGTCTGTGCGTCTGCCTTCTCCTCTTCCGTCTCTTGGTCGTGGGATTCGGGGCTCCTCCTGAAGCAGCATGAGCTCATCTTGGTCCTTACCTGAGTTACCTCCACAGAGACCCTCCTCCAAATGAGGTCATGTTTGGAATCCAGGAAAATGATGCAAATAAACTTCTTTACAAAACAGAAGTAGACTCCCAGATACAGAAAACAAGCTCACAGTTACTAAAGGGGAGAGGGAGAGGGATACATTGGGATTAACAGACACTATATATACAAAATAGATAAGCAACAAAGACCTACAGCAGAGGGGACGATATTCACTATCTTATAACAACCTGTAATGGAAAAGAATATGAACAGAATATATGTGTATATATATAATACACCTATGAATCACTTTGCTGTATACCTGAATCATTATAAATAATTATACTTCTTTTTTTTTTTTGGCTGCACTGCCCTGCACATGGGATCTAGTTCTCCGACCAGGGATCAGACTTGCACCCCCAGCCTTGGAAGTACAGAGTCTTAACCACTGGACCACCAGGAAAGCCCATATACTTCAATCACAGAAAGAAAACGTCCCAAGTGGGCAGGAATTTCGGCAGAGGGGACATTATTCAACCCATTTCACACTTGCTTGGTGTTTTGTTATTTATAAGATCCCAGCGCGGCTCAGTGAACCCGAAAGGTAGGTGTCAGTATTATTTGACACCGATAGTCGTAAGGGCCTTCCCCTGGGGGCTCAGTGGTAAAGAATCCGCCTGCAGTGCAGGAGACCGGGGTTTGATCCCTGGGTTGGGAAGATGCCCTGGGGAAGGGAACGGCTGCCCACTAAAGTATTCTTGCCTGTGAGACTGGCTCAGCTCCGGGATGGGCCTCAGGCCTCCCAGCCAGCAGGTGGTGGAGTGGGGCTTCTCACCCCAGGTATGTGACCTGGCATCCATCCACACAGGTGAGTCCGGCAGCCTGTGCGCTCCGGGTCCACACCGCAGCCCGACAGGGTCCTGGCCTTCCCTGGCCTTGCAGGAGCTGCCGCTGCAGGTGGCTGCTGGGGGCCACTCCAGGTGGGCTCGGAGGCCATCAGAACCTGGTAATGATCGGGGAGCTCTCCTCGCAGAGTTCCCTAATGGTCCATTAAAGGCAAGTTGGGACCTCATGATTACAGGGAAAGTTCAGCGGGCTTCCTCTTTGAAATACACAAAGGCTGCTCAGGTGATGGCTTGAGCTGCGGCGTTTGAAGTGGCCGTCCTCCTAAGGAACATCTGGTAGGCTGGGCCGCCCGCACTACAAACACGCCGGGCACAGCTGGCCCTCAAAGGCTGCCCGGGCCAAACACGGGGGCCAGGTCCTGCTTTTTTCTTTGGTTTTGACTCGCCCCAAACTCTCGGCTGCTCACTTGTACCTTGCTTTGGTGGGTGGGTGGGTGGGTCAGGAGTGNTCACTTGTACCTTGCTTTGGTGGGTGGGTGGGTGGGTAAGGAGGGGGGGGTCTTTCTTTTTATTTTTCCCTGAGCTGAACTTCAGAGAATATGAACACCAAAGAACCCAGGGTTGCCTCATTAATTCAGGATTAGTGCCGAGCCCAGCGATTACTGTGGATTCTCAACAACAGCTAAAAGAACTCACACAGTCAAGACCAGAGGACTGCCCTGATCAGAGCCCCATCACAGGATTCTAGGCAGTATTTTAGGGATCAGAAAATCCCCCTTTTTTCTAATCATCCATGCATTCAACAAGTAGTTATTAAGTGCCTACTATGTGCCAGGTAGTGGGAACAGCAAGTGCAAAGGCCCTGGGGCAGAGAGAGCTTGGGCATTGGAGAGCCAGCAAGAAAGGGCAGTGTGGCTGGAGGGTGGTGGGCAAAGGGGTACAGGGAGAATGAGGGGGCCATGGCAGGGATCCACAGCAGAGCCCAATTCCCCAGGGCACATGGGTCTTCGCTGGGCACCACTGGAGTCCGGGGCACCAGAGGAGTGACTTAAGTTTAACAAGCATTTCCTGTGTCTCCTTTCTCAGATGTCTTTCAATAGGGAACTCCAAGCAGGGCCCACATCTGACTCTTATCCCGGCCCAGCATGCAGCCTTGGGCCTGGCACACAGTGGTGACTTGGCCCTTGTCAGCTTACCAGCTCAGTCAAGTCCAATGCCAGGGAGCAAGGTGCCAGTGATGGACCCAGGAGCCTTCCCCAAGATTGTTAGGGGAAGGGGATATGGCTAGTTTGGAGATTAATCCCCTTCCGAGGGGGGTGGACTCCTCCACAGCAACGCAGAGAGCATCCCCTCTCAGCCCTGGCTGGTACGGACCAGCACTCTGCTGCCACCGCACTGCAGGGTGTTCGGAGGGGATGGAGCCTCGTGCCGAAGGGCAGAAGCGCCCCTGACATCCTCTCGTCCCTCCTTTCAGCCTCCCTGCCTCATCTAGTCTCCGGGGCTTCCCAGACCCTCACGTGGAACCTGAGAAGACAGCGAGTGTTGGATCCAGCGGCAGCTTTAGGGAGAGAGTGGTCGAGTGAGTGAACGCTGGTCCACAATGGAACGCCGTCTGTCTTCCCTGGCCCCGGAATACCTTCCCCGGCCCCTCCAAATCCCTCCTTGGCTTCCGGCCTTCCTGGGCAGGAAGGGCCAATGGCTGGGCGATGTGTAGCCCGCTTAGACCGGGGTGGGGGGCCGTGATGAGTCTGCACATCTGTGTCCTGCGATGGGCTGGAAGGATTTCCAATAAATCTTTTTTTTTTTAAGGTCTGTTTGTTTGTTTGTTTTTGACCGTTCTGGGTTTTCGTTGCTTCGTGGGCTTTTTCTCTAGTTCCAGAGAGCCAGGGCTACTCCCTAGCTGTGGAGTGCGAGCTTCTTATTGCTGTGATTTCTCTTGTTGCCGAGCACAGGCTGTAGGGTGCTCAGGCTTCAGAAGCTGCGGCACGAGGGCTCAATAGTTGCGGCTCCCCGGCTCCAGAGCGCAGGCTCAGTGGTTACGGAGCACACGCGGGCTTAGCTGCTCTGCGGCCTGTGGGATCTTCCCAGATCAGGGATCAAACCTCTGTCTCCTGCATTGGCAGGCAAATTCCTCACCACGGAGCCACAGGGGAAGCCCTCCGAGAGATCTTGATGCTTTCTTCTTTTTCCATCTCTGAAATGTTTTCTGGTTCCAAGAGTTTGCCATGGACATTTTAGAAATAATCGAGGATAGAGGTGCCCACACAGACACCCACGCAGTGCTTTTATGATTCCCCCACCCAGAGATGGGCAGCTTAAGTCTTTGGGCCTCTATCCTTCCATAATTTCTATGCATAATCATATCTATTTATATTTTCCAAACACCTTTCTTTTCAAACTGTTGCTGACCTGTTCTTTTCACTTAAGGTCTGGGGAGCAAATTTCTGAGGCTTTTCTTTTTGGCCACACCATGCAGCATACAGGATCTTGTTCCCTGACCAGGGATCAAACCATGGCCCCTGTGTTGGCAGTGTGGAGTCTTAACCAATGGACTACCAGGGAAGTCCCCGTTTCTGCATCCTTTAAATGTCACAGAAGGTCAGTTCAGCATGATTCTCTGCGCCCTTCCGGGAGGCACTGACCTTGCATCCTTCTCCGAGTATAAGTTTTTCTGATTGTGGAGAATACAGGGAACACAAGATGGATCATTTCAACCGTCTTGAAGTGTATGATTCTGATGCATTGAGTCCATTCACAATCTGTGTGACCACCACCCCCGTCTAGTTCCAGAACACCCTCACCCCACAAGGAGTCAACAGCCCTGAGCCATCAGCAGTCAGCCCCATCTGCCCCTGCTTCAGCCTCTGGGGACTGACCTATTCTGGACGTGTCATAGACAGGGAATCCTGCACCACGTGGCCTTGTGGGTCTGGCGTCTCCACGTGGCAGAATGTCTTCAGGGCCCATCCCCGCTGCTGCCTGCGTCAGGGCTTTGCTCCTTCTGATGGCCGAGTGATATTCCACTGCGTGGATGGACCAGATTTTGGTTCTCTGTGTATCATTTGGGTGCGTGGGCTCTTTCTGGCCTTTGGTCACTGTGAATAGTGCTGGCTGAGCCTCTGTGCGCAGGTTCTTGTGTGACATGAGTTTTCATTTCTTGTTTTTCATTTTGTATCCCTGGGAGTCGAATTGCTGGGTCCTGGGTTGCTTCTACTTTTAACTCACTGGGGAACTGCCTGAATGTTCTGCACAGAGGCTGCCCACTGCACAGTCCCTCCAGCAGACGTGCAGCAGCTTCAGTGCTCCCAGTGATCCCGAGACCCCAGGCCTCGGGGGCTGAGTCGCAGGGGGGTGCGTGGGGGCACTTGCTTTCACTGCCATGTTGCTCTCAGTCCCAGTAGGCCCTCTGGGTGGCAGGCACCTTGAGGGGATGGACGGCCCTGGGCGACTCTGGGCTCATCCGGCCCCTCCCGGGGACCTCATTTCAGCCTCTGGGCTGGTGCTGTGCATACAGAGGCTGCCCTGAGCATCAGTACTTCTAGGGGGAGAACTTGGGAGGTTCTGCCTCCAGCAGGCAGCCCAGGGCCTCAGTTGGAGGCAGGGAGGCTGGCCTCATCAAGGACCCCGAGATGGGGTTGGGGGAGGGCCCTCTGCATCCAAATTCTTCCTGGGCAAGCTCTGGTCATGCCCAGAACCCCACTTTCTATAAATCGCTGGTGTGGAAGCTGAGAGGGGTCTGCACCCCTCTGGATGGGTTGAGGGAGGGGACTGGAGCTGCTGGCGGCCAGGAGGTGACATGTGAGTCTTCAGCCAAAGTTTCCTCAGCGCCGTCCCAGGAGCTTGGGCTGGGATCTTGGGAAAGTAGAGGAAGAAGGGGAGTCTCATCTTCCAGTGAGTGAGGTTCTTACAGGCGGGAAGATGCTCCCAGAATGTTGCGGGACACGTGCCCTTGTGATCGGGTGTGATCAGGCCAGGAGCTGGGAAGCTAGCCCATGTCTAGGGTTAGGATGCGACTCCCAAGGACCGCTGGGGTGAGGAAGTACATATGATGACATGCCCAGACAGGGGGGTCCTGAGCTCGCAGGAGCCAGGCCTGGAACCCTCAGGTCAGCACCCATTATGGAAGAGAAAGGACAGCTCCCCTGGAGGCCCTGAAGGAGAGCAAAGCCTAGGAGGGAGGCAAGAAGGGGGATCTCTGGGCGGGTGAAGGGCAGGGCGGAGGCCTGGAGGCGGCCCGGACCAGGACAGAAGAACGGGCTGGCTGGGCTGCATGTGGGGCCTGGAACACCAGTCCAAGGCAGGCGTCCCCAGCCCCTGAGCAGGACATCACATCCCTTGGCCTGCCCCGAAGACGGCCTGCCCCGAGGACGGCCTGCGCCAGAGGCTGCGGTGCCCGTGGTGGTGCCCAGGGAGGGGACAGGGGCAGGCTGGCCTCGCCTCTGCACAGGCGGGCTGGTGCCGGCCCGGATGGCCTTGGCCACCGCCTCCCTCCTTTCGGGGTTGTCGCTCCCACCTGTGCCCGAGAGGGTGACGGGAGGCTTTGTACTTCAATAGACCCTTTCATCTGCAGCCCTTGGGGGCCTCTGCAAGCCTGCCTTAATTACGGCTCCCGGCACCCTGGCCTCCTAAATGCTGTTTTGCAGTTGGATGGCGTACAGAACAGAGGGATTAAGTGATTTGTCCAAGATTGCACAGCAGAGCTGGGCAGACGCCCCTCCCTGGGGCGGGGGGACGGGTTGGCCGGCCTCGGCCTCTGGCTGCCTTCTCTCTCCTCTTGTTGGGTCCCATCCCGCTGGGCCCCAAGGGCTCAGCTGATGGCCCTTGGAAATCCATGCTGTCCCCTGCTTGCCAGCAACCAGCCCACGGGCGAGCCAGGCAGGGGACATTTCCCGGACGGGGCGGCCAAAGGCAAGGGTGGCTCTCTGGGCGTGGAATCCACTCCCACAGGGCCTGCTGGGTCCTGCAGGGCTGCTGCTGGGCCGGGGACCTCTGGGTGCTGGACACAGCAAGGGTGAGGGGGCCGGGCAGAGAAGCAGGGCTGCGGGGAGGGGAAATTCCTGACGTTCTTTCTTTGGGTCTGTGAGCTCATGAGCAAGTGTGGTGGGTGCATTTCATAGACCGGAAAATAAATCATTCATTGAAAGGGAGAAAAACAAATGCATTTCCAATCTGAAGGGTCAGTGGCCATTGAAATCAAGTCCAGGGAGGCGGCCTGGCTGTCTCCACGGGCTGGGCCAGCATGGTATTTGCAAAGAACAAGTTCTCTGAACCTCCCACCTCCCAGCTCTCCTCTGGTGCCAGCCGCAGACCTGCTGCCTCAGTGACTTCAAGAGCCTCCAAGCCAGTCTCCGCTTCCCGTTCCACCACAGTCTGTTCCCAGCCCATCAGCCAGAGCGACCCGCTTGCAGAACAAGTCACACTGGGCTCCAGGTCTGCTCCAAATGACCAGCGGCTCCCACTTCTCTCTAAGCAGATGCTCTCGTCCGCCTCTGCCCTCTGCACCCTCACCCCCTCCTGCAGCCACTGAACATCTCCGTCCCCACTGCGCCCTTGGCCTGGCACACCCCCGCCCTAGGTCTACCTCCTGCTCAAAGGCCTTCTTACCCCCAACAAGTCCTTTGCCACCACTTGAATTTCAATTGCAGCTCCCACTCCCATCCCATGTACGCACCAGCATTCCCAACACCCCTTTCATCTAGGATGCTCTGTTATTTCCTAATTTTCTTTACTTTATTAATCACCACCATGAAAAATGCCCCCCCTCTCCTACCCTCTCCTCACTTCAAGGCAAAGTTCTGAAATTACAGGGAAAAAAAAAAAATCTCGGCGTAATAGTGGGGGACCCCAAGAGGGTGTCCTCAGCGGCGAGGTTTACGGGGAAGTGGAACTCCATCAGGAGAGCTCGTGAGAGCCTTTCATTCTCCAAGTGGAAAGAAAGACCCCGCACTGTGAGGCTGACCCCTCAGGGAGGTTCCTGGCTTTTTCAGGAGGAGCACAATCGAGTCTTGGGAAAATGAAAAAGGAATAAATTTGGAGTTCTTATCCACAGTTTTCATCATGCTCAGTTATATCCGACTCTTTGAGATCCCATGGAACTGTAACCCACCAGGCTCCTCTGTCCACAGGATTTCCCAGGCAGAAATACTGGAGTGGGTTGCTCTTTCTTCCTCCAGGGATCTTCCCGATCCAGGGGTCTAACCTGGGTCTCCTGCACTGCAGGCAGACTCTTCACCATCTGAGCCATCAGGGAAGTTCACTAGAGTAGTATCTGGCATACCATGGGCAGCAGGAAATGCTTGCTTGATCCTGAGTGCCCTGTGTTTCCTTGGAAGAGGGGGCAGCCAGCCTGAAGCCAGGATCTTTAGTGTGTTTCCTTCAGAGTCAGCTGTGGGACATTTTTCTCAGAATCACAAATCTGGGAGGTCCCCAGGGATGGGAGAGAGAGTCAGGGCTGGAGTGCAACCCAAACACTCCAGGGCAGGCAGGACCACTCAGAGCCTCATTCTCTGGGCAAGGCAGGGTTGACTGCGGACCTGCCTCCCTCCTCACCAGATTCGAAGGATAGAAGACAGTGGTTCTGCCAAAGAGGAGACTGCAGAAGACAAGAAGCCAGAGGGGTGGGAGTTAGTAGGGGTTTTGAGCAAAGGTCCCCTATGGCTATACCTAGGTCATCCCAGGGAAAGGCCTCAGGACCTCCCTGGCAGCATCTGACATCTGTGATCTCCGGTGCCCGCAGCACGGCCCCTTGAGAAACATGAATTTCTCCCAAGCTACAGTGATCCATAAAGTGACTTAAGGCACAGCCCTTCGATTAGGACCACCTAGAAGTGGGACCCCAACAATTCAGGCCAACCCAAAGCTTCGGTTGGGCCCTGCCCTTCCTGCCTTAGTCTTGCAGGTCAGTCTCCCTGTAAGATCTGCCCTGGAGAGAGGGGTACAGAAGTGTCCCTGAGGTCCCCAAAAAAAGGAACTGGGAATTAGAATGGCCAGACTTCACAAGTAAGAACAAGACACCCAGTTCAATTTGAATTTCAGGTACCTATCAAATACTTTGTTAGTATAAGTATCTTCCAAATTCAGTATAAGTATGGCCTATGGAAACAGTGAGACTGTTTTTTGGGGGGTGGGGCTCCCAAATCACTGCAGATGGTGACTGCAGCCATGAAATTAAAAGACATTTGCTCCTTGGAAGAAAAGCTTTGACCAACCAAGACAGCATATTAAAAGGCAGAGACCTTGCCAGCAAAGGTCCGTCTAGTCAAAGCTATGGTTTTTCCAGTAGTCATGTATAGATGTGAGAGTTGGACTATAAAGAAAGCCGAGCGCCAAAGAACTGATGATTTTGAACTGTGGTGTTGGAGAAGACTCTTGAGAGTCCCTTGGACAACAAGGAGATCCAACCAGTCCATCTTAAAGGAAATTAGTCCTGAGTATTCACTGAAAGGACTGGTGCTGAGGCTGAAACTCCAATACTTTGGCCACCTGATGCAAAGAACTGACTCACTGGAAAAGACCCTGATGCTGGGAAAGATTGAAGGCAGGAGGAGAAGGGGATAGCAGAAGATGAGGTGGTTGGATGGCATCACCAACTCGATGGACATGAGTTTGAGCAAGCTCTGGGAGTTGGTGATGGACAGGGAAGCCTGGCATGCTGCAGTCCATGGGATTGCAAAGAGTCAGACACGACTGAGCGACCGAACTGATGGCCCATGCGCTAAAATGTTTATTGCTTACTTGAAGCTCAAATTTAACTGGGCACCCTGGATTGTATCTAACAATCCAGAGGTCCCCACCCCAGACAGGGCAGGACATGAGAGTCCTGGAGCAAGAGATAGAGGCCCTGGAAGTCTAAGATTTTCAAGGTCAGAAGCAGAAGGAGAAACAAGCAATTCGTTCTACAGATGAGGAAACCAAGGCCTTGGGAGGTAGGCTGACTGGCTGGTGCTGAACCCAGGCGCCCAGCCTCCCTGCTCTCTGCACACACCCACTGCCTGGAGTGAGTGTGGACCAAGGTCTAGTGTGAGTGGGGCCAGAGTTGGCCACAGCAGGCCCCGGGAGCCCAGCGGCCTCATCTCCCACATCAGCAGGGTAAGAGCTCCCCAGAAGAGGGACCGCCTGGCCCAGCCACCACTCTGCCTGGCCCTGTGTGTCTGCCCGGCCTTGGCTCCTGGCCCCCGAACCAGCCTTCAGGGTCTGGTGCCCCTCACCCCTGCTGCCCCTAGCTTGTCGCAGCCCCAGCCTCTGGGGACCCCAAGCGGCCCGGTGTTTGCACATGAATAGGTGGAGATTTCCTGAGGTCACCTTCCCCCCAGAAATGCACATTTCTCACCAAAAGGGTCCAAGTCCTGCAGCAAGTGGCCACTGACCCTGTCCCCAGGGGTCTGCCTGCTCAACGCGGGAGTCTGCAGGAGCCAGGACCGAAGTTCCCCCAAGGTTCCCCAGGGCCCTGCCTGGGAGCCGATTTTCAGGACTAGGGGTTAACCACAGACTACAAAGCGGTGCTTCCCTATTTGTGCTCATTCCTTCACTGAACAGTGGGCCCTGTTCCTGCCCGGTGCTGGGCGCTCTTCCACATGCTGGGGCTGCAGGGACCTGCTCTCATGACACATAGCACAGGTGAACATCATGGTTTGGGTTGTTAATACGGGCTGGGGGCCGCTGGGGAGCATCCAGAAGGCTGCTCCAGCTGAGGTCAGAGGAGGCAGCATTCAGATGTAGACGAACCCTTCTGTGGAGACAGGAGATGAAAAGACCCAAGGCTAAAGGAACAAATGCAAAGGCCCTGGGGCTGGATGGTATGGAGTGCTGCAGGAAGCTGAGGCTGGGAGGTGGCAGGGACCTTGAGAACCGGTGCTAGCTGGCTGGTTTCCTCTTCCTCCACATTATGTCTCTGCCCCAAGGGCACACACTGCCCATGATGAACTTGCTCCTTTGTCTGGGCTGGGGCATTGGATGGGGCCAGCCAGGTAGACATCAATCTCCCTCTTCATTCAGAGCCCAGGAAAGTGGCTCCTGGCAGCCAGGCTGGCCAAGGTGGGGTTGGGCTTTTGCCTCCCCATCTGCATAAGAATGAATGGTGACCCACAAGGAGACATGTCCAAGTCCTCACCCCCCAGGGCCTGTGTGTTAGTCACTCGGTTGAGTCCGATTCTTTGCAACCCCATGGACTGTAGCCAACCAGGCTCCTCTGTCCATGGGATTCTCCAGGCAGGAATACTGGAGTGGGTTGCTATTCCCTTCTTAAGGGGATCTTCCTGACCCAAGAATCAAATCCAGGTCTCCCATATTGTAGTCAGTTTCTTTACCATCTGGCTACCAGGGAAACCCTGCAAATGGGACCTTAATTGGATATAGGGTCTTTGCAGATGTAACTACGGTAAGGCTCTCAAAATGAGATCATCTTGGATTTAGAGTGGACCCTAAACCCAATGACAGGTGTCCTTGTAAGAGGAGAGAAGGGGAAACCAGAAGCAAGACGGAGGGGAGGAGGCCAGGTGACAATGAAGACAGGGGCTGGGGGAATGCAGCCAGGAGCACGGGGAGCCCCCAGGAGCTAGTAAAGGCAGGAAGGACCCTAATTTCGGGGAGAGGAAATAAACCTGACATGGTCTTAAGCTAGCTGGCATGTCATCACTTGTTAGAGCAGGCCGGGGACACTCAAATGCCTGCCTTTGACCTGATCACTGGACGGGAGGCTCAAAGACCTGTGAGCCTTCTTATCTTTTCTGCCTGGACAGTCTATTGAGTCCCTCACTGGGGAGAAGGGGTTACAGGAAGTTTAAGGGTTAAAGACATTTGGGGGTTGAAGGGACCCCCTACTACCAGACTGGCAGGTAACTGTAGGCTGTCTTGCCTGCCCATGAAGTGGGGTACCACAGCACCCCCCCGCCGGGTCTGCAGGGTCTGCCTCTCCAGAAGACCCCAAAGCACGCATTTCAGCAAAGCTTCGGAGCTCTGGAGATGGCCGGACTGGGCTCTGGTCCTCCTGGGCAGCACCCCTGGGAAGGTGATTGGGGGCTGTTTGGGTTCATTAACATTTTCTGGCGACAAACGCGACCTTAATCACATTAGCTCTGAAGTACAAATCAGGCCGGGCCCTCGAGCCGGCTTCAAAGACTCTGGGGCTTGGCCAGTTCTGGGCTTTTCTCCAGGCACTGTCTGCTCCTGTCTTGAAATCTACAGCCTCCTGGGTTGGTGTCAAGGAGCCGGGAAGAGGTTAGGGGGCTCCCCTAGGAAGTGTTAGTGTGCCTGGGGGGCCAGGGCCAGACCGCTGGAGAGAGACCAGCTGGTGGCCTGGCCCCAGAGCCTGGGGTCCCCCACCTGGATCTGGGCTTCCGCCCTTGGTGGGGACTCATATGCCCTTCCTCTCAACCTGGGACTTTCAGGTGGATCCGTGATGATGATGGAAGATGGCTCACCTGTGTGTCTGGTGGCCGGCAAGCTGTTGGAGGGGAGGGGAGGCATCACTGGGCCTCTGTCTGTTTCTCCCAGCAGACAGCCTGGTGGGCCTCTTCATGGCGAGAGCACTAGATTCCCACGGGCGGTAGCTCCAAAGCCCAGGCAGCGCTCAAGCTTCAACCGGTATCGCGTTGATCAACCATCCCACTGATCACGCGGCCAAGCCCAGGTTCAAGCAGAGACAGAGTCCACCGTTTAATGAGGAAACCGCAAAGGCACAACCCAGGCGGATGCTGCAGGACTGGGAAGAGTCTGGGGCTAGTCCGTCTACCGGAGTTGCTTTGTTGTTTTCTTCTTTTTTAATTTCCAGGGTGTGGAAATTCTAAGATTCATCTTAGATCCGTTTAATTATTATCTTATACCATTATACTTTTCTTGGGGTTCTTGTTGTTCAATCATTCTTGTCCGACTCTTTCTGATGCCTCGGACTGCAGCACGCCGGGCTTCCCTGTCCTTCTTCATCTCCCAGAGTTTGCTCAGACTCATGTCCTTTGAGTCAGTGATGCCATCCAGCCATCTCATCCACTGTCGTCCCCTTCTCCTCCTGCCTTCAATCTTTCCCAACATCAGGGTCTTTTCCAATGGGTTGATCTTTGCATCAAGTGGCCAAAGTATTGGACCTTCAGTCTCAGCATCAGTCCTTCCAATGAATATTCAGGACTGATTTCCTTTGGGACTGACTGGTTTGATCTCCTTGCAGTCCAAGGGACTCTCAAGAGTCTTCTCCAATACCACAGTTCAAAAGCATCGATTTTTTGGCACTCAGTCTTCTTTATGGTCCAACTGTCACATCCACACATGACTACTGAAAAAACCATGGCTTTGACTAGGCAGGCATTTGTTGGCAAAGTGATGTCTCTGCTTTTTAATATACTGTCTACATTTGTCACAGCTTCTCTTCCAAGGAGCAAGCGTCTTTTAATTTCATGGCTGCAATCACGATCCACAGTGATTTTGGAGACCAAGAAAATAAAGTCTGTTGATGTTCCCATTCCCCCCCTCCATCTCTGCCATGAAGTGATGGGACCAGATGCCATGATCTTAGTGTTCTGAATGTTGAGCTTTAAGCCAACTTTTTCACTCTCCTCTTTCACTTTCATCAAGAGGCTCTTTAGTTCTTCTTCACTTTCTGCCATTAAGCTGGTGTCATCTGCACATCTGAGGTTATCGATATTTCTCCTGTCAATCTTGATTCCAGTTTGAGCTCCACCCAGCAATACAAACTGAGTTGATTTAAAGAAAAAGATAAAGTAAAAGAGCCAAAAGGTTAAAAAAAAAAAAAAAAAGATTAAGAAAATAAACCAACAGATTATGCAGAAATGGCAACCATAAGTCTAGGTGATTATTTACCTTAGTAGATAGTCAAATTTATTCTGTTTCAAAGATCTGTTCTTAACTATGTGTAACCACCTCCAATCCAGCTATCATCAGATGTCACATAGTAATTCAGTTATTCACTCAACAAGCACACATCAGTGAAGCTCAGCTGGTAGAGAATCTGCTTGCAATGCAGGAGACCCCGGTTCAGTTCCTGAGTCCGGAAGCATAGTAATTCAGTTATTCACTCAACAAGCACACATCAGTGAAGCTCAGCTGGTAGAGAATCTGCTTGCAATGCAGGAGACCCCGGTTCAGTTCCTGAGTCCGGAAGATCCCCTGGAGAAGGGATAGGCTACCCACTCCAGTGTTCTTGGGCTTCCCTTGTGGCTCAGCTCATAAAGACTCTGCCTGCAATGTGGGAGACCTCCTCCAGCCCAATTATCATCATCCATTCAAGTGTCACATAGTAATTCAGTTATTCACTCAACAAGCACACAATGAAGGTCCCCTGTGTTCACTGTCCTCCCACTTAACCCAGGAAGGCAAGGCCTGACCCAGGAGCTCACCACCAAAATGGGACATAGATGCAGGCTATGTACAGACAGAAACAACTACGGTCATTCAGACACTTGTGCACAAGGGGAGAGTGACTGGGAAGGCAGCTCATCTGCTGTGTTCTGAGAGCCTCCTTGAGCTGGAGCTGAGAGTTGAATGCTGAAAAGAGATGTCGTCACCAAAGGGCCCGGAGGAGCAGTGTGCAGGGGCCCAGGTGCAGGACGGGACAGAGGCCGTGGATGCTGGAAGGTGGGAGGCAGAGCAGAGTAGGGGGAGGGCTGTAAGCTGTCTCTTCCGGGTGAGCCTTCAGATCTCAGGTTCAGTTATCACTCCCTTTTTTCTTTTTTAATCTCTTTATTTCCAAAATCCATCTATTGAACACTTAAAGCCCATTTGAAAAAGCAGTTGTTCTGTGGGCTTTCATTGTATCCCTTCAAGAGATGTCCTTTTTATTTGGGGTCAGTTTCCAGTTGCATCTCCATCAAGCATTGGCTGGGCCTTCCTACCCAGGCAGCCAAGTCCCCTTGGGCACATCGTCACTTTTCTGTGCCTGCTCGTGACTCCATCTTCTCCCAGTTCTTACCTGCTCAGATGAACAGTGGAGGGTGATGGGGGCTGTGGATGATGGCCCAGAGGCACCTTCCCGAGGGCAGGAGAGGCAGGAGCGCAGAAGAGAAGGGGGCCAACCATCCTCTCTCTGCTGACTCCATGGAAAGTCAGCTCCTGGGTCCCTGGTACAAGTGGCAGCCCTCTGCCAGCTCCTGGGGTCAGAAACAATTGACCCCGTAAAGTGGCCCCTTCCTGGGGTCCAGGGCTCAGAAGGGACTGCGTGCCATCCAGGAGACCCATCAAGAAACATTGGCCCTTGATCCTGGAGTTCCCCCAGAGCACAGGGAAATCCTGGATTCTCCCAGAAGCCTTCAAGGCCAAGCAAGCTGTGTTCTCTACCCCTGGTCCCTGCTACCTTCCCAGCACCAAGGAAGCAAAATGCCCAGCCAGCCAGCCTGCCCGCCCTGGGTGTCCACTGATCCTTTGCAGCAAGTGGGCTGCCGAGTGCGGGGTGCAGGCGTCAGTCCGTCTTCCCTTCCTCTGTCTGGCCCTGCTCCTCTTATCTCCTAGAGGATAATCAACTCCCCCCAAACTTCGTGGTGTAAGACAACCATCATTTTCTTCAGCTGACTGAGTCTGTCATAAGGAACCTGCACAGGACACAACAGGACGGCTTGTCCCCGTGACATCATATCTGGAGCCTCAGCTCGAGGAAAAGCACCTAAGAGTTCACATCATCCAGAGGCCTCTTTACAAGTCTGGTGCCTGGGCTGGCGTGATTTAGACTCCAGACGCAGCCAGGCCTGTTGCCAGACAGCAAGGACACCCGGCCTCCTCATGCAGCTCGAGCTTCCCCCCTAGTATGGCAGCTGCGGGCCGCACGGCTCAGGGCTGCAAGCACGAGGGGCCCAGGGGACGGAAGCTGAGCTGCTTTTCATGACCCAGCAAGGGAGGCACACAGGCACTTCCACTGGCGGGAGCGCTGAGATGCTCACCCAGCCACAGGAGAGTGGCCACTTTCAAGGCTTCACCGAAGCTCACCGAGCAGCGCTCCCCAATCTTTCTGGCACCAGGGGACAATTTTGTGGAAGGCAGCTTTCCCACGAACAGGGTCGGAGGACGGTTTCAGGATGATTTGAACGCATGACGTCTACTGTGCACTTTATTTCTACTATTATTCCATCAGTTCCGCCTCAAATCATCAGGCAGTAGACCTCAGAGGTTGGGGACCCCCATCATATACCATTTTATCCAAGAGTCTGGGCTTCTGCGGAGAGAGGGACAGGGCTGACAGGTCCTTGTGGAGAGGGGGCTCTGGGGTTTGGCTCCAGGTCTGCCCAGAGTCGCCGCCACTTTGGCCCCATTTGTGTATCAACAGGGTTTTATCCAAGCGCAGGCTGTCACGCTTGCCTCCATCGGAGGAGGGGGTTTTAGGTGAGACAGGGAGGCATTAAATCACATGGAATCCTACAGGGAGAAAGATACTGCCTTTCAGCCATTTTCATTAAGAGGAGAAAGTTTCTGTTTGGTGATAGTAAGCCCTTAACACACCTCTAACACTTGCAAATCTCCCTTTAGGCAAAAAAAAAAAAAAAGAGGCTATGCCCTGGCTCCGAGCTTAGAAAAACTTCTCAGCATCATTTTATGTTTGTTTTCCCGGGTTACCTTCTGGGTATGGCAAGCGACAATGTTTCTCCATTTCGGCTGGAGTTGTAAAGGTTTGGGGTTCTTTTAAGGTTTTATGTATTCGCTTGTTTTGGACATGTGCACGCTGCTATATTTGATTTTGTTGATTTTGTGCTGGGTCTTGTTGCGGCACGCAGGCTTCCTCCAGCTGTGGGGAGGGGGCTGCTCTCTAGCTGCGGCGTGGGCTTCTCACTGCAGTGCTCCTCCTGTTGCGGAGCGCAGGCTCTAGGCTCCGGCGCTTCTGCAGTGGCCGCTTGTTGTCTCTGGGGCTAGGGGGCTTCGATCGCCGGGGCACACGGGCTGAGTTGCTCCATGGCACGTGGAATCTTCCCAGATCAGGGATCGAACCCATGTTCCCTGCACCGGCAGGCGGCGGATTCTTATCCACTGCGCCACCAGGGAAGCCCTGGAGTTGTGAAGTTTTAAATACAATCATTTAAGTAACAAAGGGGTTGACGGAAACAAATACCAGGTTAATGTAAGTTTAGACCGTGTGGTTAAAATCAGGCGGGTGGCATCCCCCAGAGGTGTGCAGCAGCGGCCCTGGAGTGCCTGAGTGTCTAAGGTTCTGGGAGCGCTGCCTCGGCTCTCTTAAGCCTCCTCCAACCCATGGGAAGGGGGGGCTTATGACCATAATTTCCACCCTGGTGTTGAAGGAACGGGATTCAGGGAGCTCAATCTCTCTGCTCAAAACTCACAGCAATTGCGGGCAGCACCAGGAGTCCTTCCCACTCCCAAACCCAGGCTCTCCCTCTGGAAGCCCTGGGTCTGGGGAGTCCAAGACTGACAACCCAGAGGGGATGTTTCAGGACCAACAAGGGAACGCTCCAGAGATGGAAACCCTGGGGCCAGACCAGACGGAAAGGTGTGGGCACTGGGGCTTGGGGTCCTGAGGGGTGACCTGATCACTGGGCCCCAAGATAATCCCATGGGGGCAAGTCCTGAGGCTCTTTGGGTTCATCTGGGCAACCCCATGCGGGGTGCATCCGCATGTGTGTGTGTAGGGGAGGCAGAGGTCACCGCACACCCCCTAAGGAAAGCAATGGGGGTTGAGATTGACACAGGTCTCAGGCTGGGTTTTCTGCACCCCATAAGGATGGCACTGCTGGCCCCAGCCAGCCCCCAGCACCGGAAGTATGGAAGGCAGTCTAAAGCGTGAGACCTTCTCACCTGTGGGGCCCGGGGTCTAAGGGCACCACAGCCGAAGACTCCCTGTCTCTAGATGTTCATGCCATAGGCCTCCTGGGCAAGGCTGGGCAGGCTGGAGGAAAAGCCGGTTCAGGAGGGGAGATATGGCACATTACTTTGGATGTGACCTCCGGGAAGGAAGCCCCCCTGCCCAGCTCGTCAAGATGTGACCCACGTGGTTGTCAAGACCAGAGAAAGCAGCCATGCCCTGTCCTCACCTCAGCCCAGTGGACACCCTGCGTCCTGTCCCATCAGCCCAGTTCACTTTAAAATGCAAGACAGTGCGACTTCCCTGGGGACCCAGGGGTTAAGAAGCCACCGTGCAATGTTGGAGGGGCGTAGGTTCAATCCCTGGGCGGAAAAGTCAGATCGAATGTGCTGTGGAGCGTCCAAGCCCGTTTGCCTCAACTGCTGAGCCTACACCTGCTCTGGAGGCCGTGTGCCGCAGCTAGAATTCTGGTACCAAAACGGAAGGTCCTGCGGGCTGTGACTACGATCCAAAGCAACCAAATAAATATTTTTAAAAATTACAGATACAAGAGATTTGGAGGAAAGAAAGGCTTGGAAATAGGTAAGCTATCTGCTATACTAAATAATTAAATTAGTCCCTCCCCCCCAAAAAATAAAGTCCCCTTTATCTAACACCATATACAAAAAGGAACCCAAAATGGATCAAAGACTTAAATGTAACACCTAAAACTATAAAACTCTTGGTAGAAAACAGAGCAAAATCTTCAGGACATTGGATTTGGCAATGACTTCTTGGTTATAACACCAAAGGCATAGACAACAAAAGAGAAAATAGAAAAAAAAAAAAAAAGAAGGGTTATTATGGGATTATATAAAATCATTGATGTGAAACTCTTGAAAATTAGAAAGCACTATAGAATGTAAAGAATCTTTCATTTAATAAAAAAAATAGACAAATTGGACTTTGAGAAATTTTTTAAATTCTGTGCAGCAAAAGACACTGTCAACAGAATAGAAAGGCAATCCACAGAATAAGAGAAGATATTTGCAAATCCTGTATCTGAAAAGATATTAATAGCCAGAATATATACAGAACTCATAAACTAAACGGCAAACAGCATGATGAAAAAAGTGAGCAAGGGACTTTAGACATTTGCCCGAAAAAGACACACGAATGGCCAGGGAGGACTTGAAAAGATGCTCAACATCATGACCCAGCAGGGGGGTGCGGATCAAAACGACGACGAGGCGCCGCCTAGCACCCAGTAGCCAGCTACTATCAAAGGGAAAAAAGCACAAAAATCAAATGCTGACAGGGACATGGAGAAAGTGGAACCCTTTATACTGGTGGGAAGAACGTAGAATGGCGCAGCCCCTACGGAAAACGGTGTGACGCTTCTTCAGAAACTTAAAGCTACCACAGGATCTGGCAATTCTACTTCTGGGCATGTTCTCAAGTGAAAGGAAGTAAAAGCAGGGTCTTGAAGAGATATCATAGCAGCTTTATTCACAACAGCCAAAGGGGTGGAAGCAACCCACGTGGCCAGGGATGCGGGAGTGGACAAGCAGAAGGGGAGTGTCATTCAGCCTTCTGAAGCAAGGGGCCTCTGACCCAGGCTGCAACATTCTCGAACCCCGAGGACACGATGCTCCGTGAAATAAGCCGGAAGCTAAGGGCTGAAGACTTTGTGATTCTGCTTATAGGAGGTCACGGCAGACCCCACAGTGTTCTCGTCTGGGAAATCCCACGGACGGAGGAGTCTGGTGGACTACAATCCATGGGGTTGCAAAGAGTCAGACACGACCTAGGACCAAACAAACAAGAGGAATTAAGTCCATAGAGACAGATAAGAGAGCGGTGGGCTAGGGGAGGGGGAAGGGGGGTTAGTGTTTAACGGGGACAGAGTCTGGCTTCCCCGGTAGCTCAGATGTTAAAGAGTTTGCCTGCAATGCAGGAGACTCCGTTCAACCCCTGGGTCAGGAAGGGAGAAGGGAATGGCAACCCACTCTCATATTCTTGCCTGGAAAATCACGTGGATGGAAAAGCCTGGTGGGCTACAGCCCATGGGGTCGCAAAGAGTTGGACACGACCGAACAGCTAACACACACGAGGGGACAGAGTCTCAGCTGCTCAGGATGAGAGGGTTATAGGGGATGGATGGGTGCCATGGTTGCACAATATTATGAAGGTATTTAATGCCATTCAACACCTGAATGATATTTAAGCTGACTTAAAACTCAACATTCAGAAAACTAAAGATCATGGCATCCAGTCCCATAACCTTATGGCAAATAGACGGCGAAACAATGGAAACAATGAGAAACCTTATTGTCCTGGACTCCAAAATCACTGCAGATGATGACTGCAGCCATGCAACTGAAAGATGCTTGCTCCTTGGAAGAAAAGTTATGACCAACCTAGACAGCATATTAAAAAGCAGAGACATTACTTTGCTAGTAAAGGTCTTCTACTCAAAGCTATGTTTTTTTCCAGTAGTTATGTATGGATGTGAGTTGGATTATAAAGAAAGCTGAGTGCTGAAGAACTGATGCTTTTGAACTGTCGTGTTGGAGAAGACTCTTGAGAGTCCCTTGGACTGCAAGGAGATCCAGCCAGTCAATCCTAAAGAAAAGCAGTCCTGAATATTCATCAGAAGGACTGATGCTAAAGCTGAAACTCCAATACTTTGGCCACCTGATGCGAAGAACTGACTTATTCGAAAAGGCCCTGATGCTGGGAAAGATTGAAGGCAGGAGGAGAAGGGGATGACAGAGGATGAGATGGTTGGATGGCATCACCATTTCAGTGGACATGAGTTTGAGCAAGCTCCGGGAGTTAGTGATGGACAGGGAAGCTGGTGTGCTGCAGTCCATGGGGTCACAAAGAGTCGGACACGATTGAGCAACTGAACTGAACTGAATGCCACTCAAGCTGCTACACTTAAAATGGCTAAGATGACAGATTTATGTTTTAGGGGGAGTTTGGGGCTTTTTTTGTTTTGTTTTTTGCTAATGCAGCCCAGAGTCATTATTTTTTCTAATTTATTCTTAATCGGAGGATAACTTCTTTCCAGTGTTGTGGTGATTTCTGTTGTACAACGAAGTAAATACAGGTCTACATATACCCCCTCCCTCCCGAAACTCCCTCCCACCCCCTTGGTCATCGCAGAGCACCCAGCCAAGCCCCCTGTGGCTGTGCAGCGGGTTCCCAGCGGCTGCCTGGCCCGCCCTCGGTGGTGCATACACATCAATGCGCCTCTCTTAACTCACCCTGGCAACCCACTCCGGTATTCTTGCCTGGAGAATCCCATGGATGGAGGAGCCTGGTGGGCTACAGTCCACGGGCCGCAAAGAGTCAGACACGACTGAGCGATTTTTTATTATTATTATTATTATAACTCACCCTAACCTCTCCTTCCCTTGCCGTATCCACAAGTCTGCTCTCCGTTCTTGCCCTACATGAAGTCAGAAAGAGAAAAACAAGTATTGTATATTAACGCTTATGTATGAATCTAGATTTAAGTTTTGTTTTCCACAATTAAAAAGAAAGAGGAGTGGGTACATGTCCATCCCAGACTCCCTAACCATCCCTTCCCCCACATCCTTCCTCCCTGGCGACCATCAGTCCGTTATCTAAGTCTGGGAGGCTGTTTCTGTTTCAAAAATAAATTCGTTTGCATCATTTCTTTTTAGATTCTGAATACAAGGGATGTCATACGATAGATGAATCCTGGTCTCCTGTCCAGCAGGAAACTGGCTCCTGGTCTCCTCTCCTACAGGGCAGAGTGTGGCCTTGACTTGGGGGAGCGCAAGCAAATAATGACATAATTCATTAATCAGTTGATAACTGTGGAAGAGTTACAAGAGCTGCCGGTGTGGTAAATGCTCGTGGTCCCCACCCAGACCCCTTCCCAGGATGACGCCTTTATCCCCAAAGCTGCTGATGCCTCCTGAGTCCCCCTGCTCCTTGACTTTCCCAGAAAGGAGGAACCACCTCGCCTGTCTATACCTGTGAGGGTCTGCCACTGGCTACCAGGGAATTCCTCCACTTATTATTTTTTTTAAAGAAACATTTAGGTTTCAAATGCTAAATCAAGAACAATTACAATTCATTCTCATTGAAGGACGACCCTGAGTGCCCAGGACCCCCTTGACAGGTCACATTCTAGAACAGAAAGGAGTGCATCAGTGCAGGCTTCTGGGTGGGAGGTGGGTTTCCCGAGTTCCCTGCAGGAACCCGCGAGCCAGCCCTCCTCGGAGAAGACCCCACCACGCCCAGATGAGGGGCTTTGTTCTGCCTGACAGCGACTCCTAACACCTAGCCAGAAAAATCATCCCATCAGCTCGAAGATAAAAAGGATTGAGACCTTAAGACTGTAATTAAGTCTCTTAGGAGAATAACAATGACGATAGGGAAGCGTGACTGTTTGTTGTACCCAGCACTTCACAAGCTCTGTGTCCTCAATCCTGACACCGGGCCCCTGAGGCACAGGGAAGTCACCTGGCTCGTCCAAGGTCACACAGATGGAGGCCCTGAGGCTCGCCCACCCTCCGCCTGGGCTGTTTGGTCACCAAGGATGAAAAGAATGGGGGAGGAGATGCCCTAGAAGTCTCCCCACCCCTGCCCACTTCGTGGCCATCTATTCTCAGCCCGCTAGCCACGTCCTTCCTCTGCTGTCCCCAGCTGACCATTGAGATGGGGCCCCGGGACCCAGCCTCTCTGCCTTACCTCCTCCCCGGCTCCAGGATGAGGGCCCCACCCAGGCAGGGATCTTTGTTTTCCTCACTCGGGTATCCCGAGCTCTTAGGACTGTGCCTGGCACACAGTAGGCATGCAACAGATAAGCTGGCAGAAGTGAATGAATGACTTTTCAGCGTCCTCTTTGGAGAGGGCCAATATAGCCAATATCAGCCTAGGTTACAGGCTAGAAGGCCAAACGGGAGCTCAGTTCAACTGCAAGATTCTGCCAACCGTGGGCAGGTCCTCACCCAGAAGCTGGATGAAGTTTTCTGTGTTTGGCTGGGACAGGCCTGGACCTGGGGACCGCTGGAGAAAAGGCCAAGGCTGGGCATGGGTCAGGGATTCACCCCTCCCCCACCCGCATCCCAAGGAGGAGAAAGAATTACCCCTCTCACTTCCCCTGGGGCTGCAGCAACCAAGGACCACAGACCCAGGCGGTATCCGTAACAAGAATGTGTTGTCCTTCAGTCCCGAGGCCGGAAGCCCGAGATCGAGGTCCGGGCAGCTGAGCCCCTTCTGAGGCTGATGGGGCCTGGGCCAGGCCTCTGCACGCCTGCTGGGGGTCTCGGTGCCTTGGCATTTCCTTGCTTGCAGATGCCTCACCTTAGCCCTCCTCCATCCATGGCTGTCTTTCCATGACCTTCCTTTCATAAGCATGCCAGTTTTATGGATGATTACAGCTCATACTAAGGACCTCACTGTAACTCAATTCCTTCTGCAAACACCCTGTTTCCAAACAAAGTGCCTTCTATGTATGGAGGTTAAGACTCCAGTGTGTCTTCTTGCCGGGCACACAATTTAACCCATAACCTTGTCCATGTATTTTTGTCCTCCCTAGATCACGGGCATCAAAAATAATAATGTAATGTCTTAGCAACATAGGTACCATTAAGGAACCCCACAGCTTGTTTTTCCAGGAGTCATGTACAGATGTGACAGCTGGGCCATAAAGAAGGCTGAGGGCTGAAGAATTGACGCTTTCGAACTGTGTTGCTGGAGAAGATTGTTAAGAGTCCCTCGAATATCAAGGAGATCAAACCAGTCGATCCTAAAGCAAATCAGTCCTGAACTGGAAGAAGGACTGATGCTGAAGCTGAAGCTTCAGTCCTTCGGCCACCTGATGAGAAGAGCCGACTCACTGGAAAAGACCCTGATGCTGGGAAAGATTGAGGGCAGGAGGAGAAGGAGGTGACAGAAGACGAGACGGTTGGATGGCATCACTGACTCAATGGAAGTGAATCTGAGCAAACTCCAGGAGACAGTGAAGAACAGGGAAGCCTGCAGTCCACTGGGTGGAAAGGAGTGGGCATAACTTAGGGACTGATCAAGAACAGCCCTGATGGCTTTTTGTGGGTCTTTTTGCCAACCAATGGATATATTTTATGGGGGGAGGGGAACCTAGACTCTTGGCCCATTAGGTCAGGACTGTTTTTTTTTTTTTTTTTTTTGCTGTTGACACGACTGAGACCTCCTATACCACATCCTAGTAGAGACCAGTTGGATACATATATAGTTGACACGGAGCTCACGAAACAGTCTGTTCCTTTACGGTGACTGACACACTCTGGATGGTTCTAGGCTGGACGGTTTTACTCTAGCTCCTTTCATTAACATTACTTGATTTGTTTGGTTGTGAGAGTCTTAGTCACAGCATTCAGGGTCTTTAGCTGCAGCATGCAAACTCTTGGGATTTCCCAGGTGGCTCAGTGGTAAAGACCCCGCCTGCCAAGCAGGAGATGCAGATTCGATCCCTGGGTTGGGAGGATCCCCTGGAAAAGGAAACAGCAACCCCACTCCAGTGTTCTTGCCTGGGAAGTCCCATGGACAGAGGAACCAGGCAGGCTACAGGTCACAAAGAGTCGGACGCGACTTTGTGGCAGGGCACGCACGCGCACGGGAACTCAGCTGCTGCATGTGGGATCTAGTTCCCCCACCAGGGATCGAACCCTGGCCCCCAGCACTGGGAGCTCACAGTTTTAACCACTGGGCCACCAGGAAAGTCCCTCCAGTTCCTTTTAAGGCTGGCTGGGGTTCATTATGTTGATTTCAAGATTCCTTGGTGAGAGGTTGAAAAATCTGCTTATGACCAGCTCTGGGAGCTACACTCTCCACCCGCAGGAAAGCGCACAGAGCAGTTAGCCTGGCCCAGGCCAAGGCGATGGGCACGGCTCTGGTTAGTCCCCGGGTGGGTAGAGTGAGAATTGGCCCCATCTGGAGAATCAGTTGCAAAAATCAGAGTCATCACGAAACTCTGACACTCCCCACCCCCCGACCCCCACCCCAGGCTCCTGTCTTCAAGGGCACATTTGTGTGGACACAGCTGGCTAAAATTCGTCTCCCCCACCCCCAGCCCCAGGCCCAGCGAGGCAAGGCTCAGGGCCTCAAATAGACACTGGGAGACAGGGAGTGGGGAGTTCCATACTGGCATTTCAAGGCAGGTTTTAATCATTTGCAATACCTTCCCCAGTTGTATTCATCAAGGCCAATGGGACTCTTTATACGTGGTGAACGTTTTCCATTTATTCTATATTTCGATGTGCACAGCACATACATCGCAGTATGGGTCAGCACCTGTATAAAACTACAGACAGATTCTGAAAACAGCAGTAGGTACAGAAACCACAAATCCCCATCACAGCAACAGAAACACTTTACAATATTTCAAAGATTCAACAACACCTCTAAACGCTTCACATCTGATTCACTGACTATATACACATGGTCAAGGATGGCCGAGTTCTCCCCTTAAGACATCTGAGTTCCTGACAATCTGATCGGGCTCTGAGACAAGGCGTCGTGCAATATGCAAGGCATCTGAAACAATCTGGTTTGTTACTATGTGAATATAGTAAATACAGAACAGCCATAAATTCCAGCCCCTGCTCCCCCCCC
>SJYQ01002692.1:634258-644303 GCA_006410935.1 Redunca redunca
CAAAGCTTCCCCCTCCCCCCTGCAATCAGCACCCAGATCTCTGAGCGTCGCTCAATACTCCTGGAGTCTAGGGCGTGGTTAAAAATTTTTTTTTTTAATTTTTACTGCCAGGTCTGAACAGCACTGTGAGATGTAGCGTCCCGTCTTAAGTGGCTTCTTTCTTCTAGGCTTCAGTTTAAGAACAGTATTTTAAGTAGATGATTTGCATTTGAACAAAGAGTTTTAAAAAGGAATGTGAAAGACAAAAACGCCAATCAGATTTTCCAGTCTTGCTGTCTGTAGACTCCCATAAAGTTAATTCGGGAGACAGTTCAGAAACATCTTAGGAGAGTATTAAAGTCTTGAGGAAACATTCGGAGCATTTCTGGTAGCAAGCTAAGGTCATTTTGTATAAACTCGAAAAAGTCATTCATTAAAATTAAATGTTTGCCATCACCTCGGAACTTTTTTTAAACCTCACCGACCCTTGCCTCTTCCATCTTTGCTTCCAGGACAGGGGTTACATTTGTAAAATATATAAAGAAAAATATAAGGTTACTTGGTGGCCATATAGTGTACTCTAACAGCTGTCTGCAAATATTTTCACGATGATTATCCTTACTAAAAGTAAATCGTGGGGTAAAGATAGCTCAAACGTGACAAGGTTCGAATGGGGCGCACCAACGCTATCTGCAATCCTTTTTGGCTACATATGGAAAAAGAAAAAAAGCCACTTGGGATGGCAAAACTCTACACTCGGTCTGAGCTTTCTGCAGATTTTGCCAGATGAGCAGTTGAAGGGCTTTTGAGGTAGATGTGAAATCCACTTAATCAGGAATGCAACCGACAGAAGCAGCACCTTCTTGCATGCAAACTGCCTTAAGTGTTTTTGGACAATTACAAAGACATTTCACCTAAATGAACAGCTAGTTCCAGCCCAAAGCTTCCCAAACACAGGGAAGTGTGTTTTTAAAAAGAAGGCATATTATATATATATGTATGCTATTACTTATCAGAAGTCTCCACTACCACAAACTGTCTCTCACCCCTTGGGTTTTGGCAGTGGTTATAAATCCAATCTTGTCCATTCCCAGACTCCAAATGGAATATCAAGTCCTCTCCATCAGATTTTACAAAATCACTTTGTATTTGCCCTTTCCCAACGGCCACAGAGAAACAGTGGCTGTGGCTGGTCCAAAAAAGGAAAAGAGGAGTTTATAAAGTTGCCCACGGGTCTCCCCCATCTGGTAGACTGAGGAAGATTGACTGCAGCAAAGTTCAAAGGTCATACATGGCAGATCTAAAAACGGAGCGGCAGCGGTGGCCTCGACAGTTCGCTTTCTGTACCCGAAGTAAACCGATATGTCCCGAGGAATATCTTCAGGGCAGAAAGGGAGTGGGGCACCGCAGGATGCTAGGAAGGGAGCCAAGCCTGGGAGCTTCCTTCACTGGCTTCCAAAGTCCCAGGAAACCTTTCCAGGCACAAGGATGCTCACTGCCAAACCAAAGGGGACAGTGCAAAGCGGGGGTTGATGTCGGAAGCTGACATCACCGGTTTTAATACATGGGATAGCAGCAGCCACTTGTGACAACTTTCCAACAAGTGGAATAAACCCATTGGAAGGGTCTCTACTGTTTTACCAGCAAAAGTCAGGCTTTGGTTCAGGGCGGGGGAGTGGGGGTTGCTTTTGTTCTTTCAGAAAAATACAAAACACATCCACAGAACCATAAATAATTTGGTGGCAATATATACACATTTAAATAATTAATTTAAATATCTTACACCTTCTCTTGCATTCAACTGTCCATTTGAAGAAAGTGCGCCAAGGGGACCCTAGGTACTCCCCTCCCGGGGGGCGCTAAGGGTTACAGCCTGGGGAGGAAGTGGGTGACCTTCATGGTGGGGGACACCCGGTTCCCCTTCTTGGTCTTCCCGTTCTTACTCAGGGCGATGAACATGCCAGGATACCGGTAGCACTCGTAGGCGTTGTAGTTGTTGGGGAGGAGGATCTCTTTGAACTTGCACTCGTCGGTGAAAAAAGGCTGGGAGGGAAGGAGGAGCCGGGTCAGGGGGCCATCGCAGGCCAAGGGACCTCTGGGGCAGTGGTCAGGGACGCCTCTCTCTCCCAGCCCCTCCTTGGCTGGGAGGTCCCTCCTGAGAAGTCAGGGTATCCAGACTTTCACAGGGTGAGGAGAGGGACCCTGCCAGTCCCCAGCAGCTGCTACTCCAGGCACCTGCCCGCCACCTGGAAGCCAGAACAGTGCATTCTCACTGGGTCTGCCTGAAGACTGCCGTCCTGCCCACTGGGACCCGCCCCGGGGGCTCCAGGCAACGGCTCCCAGTGGCACCCTTGACCCAATGGCAAATGACCGCTCAAGGATGGCAGGAGTGCTGTCCCTGTCTTGGGGCTGGGGCACTCCTTTGCGCTGGTGGGCGTCCCAGGTGGCTCAGTGGTAAAGAATCCTCCTACCAATGCAGGATGGATCCCCGGGTTCAGGAAGATCCTCTGGAGAAGGAAACTGGCAACCTACTCACTCCAGGATTCTGGCCTGGGAAATCCCACGGACAGGGGAGCCTGGCAGGCGAGGGTCCATGGGATCGCCAAAGAAGTCCAACAGGACTGAGTGACTGAACAAGGGTGTGCGGCACTGCCTCAGGAGGGGGGCTCCTTTCAATCCCGAGACCCCACTGCAGCTGCATGATCCCAGCGTCGGGCGGCCTGGAAGCGTCAGGATGCTGCCCGGCTCGGCGGGGCCCACGGTACTCACCGAGCCGTAGAGCCTGCCCCGGCTGCTCATGGCCACGAAGAACCGGCTGGCCACCCCGAAAATGCTCACCACCCCGCGCTCCACCGGCGACAGCTCCAGCAGGCCTGGGGGCAGGGCGCGGGTTATTCCCGGGCACCGGACCCTCGGACCGAGCTTCCCACCTGGCCCCCTCCTCCGCCGGCGCCCCTCCGGGACCCCCACTTCTGGGGATGGAGATGAATCTAAATGGCCCTCCTCCCTCCGCGGTGCAGGCCGCCCCCCAAGGGCCCCCGCAGCCCCGCGGACTCGGCCCCTGTCCCGGCCCCGCGCCGGCCGCGCCCAGTCCGGGACTGCAGGAGCGGGGTGGCCCCCTGCAGCCCCCGAGTCCAGCCCCGACGTGGGCGCTCGGGCCGGCCCCCCGCGGGTTGCCGGTGGCTGCTCCGCGCTCCTGGTGCCCACGAGCGAAGGCGCTGGAATCCGGCGCCCAGATTCCGGACTTCTGAAGGCGGGAGGCGGGCTCCGCCGCCGCCGGGTTGCGCAAAGCCAAGAGTGTTGGCGTCCCCGGCGTCTCTACACCGGAGGGGACCGGACCCCAAGTCCGCTCCGGTTCCCATAGCCCAAGAGCAGGTGCCGGCGAGACCTTGCTGTGCGAGCTGGAAGGGGCGGCCGCTGCCCCGGGCCCGACCCTGCCCGTCCGGCCCGCCCCACTCACTGTCACTCGCGTCCGCGTGCACGCCGCCGATGCGGCCGTCGGGGAGCACCTGGAGGTGGAAGCCGATGCCCACGTTGCAGTACAGCCTCCGCAGGCGCTTGATGCCCAGCAAGTAGTCGCCGGCGCCGCTCTGGACGGCAGCCTCCTTGGGCTGCGCGGCCACCGGCAGGCGCGCCAGCGAGCGCGCCACCAGGCTCTCCCAGCGGCGCTCCAGCTCGGCCTCCAGCGTGCCGTTGGGGGAGGTGGGCGCGGCGGCGCACCCTCGGCCGGCCCAGGGCGCCAGCACGGCCAGCAGCACCGCCGGGAGCAGCGCCGCCGCGGCCGCCCCGGGCCCCGCCATCCCCGCCCTCGGGCCGTGCGTCCGCGCGTGGGTCAGTGCGCCCGGGAAGCCGGCGGGCGAGCTCGTCTGGGGGTGTGGGGGCTTGCGGGAGCGCACTGCCTGGGCCGGGCAGGTAGTGCCCGGCCGGGGCAGGGAAGGCGGGAGGCGAGCGACGGGGCCCCCGGACGCCGGGAGCTACCTGGGCTGCATGGAGAGGCAGGCAGCGGCGGCAGGACGCACGGCCCAGGCTGGGACCCTGCGGAGCGGTGCGCGCCTCCCTGCGCGCTGGGCCCGCGGCCGCCGAGCCGCTATATATATAGCCGATAGCCACCCCCCCGCCCCCTTCTACTCCCGCAGGGGGCCGTTCGCGTTCGCCTGGGCGCCCGGGGCGCTGTGGCGCTCGCGGCGGCTGGTCGCAGGCCGCCTGCCAATCAGGGCTAGGGGAGGGAAGGCGGCCGGGGCCCAGCGCCGCCGCGGCCACCGGGAGGGTCCCCGGCCCCCGCCCCTGGCTTCGCCCGGCCCACGGACCTGGGGGTCCCGACCCTGGCGTCTCCTCCGCTCTTGTCTTTCCGCCAAAGTTTGGCCTCTTGCACTTGTTCCTGCCTGTCGGGTCTCTATGGGTGCCCCTCTCCGCCGCAGCCCTCACCCAGCACCCTCAGCTTGGAGAGGTCACTCCTGGCGCTTTGCCTTTCAGGGGCTTTCCAGAACCTGTGCTCGGCTGGGACCCCGGGGACCCACCTGGGAATGAGGGCCGGTAAGGGCAGTACACACCCGAACGGCCAGTGCCAGGGAGGAAGAATCCAGCGCTACAGGCTGGAGGGAGGCAAGGACCAGGGGGTGGGCCACCTGAGCGCTGGTGGTCAGGGATGGAGCTGTGGCCACCAGGAGGAAGCATGCCCTGAGCAGCGGCCCTGGACGGGGGGGCTGAGAGAAGACAGGGCGGGCTGGTGCACCCCAAGGCCACTGGCCCTGCACCCCCATACACACCCACTGCCACGCAAGGACAGGGGGCGAGCCAGAGAGGACATCGCTGCCCCCCTTCCCTTTAATTCTGCAGCGGGAATACTGAGGAGCCAGAGGCAGAACCCCCAAGCCCAGGCCAGGCTTTGGACAGGCTCCCTTCCCCCACCTGCTGTCCCCACCCCCACCCCCACTGTGCCCATTATGGCCTGATGGGGCGGCGTCCAGCAAGATGCTGGCTCACCCAGGTGTGAAAACCCCTGTTCTCAGTAGTACCTGGAGAGGCTGCTGTCACCTCCCAGCAGCCCCGCCCAGCCGCCACCGCAGGGGGCCCGGAGCCACCCTACCCCCTGCTGCCACCAGCGCCTGTGACCAGATGCGTCATCCCAAGGCCGTTTCAGCCTCCCTGCCTCCACCCCATTCCTGCCCGAAGGAGCCCGGACTAACCTCCGCCGCCTGCTGGGGCTCATTCTCACCACGGAGGGGACCTCGGGGGCTTGAGGTCTCTGGCTTGAGCCCAGAAACGGGGCTCCCGGGGCTCAGTGAGGGCCCTGGCAGGATGGACCCCCGGTCTGTGGTTTCCTCAGGGAGATTCCTTGCTCTTCTCTGGGCCCGTGGCCTGACCACCCAGTGGCCACCTGGGCCAGGCCTTCCTGGGAGGCCAGGTGACGGCTCTAAGGCCAGCTGTGCAGCTGCGTGGACCCGGGGCCCCCCTCCTGACAGGACGCAGGAGACCAAGACCTGCCCCAGCCCTGAGCCTCCCCTCTAGGTGACCGGGGCAAGTCCTGACGCCCCTGGGCCCCCAAATCCCTATTACAGAAAAGCCTGGAAGGTGGGCTCGTCTCTGGATCCACGCGGGTACCTGCTCTGGGGAGGTGGGACCCAAGCCCTCTGAGGTCCCCCCCAGCCCCTGGCAGAGTGTGCCCCCTCTTCCCACAACCCCCATGGGGAGCTCCCTCTCTGGCTCCCCTCTTTGCTAGCAAGTTCAGCTCAGTTTCAACCTGGGTTTGATCCCCAGGTCGGGAAGATCCCTGGAGGAGGAAATGGCAACCTGCTCCTGTGTTCTTACCCGGAGAGTCCCATGGACAGAGGAGCCTGGCAGGCCGCAAAGAGTCAGACACGAGTGAGTGACTAATAGGGGTTACAGGAGCAGGATGTAACAGGGTGCTCTTTCCGCCCGGCCCTGCCTGCCTCGGTCCACCCTCAGCCCCACATCTCCCAGAGACTCCCCTCCAACCACTGTCCTCAGGATCTTCCTCCATCTCTCCAGCCTCTGAACTGCTCCCTGCTCAGGGCTCCTCTCAGATACCAGCCACTCTGGAGGCCTGCCATGACGCCCACCTTGGGGGAGGCCTCCTCCTCCCAGCCCATCTGATTGTGGTTTCTTCTCAGCCCTTAAGGGGCCTTCCTTTCCTTGCTGACCCCTCCTCTCCACTAGAAATTGGCCCTGATGCGCCTGAAGAGGCTGGTCTACCAAGAGTCCTGTGGTCCCCGCTTCAGGGTCCCACGGAGGGTCTGTCTCTCTTGGTCGTGTGATGTTAGCCTTTCATTTCTGATCCTGCTCAGTTTCTCCATCTGTATAATGGGTATAGTGGGCAGGAGGAGAAGGGGACAACAGAAGACGAGATGTTGGATGGCATCACTGACTCAAGGGACATGAGTTTGAGCAGGCTCCTGGAGCTGGCGAAGGACAGGGAAGCCCAGCATGCTGCAGTCCATGGGGTCGCAGAGTCGGACACGACTGAGCAACTGGACAACAATATAACAGGCAACCAGTAACTCATTTCAGGGGTCATCAACCTCTGCAGAGAGGGTGGGCTGTAGGGAAAGGATGAAAGCAGGCAGTCCTTCAAACCGCCAGCTCTTAGGGCCCAGCTCACCATCCACGTTCAGAATGTGTGAAATACTCACTCACATTTTTGTCCTATGGGAGGTCCCACCTCGCGTCACCAACTGTGCCTGGAGGGAGAAAGTGGCAGACGGAACAAAAACTCAGAACCGAAACCGGCCGGTCCCCGCCTACAATCCTCTGGTGACCTTTTCTAACCTACAGAAAAACTGCAGTGTCGTGTCTTCTTGGTTTCTTCTCCTTTGTAAGAGTGACAGGGCTTCTTAGACTCGCCAGCCCCAGCTGTTAAGGACTTGCTTGGCTTCATAGTAATAATAATAATAAAACAGCGCTGCATGAAGAGTCAATTCCAGTCCTCAGGGTGGAGTGTCAGGGCCCAGCCTGGGGCAGGGCACCCAGGCCGCAGACTTTGCAGACTTGCTCAACTGTTTTCTTGTTCAACTTCCTTTTCTTGACTTTAGTGAGAAGACCCTCACAATGGCCTCAAGGAGAAGGTTAAGGCTGTCTACACAGGCTGCAATTGCTGGGAGAAATATCAACAACATCAGATATGCAGGTGATACTACTCTAATTATAGCAAGTGAAGAGGAACTAAAGAGCTTCTTGATGAGGGGGAGAAGAAGAGAGTGCAAAAGCTGGCTTGAAAGTCAACACTCAAAAAGCGAAGATCATGGTATCCATTCCCATCACTTCGTGGCAAATAGAAGGGGGAAAAGGGAAAAGTGGAAACAGTGACAGTTTTCATTTTCTTGGGCTCCAAAATCACTGCAGATGGTGACTGCAGCCATGAAATTGAAAGACACTTGCTCCTTGGAAGAAAAGCTATGACAAACCTAGACAGTAGATTAAAAAGCAGAGACATGATTTTGCTGACAAAAGTCCATCTAGTCAAAGAAGACCATAAAGAAGACTGAGTGCCAAAAAATTGATGCTTTTGAACTGTGGTGCTGGAGAAGACTCTTGCGAGTCCCTTGGACTGCAAGGAGATCAAACCAGTCAATTCTAAAGGAAATCAGTCCTGAATACTCACTGGAAGGACTGATGCTGAAGCTGAAGCTCCAATAATTTGGCCACCTGATGCAAAGAACCGATTCATTGGAAAAGACCCTGATGCTGGGGAAGATTGAGGGCAGGAAGAGAAGGAGGTGACAGAGGATGAGGTGGTTGGATGGCATCGCTGAGTCAATGGGAGTGATTTTGAGCAAACTCCAAGAGATAGCGGAGGACAGGGAAGCCTGGCGTGCTGCAGTGCAGAGGGTCGCAAAGTCGGACATGACTTAGCAACAGCACTGGCTGCAATAACCCGATAAGCGTGATTTCTTTAAGAACATCCAAAGAAAGGGGAAATTAAGCCAGTTTTCTGAAAGGCCTTTGGAAATTGTGGCTAAATGCATATAACATAAAACTTAGCACATATCAGGACTTCCCTGGTGACCCAGTGGTTAAGAATTCACCTTCAAATGCAGAGGACTCGGGCTCAATTCCTGGTCAGGACATTAAGATCCCACATGCTATGTAGCGGGGCGACCAAGCCTGTGGGCCACAACTAAGGCCCAGTGCAGCCAAAAAGAGGTAAGTTTATAAATATTTTTTCCAAAAGAGGGAAATTTTTGTTACTATCTCATGTCTGAGTGCATGGTCAGTGGCATTAAGAATGTCCACGTTGCCTTCACCAACCGTCATTCTTCTCTAGAACTTTTTCTTCTTCCCAAACTGAAACTCTATGCTCAGTAAACGCAAAGCCACCATTCTCCCATCTCCGTGAGTGTGACTCCTCTCGGGACCTCCTCTAAGTAGAACCACACCATATTGGTCCTCTTTGGCTTATTTCACTGAGAATCGGGGGAGAAGGAGGTGACAGAGGATGAGATGGTTGGATGGTATCATCGACTCAATGGACATGAATCTGAACAAACTCCGGGAGATGGTGGAGGACAGGGGAGCCTGGCGTGCTGCAGACCATGGGGTCGCCAAGAGTCGGACACGACTGAGTGAGTGCGCGACAACAGTCCAAGCCCTTGAGGTTCATGCACGTTGTGGCCTGAGTCAGGATTTCCTTCTTTTTAAGGCTGAATCGTATTCCGCTGCCTAGCTGCAGCACATTTCAGTTTACCCATCCTTCTGCTGGTGGACATGCGGGTTGTTTCAACCTTCTGGTGGCTGTCAGTCATGCTACTATGAACACATGTATGCGAACATCTGTTTAAGACCTTGCTTCCACTTCTTTTGGGTGTCCATCCAGAAGTGGAATTAGACGATCACGTGGTCATTTCTAAGTCTGATTGTTACTGTTCTCCATAGCTTTTTGTCTTGTTTTTGGCCATGCCCCACGGCTTGGGGGATCTTGGTTCCCCCACCAGGGATTGAAGCGGGGCAAGGAAAGGGCGAATCTTCACCTCTGCACTGTCAGGGAACTGCCTGCTTGTTTGATACTGGTTTCTAAAACTGTATTTTATTGACCTGTAGGTGATTTCATTTCAGTCAGTTCAGTCGCTCAGTCGTGTCTGACTCTTTGCAACCCCATGGACTGCAGCTGTTAATTTACACTGTGTTATTTTCTGATGTATACCAAAGTGGTTCCGTTATACCCATATATACTCATGGCTTTTTTTTTTTTTTTTGGATCACGGTGATCTTGGGGCATCAAGGGGATGGGATTCAGAGATGAGCCTGTGCCCACGCCATGCCCCACCTTTGTTTCTCTTCTGTCCTCTTCGATCCTGGGCTCACATAGCCAGGTCTAAGTGATAGACACAGGGCGTTTTTACAGCTGGAAACCAGCAGAGCTGCTCATCAGGTAGAGCCCGTGTGTGCGGGTCTGCACACGTTAGATGCTCAAGCTGGGGAAGCGAGCTTCCAGAATTATATGAGGTGATAGGCGTTTTGCTGGAAGGGTCGGGGCACCCAGTCTTAGCGGGTTGGCGGGGGCTGCCCCCCCTGCCCGAGGGCGCCAGGCATGGCGGGGCCCTGCCTCACCTGTGTCCCCTGGGCGGTTGGCTTAGCCTCTCAGCGTCTAGTGTCCCCTTCACATGGTCGTGGAGAGAAGAGGATGCAGACTCGTGAGGAGCCCCGGGTGTTGTCCCTACTGGGAGCCAGCAGGGAACGGCAGCATCTCCCCAGACAACCTTGTGGTGGGGACGTGTTCCGGCACTGGGTGCTCCGGGAACCCCGCTGGCTCTTTCTCCTCCCCCAGCCCTGGGAGGTGGGGCCGGGCTCCCCACCGCCATTTCACAGGGGAGTCCACCGGAGCTCAGAGCCTTCGAGCAGCGCGGTCAAGGTCACCAGGTGGCAGACAGCAGAGGCAGGACGCACACTCGGGCGCTGGACCCCAAAGCAGACCCAGTTTCCCCGTGTGCCGAGTGGTGCTCGTGGCCCCGACCTTGTCTGCCCGGTGGGGTGTGAGGGGTCTAAACGGCAGGTGAGAAACCTTGCCTCAACCCGGATGGAAGTCCGACTCCACAAGCTAGTACCGTGACCC
>SJYQ01002692.1:649358-673458 GCA_006410935.1 Redunca redunca
GAGCCGAGGAGCTCTGCCTTCCTCCCTCTCCTGCCCCAGCTGGCCCCTACTCCCCTTTCAGCCCCTAGCTCCACCTTGATCTTTCAGAGAAGCCTTGCCTGACCGCTCGAGTCCAGCTCCCACCCCAGGGCACAGGGTGGTCTAAGCAAAGCCCAACCTGGGGCTTTTAGAGAAAGGAGATCTTGGCTTCTGCGCACACCTGGCCGCTCCGGGCAGATGGAGGCTCACTGGGACCTGTTAGCTGTGCCAGCTCCCATCCTCCACCCAGTGAGTCCTCAAGACCACCGCGTCCTTGGTTTGCGCTCCCACGGAGCCCGCAGAACATCTGCTCCCCTGTGCCCAGTGCTGCCCTGGCCCGGGTGCCGCTGCAAGGGCTGCCTGTACCTGGCCCTGGGAGAGGAGCCCAGGATGGGGGCCAGGCCCGGGCAGGATCCCGTGACAAGGCTGGGAGGGGGAAGCTAGGGAAGCGTGGCCTGGCCTTGGCCGGGCTGGCCTGGACCCGCGCCCCGTTTCACACGGGGCTACAGTTATAGCAGGCAGAGCACAGCCTCACTGAGTCAAAAATGTCCGGAACTGAGCTGTGCAAGCCGCTTGTATATTTTGGAAATTAATCCTTTTGCAGTTGTTTCACTTGCTGTTATTTTCTCCCATTCTAGGGGTTGTCTTTTCACCTTGCTTGTAGTCTCCTCTGCTGTGCAAAAGCTTTTAAGTTCGATCAGGTCCCACTTGTTTACTTTTGTTTTTACTTCCGTTACTCTAAGAGGTGGGTCCTAGAGGATCTTGCTTTGATTTATGTCATCGAGGGTTCTGCCTATGTTTTCCTCTAAGAGTTTTATAGTTTCTGGTCTTACGTTTAGGTCTTTAACCCATTTGGAGTTTATCTTTGTGTATGGTGTTAGGAAGTGTTCTAATTTCATTCTTTTACATGTAGCTGTCCAGTTTTCCCAGCACCATTTATTGAAGAGGCTGTCTTTGCCCCATTAATTCTGTAAAGCAATCACCCTTCAACAGAAAATAAATTAATTTTTTTTAAAAAAGAGAGAGAGAGACCAGAAAGAGAGAAGGGGAAAATGTCCGTAAGCCAGTGCTCGTCTGACTCCTGGAGGCAGTTTTCCCTCCAGCTTCGGCCCCAGCAGCTGCCCCCTGGTCGCCCACACGGTACTGCTCACTGGTCCCTACTCGGGGAGGGTGGGGGGAACACAGGTGCACCCAGCCCCCAGGTAGAGTGATGGGGGATTCCAGGCTCACAGGAGTCCTTACACAACGGGGGGCAGACTGTGTATTTCCCCGTCACCTTTGCTATATTACTGCTGCCACTGACGAAGGCATCCAGAGGTGGCTGTGGTCCATTCTCAGCGGCTGTAAGGGCCGTCTGACTCTACCCCTTTCTCTGGCAGTGAGGCCCTTGGGCAGATTCTAACTCAGCCTTCCCATCTGCAAAATGGGTAACAATGGGGGGAAGATCTGAGGAAAGGCCTAAGGAACAGACTTTCCTTTGCTCCATCTACCTTTTGCTCCCGAGCCTCTGACGTCATGCCCGTTGGGCCTGCCCACCACCCCAGGCTGGCCCGCCATCCCCAAGGGATGCTCACCCTCCCAGGGCCGACACAGGCCTTCCCAGGCCCCCGGTCTCGACGACAAGAGGCCTCTGCCGCCTGCTCCTTGACATCCCACGCGCCTGCCTCTAAGCCCGAGATGCACTTCTAAGCCGGGGCAGACCCAGCCTGCTATTCTGGGGTCTTCTTTCAACTATTTTGGCAAAGACCAAATGGCAGCCTCCTTTAAAATAGATGCTCCCAGCCAAGAGGTCATTCCCCGAGAACCAGGTCAGAGCAGGCCTGGACTGCTTTCCAGCCGCTCATTCTCGTTACACCCGGACCCTGGCGTGTGTAGCTAGGACGAGGGCCCGACCGAACCTGGGGCAGAAGCCAAAATAAAATCTGGCGGACCCTCTGTGATGCCTCAGGCTTCTCCGTTTCACAAACACTCTGCCTTTCTTCTGAAATCGCAGGGCCGGCCAAGGAGGCGGCCAGGAGGCCAGGGTGAGTTGGGACCCAGCAGCCACAGCTGCCCAGCCCGCTCCTGCCCAGGGTCACCCCATGAACACGCATCTGGGGAGGAAAGTCTGCGTCCCGAGGCCCAGGAGGCCCGCACGGCAGCAGAGTCCCTGAGCGAGGGCTCTGGCCACTGGGCCCCACCTCTCCTCTGTGTCCTTTGCCAGAGGAGCAAGCTTGCTCACCTGCATGGGTTTGGTCCCTTAAGATCACATCCATCCTTCCCAGGTGGCACTGGCGGTAAAGACTCTGCCTGCTACTTCAGGAGACACAAGAGACACGGGTTCAATCCCTGCGGGGATAGAGGGGGGAAGACCCCCTAGAATAGGAGATGGCCACCCACTGCAGAACTCTTGTCTGGGAAATCCCAAAGGCAGAGGACGAGATGGTCGGATAGCATCACTGACTCGATGGACATGCGTTTGAGCCAACTCCAGGAGATGGTGAAGGACAGGGAAGCCTGGTGTGCTGCAGTCCACGGGGTGGCAGAGAGTTGGACACAACTTAGCGACCGAACAAGATCAGATACACGTCATAGCAAAAGAGGCTTAAAAAATCAAAAGCAGGAAGGAATTCTAACGACAAGATGAAGCCATGTCACACTGTGCTGCAGGTCGCACTCCGCCACGTCCAGACATCAGATTGCCAAATGGCTCAGGTGTGCATCCCGCAACCGGGTACCCAAACGCTGGCCATTGATGCAACTGGCCCTTTCCGTTCCTTTGGCTCGAATGGTTTCACTAAGTACGTTAGCAGTCTCGGCTGTACCCTCCTTCCCACTCTGACCTTGGTGAGAGAGTCCTGTGGTGGCACCAAGCCTGCAGGGCAAGGAGTATTTTGCTCACACCGAAGCTCAGTAAGTCATTCAACAAACCTTGGCTTAGCCCCTGCAGGTGCAGGCTCTGCCCCAGGCACAGGGATGTGGCGGAGGTGCTGTCACCCTCCCTGCCACTCAGAGATGCCTTTCCACGGGGAGGAGACACTGAGCAAGGAGCCCCCCACAGATGGGAGTTTAGAAATGGGATCCAAGGACCTACGGATGCAGTATGATGGGGGTGAGGGGCCCTGACCTGGTCAGGGAAGTGTCCCTAAAGAAGAGGCCTGTGGTTGACATGAAGCTGCAATCTGGGCGGAGCAGGTGATTTAGGCAGATTACAAGGCTGGGAGGTGAGACCCAGGGGCCTCTGGGGTGGGGGTAAAGAGCAAACAGCCCAGGCGGGCAATGCCAAGAGGCTGAAGGGAACAGCAGGGCTCTGAAGAGGCCCCAGGCAGGTACGGATGGGGGAACACTGGCTTTCCCTTAAAGGCAGGCCCTCTGGCCTCTGTGAGTCCTCCAGGGATGGGGGGAGGGGAGGTTGGGAGACGTGGGGGGCGGGGGTCAAAGGACTCCAGCTCAGGGGAAGCAGAAAAGGCTTTCCTTTTCACTCACATGAAACCAAACCTAAGGGGACTTGCCTGGTGGTCCAGCGGCTTAGACTCCTTGCTCCTAATGCAGGGCCCTTGGGTTCGATTCCTGGTCAAGGAGCTAGATCCCACATGCCGCAACTGAGAGCTGGCACAGCCAATAAATAAAAAGAAACGTTTTTTTTAAAAAAATTAAAAAGTATAAAAACAAACCAAACCCACAGGGCCTTCTGAACCTCTGAGGGCCATCAGCCTTTCTCCTCCCTGCGTGCCAGGGTGGTCCCATGGGTGCAAGCCGGGCCTGCCTGGGCCTACCTTCACCTCGAGGTCGCAGAGTAGGAAAGAGGGCTCGAGTCACGGGGAATAGGGACCTAGGAGGTGGGCCACAGCGGTCTCCTGAGCCCAGAAGAGGCATTGTTATCTCCAACGCAATGCAGAGCAGTTGGAGCACTGAAGCTAGAGGAAGGCTCCTTCCCGTCGGTCTTCCTGGGAGCAGGCTGCCACAGCGCAGGGCAGGGCGGACGCTCGGTTTTAGAAGGAGCCGGGGAGGAAGCACGAGCAGCTGTGGGGGCCACACGGCCTCTGCTCCTGCCGCTCGGCTCTGTGATCCTAGCCTGAGACCCGGGCGGTGCACAGTCACTCAGCCGTGTCCGGCTCTTTGTGACCCATGGACTGTAGCCCCCCAGGCTCCTCTGTCCAGGGGATTCTCCAGGCAAAGTCTACTGGAGTGGGTCTCCAGGGCATCTTCCCAACCCAGGGACTGGACCCAAGTCTCCCGCCTTGGCAGGTGGATTCTACCAGGCCAGGAAAACTCCGTTTACCAAAGTGGGCGGTGGGCCTGCTCCCGTCTGTGAGTTTGCAGAGCTTTGATGAAGAGGACGCACTGGGAGTGTGGGGTGTGGGGCTCAAACCAGAGGGGACAGAGCCACAAGGAATCACAGGAAAGTTAGCCACGGGATTGGGGGGAAGCCAGACATCTGAGTTCAGAATCGTGGATACCCGTGCTTTTCCTCCTCTCCTGGGACCCCTCCCACTCCACCCCTCTCTATTTTGACAGCGCCTTGGAGGAAGTTGTCTTCACTGAGTCTTCCAAAGCCTTGTCTTCATGGGCCGTCAGCTCTTTTCACCTTTGTGTTCCATCGGTGTGGTTTACACTCCTTAAGTTTTCCAGCCGGGCTTCCCTGGGGGCTCAGATGGTTAAGAATCTGCCTGCAATGCAGGAGCCCTGGGTTTGGTCCCTGGGTTGGGAAGATCCCCTGGAGAAGGGGATGGCAACCACTCCAGTATTCTTGCCTGGAGAATCCCATGGACAGAGGAGCCTGGTGGGCTACAGTCCATGTTGTCGCAAAGGGTCACACACGACTGAGTGACTAACACGCACGCGCACAGGCACGCAGACAGACAGACACACACACACACAATTTCCCAGCTGTCCTGACAAGCACAGTGGACCCAGGCGACTTGGGAACAAACCCAGCAACTGTTACTGAAGGGGATGGAAGCATATCGATGGTAAATCTCTGTGGGGCTCTACTTGCTGTGTGATGCTCAGCGTTTCTGAGCCTCAGTCCCCTCCTACCCTCCTGGTAGGGATTCAGCAAGAATGAGGAAGATGAGCGCCCTGACCTCTATTCACAGGGGCCTTTCAGAGCAGCCAGGGCCTTTGTGGGTGGAAGGACCCTGCATTGCAAGGCGGTGGAGGGGCCCGGAGCTTCCACTTTAACTCAGGTGCCCCGGGCCTGCTAAATTGGGTTCCTACCAACCTCAGTTACAGCCTGGGCCCCTGACTGCGTGACTCTGCTCCCCAGGACCCAGGGCTCAGTGAGACGGGGATGTTTGGTTTCTTGTGAGCCACTGTGGGCCCAGGGGGCAGGGGATGTGGATGCGCCAGAAGCAGTGGCCGTGCGCTCCGAAGGGGCCCAGCCTCCGTCCATCTTCACCACCCCGCCCGGGGAATGCAAGAGCAGAAAGGCCCGTGAGATGGAGGCCCTGATAGAGCTGGGGGTGGGGAGGCCGCTTCCTCTGGCCGAGGGCACAGGTCACGGTGAGTGGGCCCCCACAATGCAGGACGGGTGACGGGGCCAGAGCCCGGGCCCTTACTCCGGAAGCAATTTGATCTGGTTGTTTCCTCTTTTTTTTTTTTTAAATTTAATTTTTTTATCGAACTATTGAGCTTGCTAAATCTCTTCAGCCATGTCTTTGCAACACTATGGACTGTAGCCCTCCAGGATCCTGTGTGCATGAGATTCTCCAGGCGAGGATGCTCGAGTGGGTAGCCATTTCCTTCTCCTGACCCCGGCCTGGAACCTGCGCCTCTTCTATCTTCTGCATTGGCAGGCGAGCCCTCTATCACTATCGCCTCCTGGAATTTATTGAACTATAGTTGATTTACAATATTTCAGGTATAGAGCATGGGAATTTGGATACCCATATATATAGGAGATATATATATATATTCTTTTTTCTGATTCTTTCCTAAGATGTATTATTACAAGATATTGACTATAGTTCCCTGTGCTTCATAGCAGTCGGTCCTTGTTTGTTTATCTGATACAGAGCAGTGTGTATCAATTAGCCCAAAACTCCTAGCTTGTCCCTCCTTCCTGTTTGCCTTTGGTAACCATAAGTTTGCTTTCTGTGTCTGTGAGTCTGTTTCCGTTTTGCAAAGAATCTTTTCTTTATCCCTTTTTTATCTTCCACATACGAGTGACATCATATGGTATTTCTCTGGTGGGCTTCCCTTGGTATGATGGTCTCTAGGTCCTCCCACGTGGCCGCAAATGGCAAGACTTCATTCTTTTGCGTGGCTGCGTACTGTTGCATTGTGTATGTGTGCCACATCCTCTGTGTCCATCCTTTTGTGGGTGGAGCGGTCTCTGCATCTTTACCTCCTGCGGCTCCACACACAGGACAGAGAAGGTCCGATGACCTTGGCTGTGCCTCTAAGTCTTGTCTCCCTGCATGGTTCCCACCCAATGGGACTCCATCCCCTCTCATCCCCCCTGGAGACCACATCCCCACTTCCCGGGGATGTGGTCAACATCAATCATCCCCCCCCACCTTCAGGGTCCAGCATGATCACGTCCACTGACACCCTTACCCCAGGGAGTGATGCCCCGCTTCAGGGTCCAGCATGATCACCTCTATTGACACCCTTACCCCAGAGGGAGATAACGTCTGGCTTCCTGAGTCATTCCTCCTAAGCATAGGGGGCCCGCCTAGCACAGCCAAGCCTCAATAAATATTTATTTGGTGGATAACCAGACGAACGTGCGAAACATCCTGCAAATAAAATCTTTGTTTTCACTTCGTAAATGTACCCCATCACCGGCCCACATCGCTGCGTGCTCTTTGTAAACTTCTGACTTCTATAGCGGTTTAACTGCTCTCCTCTGTTTCTAATATTAGATAGTTTCTGAGGTGTTTTTTTTTTTCTCTTTGATATCATTTTTTTTTTCTTTTTTCTATTATCAACAAGGCTGTGATGACCACCTTTGTGCATGAGCTTTTTTTTTCTTCCTGCATTTGAGGTGTGATCTTCAGAAGCAGACTCTCTGGATTCAGGCCAAGAATTTTCGGCTGGAACTTTATGCTCCTCGAAAGTTCCCATGTACTCTGACTGCAGTAGGTCAGAAGCTGCCCGTTTAACCACATCCTCGGCAGCTCTGGGTAAGTTGGTTTGGCTTTTGTTTTTCCTGCTTTGTTGTCCCTCTTGCTCAGTAGCTAAGTCATGGCCAACTCTGCAACCCCGTGGACCGCAGCATGCCACCTCTGTCCTTCTCTCTCTCCCAGAATTTGCTCAGATTCATGTCCATTGAGCTGGTGATGCCATCCAACCATCTCATCCTCTGCCACCTCCTTCTCCTTTTGCCTTCATTCTTTCCCCAGCATCAGGGTCTTTTCCAATGAGTCAGCTCTTTGCATCAGGTGGCCAAAGCTTCAGCTTCAGCTTCAGCATCATTCCTTCCAATGAATATTCAGGGTGGGTTTCCTTTAGGATTTACTGGTTTGATCTCCTTACTGTCCAAGGGGCTCTCAAGAGTCTTCTCCAGCACCACGGTTCAAAAACACCAATTCTTTTGCACTCGTCTTCTTTATGGTCCAGTTCTCACAGCCACAGAAAAACCATATCCATAGAAACATCCATAGAAAACCATAAAAACATCATTAGAAAAACCATAACTTTGACTATAAGGACCTTTTCCCTACTAGTCTTTACTAATATGACAGGCAAGCAATGAAGCTGGATTTTTATTTTATTTGTTAATAACTTTTAATTTCATAGTTGTTTTGCGTTTATAGGAAAGTTACCCAGATAGTGCAGGGGTTCCTGCCTGTCCCACACCCAGGCTCCCTATTATTAGCATTTTCCATTGGTGTGCTCCACTTGTTACTGTTAATGCACCAATCCTGACACACTGTTATTAACTAAAGTCCAGGCTTTAAGCAGATTTCATTAGCTTCTCCCTAACATCCCTTTCCGCCCCAGAAGCCCTCATCACATCTGTCTGGATCCTCGCCTTAAGCCCTTCTCTTGACAGTTTCTCAGACCTGCCTTGTTTTGATAACTTTGAAGGTTTTGAGTTTGTTTTTTTTAAAAAATTTATTGGGGGTATAGTTGTTTACAATGCTGTGTAAATTTCTGCTGCACACCAACAAAGTGAATCACACTTTGTGATTCACCTCAAAGTGAATCGGACGTACACATACAGCCCTTCCCGCCTGGACCTCCCGCCCGCCGCCCCCCCACCCTCTCGGTCATCACAGAGCACCGAGCTGGGACCCTCGTGCTGCGCAGCAGCTTCCCACTGGCTGTGTTGTGCGTGGTGGTCAGACACGACTGAAGTGACTTAGCAGCAGCAGCAGCAGTGTGTATATGCCAGTCCCAACTGAGATGGTTTCGATGTTCACTTCTGTGCCTTTGGCGGAGGCCAGAGCTGACCCTGGCTCTGTGAGTGTCTGTGCTGTGGGCGTCCCCTCTCTTTTATCCCTTGTGGTCTCAGCAGTTCCCCCAGGAATGTGAGCGGCTCTGAGACGGTGAGCATGGCCCTCACCGAGCATGCAGACAGGCCACTCATACTCACCTGCTTTCCTCTTCAGAGAACTTAGGGCTGGGTTTTCAAGCAGATGGTGCCGAGGGTTCAGGGAGCAGAGCTGATATTGACATTGGTGATCCCGAGCTCTGGGGGAGATCCAGGGAGGGCCTGGCCAGGAAGCTGGGGTCAGGGGGGGTGTCGGTGAGCAGGTGCAGGAGTGGCACCAGTTGCCTTTGGGGAGCAGCAGGGGTCTCTTTGCCAGGGTGGGCCAGGGCACGGTCCTTTCAGCCCCCGACAAGCACAGAGGGACCTCTGCCCCTGTGCTCAGAGCCACGGGCCCAGACCCAGTCCCTGACCACAAAGAACAACAGGCAGAGCCCAGCCAACGTCAGCATCAGCCGCCCTCCCGCCCCCCCCACCNACATGGCTCCCCCAAGGGGCTGACAGCCTTCCCTGCCCCTCCCCTGCCCTGCCCCCCCACTCGCTTGGGGCTGTGATTTTGAGGAAGATTCTGGCCTGACTGGCAGCCCTCTAGACGACCCCAGTCCAGGGGAGGGTGGGAGTGACAGGTGAGGACACCAGCCCCTGGCCCTGCCCAGGAAGGGGCCTCTGACGACAGCCGCACAGCGTCCTGTTGGAAAAGCCTCGAGCGCCCCTTGGGCCCTGGGTAGGGACGCTCCCAGGGCCGGGCTCTGGGTGGGGCTGGCAGGGGCTCTGACCTCCAGCAGGTGGCCTTGGGCTGGCCTGGCAATAAATCTTAACTCTGCTCTTGCAGCAGGGACGACACCCAATGGCCACACATTGTTTTCCTGACATTTGAAGAAGCCGCCGCAGAGAAAGGACTCGATGGCCCAGAAGGCACACAGGTGCGGAGGCATCCCAGTGTCCAGTCTGAGGAGGCAGAGACGCCCGATACCCTTTCTCTTTTTTCTCCTTGGAAATAGAAACTTGCGATTTTGCCAGAGTAATACTGCCTGGAGTACAGACTCCATTCCCCAGCCTCCCCTGTAGCTTGGAGCAGCCATATGACTGAAGCCTGGCCAGTGAACGGCAAGCAACACCTAGTGAGTATTCCGGCCAATGGGAGGTAAACAACACCTTACCCGTGGCTTCTGGGAGATGTCCTGTGAAGCTGGGGACCTGCCTGTCTTCTTTGCTGCTGTTATATGGACTGTGGATGTGATGATCAGAGCCCAGGCAGCTATTTTATATCTTGAGGTCAAACCCATATGATGCCTATGAAAGAGAAAGATGGGAGGAAGGTGAGTCCCCAGTGAATGTGAAGCAGACTCATCCGCCTGGGCATCCTTTGCATGAGAGATATACATCTTTATCTTGTTTTAAGTACATTTATCTTGAGTTTTCTGACCCTCATAGCTGAGCTGAAGGCTGACTCATAGAGGGAAAACAGATACCCTGGGAAGGTTAACTGGAGCCAAGATGAGCTATGAATCCAAATCCATTTGGTTCCAAAAGCAATCTCAAGGTGGGGGTGCAGGGGTGAAAACTGGAGGGACCCAATCAGATGTTGATGGAGTTTGAGACGCCCCAGACTAGGTGTGGTGAGCTATAGGGGAACCGTTATCATTCCTCCCACTCCTGCCTGTCTCCTTCCAGCAGAAAGCTCAAGACAACCCTAGAAAATTATGCCCATATTTCAGGGACCATGACTTTCTCAAGACTTACATACCTGGGTAAAGGTAGCACTTCTTTATCCAGCTCTCAACCTGCCCTCTAGCCTGCAGAGAAAGAAAGTAAGCATGTTGGGGGGCAGCCACGTCCCCCAGGGCCATCGTCTGTCCACAGGGCAGCAGTCATAGCAGTCTCTTACATCCAGCTTTGTCTAAACTCACGCCTCACCACTAGAGACTTGGGGCTTTCCCCTGAGCCTCAGTCTCCCCTCCTGTAAAATGGGGAGCATAACCACCGGCCTAGCAGAGTCACTGGGAGAATTCAGTGTGCTGATGGGCAGAAGAAAAGCTATGACTAAACTAGAGAGCATATTAAAAAGCAGAAACATTTCTTTGCTGGCAGAGGTCCATCTAGTCAAAGCTGTGGTTTTCCTGAGAAGGCGATGGCACCCCACTCCAGTACTCTTGCCTCGAAAATCCCATGGATGGAGGAGCCTGGTAGGCTGCAGTCTATGGGGTCGGGTAAAGTCGGACATGACTGAGCAACTTCACTTTCACTCATTGGAAAAGGAAATGGCAACCCACTCCAGTGTTCTTGCCTGGAGAATCCCAAGGACAGCGGAGCCTGGTGGGCTGCCATCTATGGCATTGCACAGAGTTGGACACGACTGAACCGACTTAGCAGCAGCAGCAGCATGTATGGATGTGAGAGTTGGACCATAAAGAAGGCTGAGTACGGAAGAATTGATGCTTTTGAACTGTGGTGTTGGAGAAGACTCTTGAGAGTCCCTTGGACAGCAAGGAGATCAAACCAGTCAATCCCAAAGGAAATTAGTCCTGAATATTCATTAGAAGCACTGATGCTGAAGCTGAAGCTCCAATACTTTGGCCACCTGATGCAAAGAACTGACTCATTGGAAAAGACCCTGATGCTGGGCAAGATTGAGGGCTGGAGGAGAAGGGGGTGACAGAGGATGAGATGGTTGGATGGCATCACCGACTCAATGGAGGACATGAGTTTGAGTAAACTCTGGGAGTTGGAGATGGACAGGAAAGTCTGGTGTGCTGCAGTCCATGGGGTCGCAAAGAGTCAGACACGGCTGAGCGACTGAACTGAACTGATGAGTAGAAAGCACACAACTCATAGCAAAGCATTTTATGTCCTAAGTTAAGACATGTGAGCAACCCATGGGGATGTCCCTCTAACTCAGGGGTTCCCAAATCCTAGAGCATTGCCTGGAGGTCTGGTTAACACCCAGACTGCTGGGCCCTTTTCCTGGGAAACAGGTCACATTTTGAGAACCACTGGTTTAAATCAAGGCCCTGAAGACAAAAGTGTGAAATTGAGCCATTTTTAAAGATGACTTGAGCCTAAGGAGAAGAGGGCAGCAGAGGATGAGATGGTTGGTGGCATCGCCGACTCGATGGACATGAGTTTGAGCAAGCTCCGGGAGTTGGTGATGGACAGGGAGGCCTGGCGTGCTGCAGTTCATGGGGTCGCAAAGAATCAGACACGGCTGAATGGCTGAGCTGAATTGACTGAGCTGAGGATTGGTTCTGGCCAGATGGCTGGATTTGAATGGGAGCGACAACCCTTGGCAGCGGTGAAGCTGTGTGGCCTTGGGCAGGTAGCCTCCCTCCTCCGAGCCTTGGCTCTTCATCCGTCACATGGAGAGAATTGGAACCCAGCTCAGAGCTGAGATGCAGATCAAAGTGATGTGGGCCAGCGCCCAACACGCGCGTCTCTCTTCCTCTTCCTCCCCGCCCCCGACTGTCATCGCCACCACCATCATCTTACACAGATGAACGCCTTCTCAGCAGGGCGAGGAGCTCACTCTCTCCCATCCAGCCAGCATGCACACCTTACCCAGGACCCAGGTCCACGGCCTGCTCCATGCCCTGCCTGGTCCTTGTGCCCGGGGAAGGACCCTCTGCCCTCATCCTGGGCAGGCAAGTCGGGTCGGCGGGTGTGGTCCCGTCCTCTCAGGTGGAGTCAGTTCTGAACTGATGACAGACTCCTCCCCGACCGCCTGACCCAGGGTGCGACCCAGCAGGGACGGAGGCACCAGGAAGCCCCTGGGGTCCTCAGTCAGCAGGACCCACCTCGGGCTTGTCGCTGAGGTCACTGCCACCTGCTGGTGGGCAGTGGTACTACAGTCAGGGGTGCCTTGGCCACGGCTAGGGATGACCCAGCCCCCACCCGCTGTTCTCCTATTGCGCCCAGAGCAGGGGAGGCCCCATCAGTCCCACCCTCACAGAAAGACGTGCGGCCCTGGCTGTGACGATCAAACGTACCGATTCACTGATTCACCCATTTAAGGCGTATGATTCGATGGGTTTGTATCCTGTGTGCATCACCGCATCAGTGTCAAAACGTTCTCATCACCCCAAAGGAGACCCACGCCCATGGCCAGTCTCCCTCCAGCCCCTGGCAACCGGTCTGCCTGCTTTGCATCTCCACCGACTTGCAGATTCTGAGCTTTTCATATAAACGGGATCCTAAGTGTTTGGGCTTTTGTGTCTGGCTTCCTTCTCTTAGAGTAATGTCTTCAGAACTCATTCACATGGTATTAACAGCATTTATCCAACCATCATTCCGTTTCATGGCTATTTTATCCTACTGCGTTTTCTTTCTCCACATCAGCTGACAGACATTTGGGTCGATTCCGTTCTTTGACTATTGTGTGTGCAGGATTTTGTGTGAACCTGTTTTTGATTTCTTTGGGCACCTACCTAGGAGTAGAATTGCTGGCTCACAGGTAACTCTCATACTGTGGAGAACGGCCCGATTGTTCTCCATAGTGAAAGCACCACTGTGCCCACTTCTTGGGGAGTGCCTGTCCTGGGCATCCTCTGGGCTAGTAGTACAAGCCCCAGGGCCCAGGAGACCTCAAGGAAAACGCTTAATCTCTCTGAGCAACTTTCTCACCTGCAAAAGTGACGACAGGATGTAGCTGACACCGTTGGGGTTCCAACATGCAGACCCCAGGGCTTCCCATCACAAGCTCCTGGGTTTCTCTGTCTGAGGGGAGTGGGCCAGAAGTTCAGCAAGTGACTGGCACTGTGCTGGCGGATAAACAGATCACGTGCTGCACCCCTTGGTGAGGGACCAGCAGTGAGTATACAGTTACTTAAAGATTTTTCTTTTAAAGCATGGGCTTTGCAGCTGGAAGCACATTTTTAAAAAAACATTTATTTACTTATTTGCCTGCGTCGGGTCTTAGTTGCAGCATGTGCGTCTTTTATCGAGGAGCAGACTCTCCAGCTGAGCTCAGTAGTTGCAGCACTCGGGTCAGCCACCCTGCAGCATGTGGGGTCTCAGTTCCCCCACCAGGGACTGAACCTGAGTCTCCTGCATTGCAAGGCGGATTTTCAATCTCTGGACCACCAGCAAATTCTCTCAATTACTTACAGATTAAGTCTGATTATGTGAATGAAAATAACAAGGCGCTATGGGGGAAAATATCCCCAATTTTGGATAGAATGGTCACAGGAAGTCTCTCTGAGGAGGCAACACCCTGAGAAAAGAACATCAAGAAGCAGTCAGTGAGGCGAAGGGTCAAGAGAAGAATATTTCCGGGTGGCAGCATGTGCAAGGGTCCTGTGGCAGGAAAGAGCCTGGTAAGGATGCAGCAGTGGGGCTGGAGTCAGGGATGGGAGAGAGAGCAGAGGAGGTGGGAGGAGCTAGAAGAGCCTCCTGGTGAAGAGATGACCCTTTTCCAAAAATCATTAATGCCTATTGCATGCTTGGATGTCCAGTCTACTCTCCTGAGACAAGAATTTGAGCTTGCATGGGAAGAGTTTGTGGAGGCAGGAAGGTCATTCTTTAACATCTTGTAAAGAAAAAGGAACCCACTCCTAAGACTCAAACAGGTGGGGCAGGTTTCCCCTGCCAGCCTCCTCCCCTTCACGTATTCTGCCGGTATCCTCCAGGGGCTCCAGGGGTGGCCCCCCCTCCTGGGGGAACTGGGAGGTCCGCCTCACTTGGTCAAGGCAGCCTGGCCTGGCAGGGGTTCTCTGCAGAGGAGGCGACAGGCCCTTGAGCCCACTGCCCGGGCAGGAGCCCCAGGCCCAGCCTGGCCAACTCTGCCACCTTGCCTGTGTTCCATATCCGTTCTGAGAGTCGTTTCCTCGCTTAGTGGTGGAGACCGAATCCCCGTCTCCCAGGGTTGTTTGCAGACGACCTGAGATGTCAGACAGAGAGAGTTTGGAGAACACGTGAGTTGCCTGGAATGGTCTGGCCTTGAGTCAGTGCTCGGTGAGGGGGAGATTTTAATCATTCTCACCACTACGACCTCCGCCTCGGGCCACAGTCGGGTGGTGACATCACAGCTGACATCAGAACCCCTGCCGCCTGCGTGCCAGGCACCAGCCTCCATTCCTAAGCTGCACTAAATCTTCAGGACAGCCCTGTGATGTGGTATCATTGCTCCCATTCCACAGAGGAGGAAGCTGAGGCTTAGAGAGGACAGAGAGCCGCACCCAGCCCCAGAGCCCATCAGTGGAGCATCAGTCAAGGCACCTGGGTGGGCGGGCCTCGATGGAGACTCAGGCTGGCCCAACCCCAAGGCCTGCGGTCCTAAACAGCCCTCGCCATGAAGCCGGTCCTTCCTGGGCCCCATATCTCACCACCATGCTCCCAGCCCTTCAGTCTCACCTCGCCATGTCCCAGGGTGGCTCCAAAGGGAGATAAGGAAGCTGGCACGTTCTGATTCTCGCAGAATCATCTAGATGCTGGCTGACTAGCCACAAGACACTGGCTCTTGACAAAGGGGTCCAGACTGATGGTGCCCCACGGTCCTAACTGGAGCTGCTTCACGTTCCCTGAATCTCTCCAGGCCACTGCTCCTAACCCACTCCTTGAGAGTGGTGCCTCTGTCTCCCGTGAGGCTGGAAGCCACTGAATGGACAAGCATAAGCTGTTTTACCCGTGTAGAGGGCCTGGATTTTGGCTGCTGTAAACTTAGTGGATGGATGGTAATTGAGTGGATAGATGGATGGATGGATGTTTGGGTGGATGGAGAGATGAATGGGTGAATAAGTAGATAAATGGATGGATGGATGGAAAGATGAGTAGGTGATAGGCAGATAAATGGATGGATGGATGGATGATGATGATGAATAGGTAGATAAATGGATGGATGAATGGGTGGGTGGAAAGGTGAATGGATGATAGGTAGATAAATGGATGGATGGGTGGGTTTTTGGATAGATGGAGAGAAGGATCAGTAGGCGAATGGATGAATAAGTAGATAAATGGATGGATGGATGGATGGATGGATGGAAAGATGAGTGGGTGATAGACAGATAAATGGATGGATGGATGGGTTTTTGGATAGATGGAGAGATGGATCAGTAGATGAATGAATGAATAGCCTGCCCAATGCATAGAGTTTCCCGGGAATTCCCACATCGCTATCAGTACTGTGCGTTGCCCCATGAAACTCTCCTTTCACTCCTCACCGTTGAGCCCGTTAGAGGAGAGCACCACATAGCAAGTCCCTGGGGAGGCTCACTCTGTTCTTGGTGGGTCTCCCAGATCTTACCCGCTCATGGCTGTGCAGCTCTTTTCATAGACCGGTCGCCATCTGTGTCTCCTCAGTGGATCTGGAGGGTCGCTGTGGGAGCCCATTTGACAGATGGGAAGATCGAGGCTGGGAAGGGGAGGCAGAGCTGATCCTGGGCTCTCACAGCCGGTCTGAGACCACAGATGTGGCCGAGGTCATATTTGAACCGGAGCATCTGAATCCAGCACCTGTGCCGTCTCTCTCCCAACCCAGAAGCCCGTCTCCCAAACCCCATTCCGAGGGACGGACGCACCGCCCAGGACCGCTCGGGCACAAGTGTGGTGGCCTGGACATTCCCGCTACTGCAGCCAAGGGGGCTGCGGGTCAGCTTCAGGCTGTATCTGACTCTGCCGTGGAAGGCGGCCCAGGCAGGGTCGCCCTCCAATGTCTGGGCGCTAATTACAAACCCACTTCTTCACCTTTCAGGGTCCTTCAACCCCCTTTGAACCTGCCATGGGGTTCAAAGGCCCACTGCCAGCAGCTGAAACTTGGTCACCCAGAGGCGGTCCTGCCTTGCCCATCGGAGGCAGAGTGGGAACACAGGGCCAGGGCTCAGGGACCAGCAATGAGTCCTCGGCCTGCTGGCTTCATGCAGGCAGGGAGTGGACTGGGCTAAGCAAAGAGGCTCACAGCCCCAAGGCTGGCCAGCTGCCACTCCCTATGTGAGCTCTGGGCAGGCAGGCATGACCAGCCGGCCAGATCCTAAGGATTCTTTACTCCCCCAGCCTTCTCAGCACTGCTTACTGAACACCTCTGATGCTCTTCTCAACTACCCACTTTTGGGGGAGAGGACAGTAAGACCAGGTTCCCAGGTCCCGCAATCAGCGTGCTACAGCTACTTCTGATGTTCTTTTATCATTTCATTGACTTTTTTTCAGCTAGGACAGCAAAAGAAATGATTTATTGTACACGTGTTACATTCAGCCACAACTGTGAACAGAACGAGTCCAGAATATCACAGGTCCAGGGCAAAGGACCAAAAGGGGCCGTGTTGATATGAGCAAGGTCTGTCTCTCAAAGGTGGCTGAAGCGATAACAATGGCCATACGTGTCTAGATCCCCTGAGATAAGCTTAGACAGGACGCATGCTGTCCAGCACTTTGTTCCAGGGTCTCTAGTCTCAGGATCCTTTGTTTCTGCTCCATGGAGGAACAAGTTGGCTTGGACCTCTGCCTCACCTTTTTTTTTTTTTTTTAAAGTTTTGTTTTGTTTTTAATGTGGGGACCATTTTTAAAGTCTTTATTGAATTTGTTACAATACTTCTCCTATTTAATGTTTCGATTTTTTGGCCGCAAGGCAGGTGGGATTTTAGCTCTCCAACCAGGGACACCGGAATGCGAGGGGGTCCCCCCTCACCTTTCTTAGTTTCTGCTTCAGCCTGTGGTTCTCTTCTCTCTCCACCTCATTCTCACGGCGGGGAGGTTTCTCAGAAGGTGGCACTAAGGCCGGGAGCCCGTGGATCCACTTTCAGGCGCACGGTTTTGCAGCGGGCACATTCACAAGCGTGTTTCTCCGTCACCACTGTCTGTTTTCAGTACTTTTTCCTCATCCGAAATCGAGACTCCGTCCTCACGAGCCGCTGACTGCCCCTGCCCCTCCCCCAGCCCTGGCCCCTGCCATCCTGCCTCCTGTCTCTACGGATTTAACCGCACGTGCACGATGTAGGTGGCCTCAGGCAGGAGTGGTCCCTCTGTGTCCGGCTTCATTCACTGAGTGTCATGTCCTCCAGACTCATCCACATCATAGCCCGAGTCAATGTCCACCTTCTTCAAGGCTGAGGAACATTCCGTCGTACAGTTGGAAACATTTCACTTATCCATTCCTCCACTGCTGGACACGTGGGCTCTTTCCACCTTTTGAGAGCTGTGCTTAACCTTGCGGTGCAGTGGGGCGTGGTGAACACCCATCGGAGCCCTACTTTTGTTCCATTCGGGCCTGTACCCGGGGATGGGGCTACTGGACCAAGTGTCGATTCTATGCCTCACTTTTTAAACAATTTTAATTTGTATTCATTTATTTTGGCTGCTCTGGGTCTTGGTTGCTGCATGTGGGATCTAGTTCCCTGATCAGGGATTGAACCCAGGCCCCCTTGCATTGGAAGCTCAGAGTCTTAGCCACTTGACCAGTGGGGATGTCCCCTCTGTGCCTCCCTTTTCAAGGAACCATCATCCTGTCTTCCACAGCGTCTGCCGCGATTCAGGTTCCTGCTCCTGCAGGTGACTGGCCCAAAGCCCCAGATCCCCCTGACGGCACAGACCTGCCCCATGCCCTCCAATCTCTTCCCCTTGGCTAGGCAGCTAGGGGAGGCTGTTCCTAGGGCCTCCCAGACTCCCCATCCCAGCTCAGGTGGCATGAACTCTCAGAGCTCAGGGACCTAGTCTCCAGCCTCTGCCGCTGCAGGTCGAAGCAAGACGGTCCCGGGTGCTAGGTTCACCAGGCTCCACTCTCACCCTGGTTTCCTTTTCGGGGGCTCTTGCCCACTCCCGTGGCCTCCTGCACGCAGCCCACAGCCCCTCGCCCAGGAGGGCTCTCTGGGGACTTGACATCTCACAAAGGAGGGAAGACAGCATGGACACAGGACCTGAAGCGGGGTTCGGAGGGCTGGGGGCCTCCTGAGGGTGAGGAGGTGGACCGAGGAATAAAGCACTCGGTGGGGTGTGGATGGGGATGTCCCCAGGCGTGTCCCCAGGGGTGCCAGGGCAGAGCGTTGCTCAGGGCTGACCCATGCCAGCTTCCGTGTCCTGCAAACAGGCCGATCAGACAGAGAGAAAACAAGGCGGCCAGTGGCTCTGTGGTGGGTGGGCCTCGATCCCTGGGCGGGAGGAAGAAATGCCTGCCCCAGGAGGATCCCCCGGCCTCCCAGGGGCCAGGTCAGGGGAAGCCAAGGGGAGCAGCGGCAGAGCCCCCTTCCCCATGCACCCGACTTGGACCCTGGAGCCCTGGCACCTGAACGACCCTCGCCCCGCAGGGACCTCGCCCGGCCGGCACTGCGCCTCCCTCCAGGTTCGAGGCACGCCTCAGCACCCTCGCCTGAGAGGTGGGCGTGGCTGCAGCACCAGCCACACAGGTGAGCCCCTCCCCACAATGCTCGAGAGCCCAAGGCCATCTCCGCAGAGTCTCAGGGACACAGCAGCTCTCAGCGACGTGGGGGCCAAGGGCTAGATCCCACTCCACGTGCCCTGATGCCGTCCTTGTGCGGTTGCTCGGTCGAGCCTGCCTCTTTGCAGCCCCGTGGGTTGCAGCACTAGTCTCCGGCTCCCCTTGTTTCTGCTCCGCAGAGGAGCAAGTTTCACTTGGACAGGCTTCCCTGTCCTTCACCATCTCCCGGAATTTGCTCAAACTCATGTTCATTGAGTCAATGATGACATCCAACCATCTCATCCTCTGTTGCCCCCTTCTCCTGCTGCCTTCAACCTTTCCCAGCATCAGGGTCTTTTCTGATGAGTTGATTCTTTGCATCAGGTGGCCAGAGTATTGGAGCTTCAGCTTTAGCATCACTCCTTCCAATGAACATTCAAGGTTTCTTTCTTTTAGGACTGACTGGTTTGATCTCCTTGTAGTTCAAGGGACTCCCAAAAATCTCCAGTACCACAGATCAAAAGCATCCGTTCTTTGGCGCACAGCTTTCTTTATGGTCCAACTCTCACATCCATACATGACTATCGGGAAAACCATATCTTTGACTAGGTGGACCTTTGTCGACAAAGTGATGTCTCTGCTTTTTAATATGCTGTCTAGGTTTGTCATGGCTTTTCTTCCAAGGAGCAAGCATCTTTTAATTTCATTTACTTACTTAGTTCAGTCACACAGTCGCGTCCAACTCTTTGCGACCCCATGGACTACAGCATGCCAGGCTGCATTTACTGAAGTGTTTTTAAACGGACATGAAATGCTCCAGACGGCCTCACCCTAACTTGATCACATCTGCAATGGATCCCAAAGGGATCCATTTGCATTGCTTAAAAACCAGAAAGCTGGTTTGGAGGCAGTGTCTGCGGTTCAAAAGCAGAAAGGGGTGGGAATGCTCATGCAGGCCCCACTTCGGAAATCCCCTGAAGCCTCCTCCTTGGCACCCCAAGGTGCTCCACAGCCCACGTTAGATGAGCCTGATGTTGGCTGCTCGGTGGACCCTGCAGATTGACGTCCTCGGAACCCTCCCTGGATCCCATGCTTTCAGCCTGTGGACTTCCTGCGCTTCCCCCTCATTCAACAGAAACAGGGTCCCTCTCCCTTCGGGCACCACCTGAGTGGCAGCACGGCCGGGCCCCTTGCTCCCTATACAAGCTTGCTCGGGCAGCTATGACAAAGTTCCACACACCTAACGGCTATAACGACAGAGACGTGTGGTCTCCCAGTTCTGGGGGCCCAAGGTGTGGGCAGGGCAGGCCGTGTGGAGGTGTGGTCCAGTCTCTCCCCTAACTCCTGGTGCCATGCAGGGATGTCTGCTGTGCAGAAGTGTCACCCCAGTCTCTGCTCTCATCCTCACCCGGCACCAACCTTGTGCCCAGGTCTGCCCTCGTCATCCCCCTTCTTACAAGGACCCAGTCACCCTGGGGCAGAGAGTGTCCAGCTCCAGACAGCCTCACTCTAACTTGATCACATCTGCAATGAGATGTGGCCAAGTTCTGAGGCCCCGGAGGGCACGGGGCAGGACTTCAACATATGAACTTTGGGAGAAGTGAGTCAACCCACCATGCCCCCCTGTCCCACACCCAAAATGAAGCGGCTTGGCCGGCAGAGGGGTCCAGACTGACCCAAGCGTGTGTGCACATGTGCTGAGTCATTTCAGTCCAACTCGGTGACCCTACAAGAGTAGCCCCCCAGGCTCCCCTGTCTACGGGGATTCTCCAGGCAAGAATACTGGAGTGGGTTGCCATGCTCTCCTCCAGAGGAGTCTTCCCAACCCAGAGATCAAACTCGTGTCTCTTACATCTCCTGCATTGGCAGGTGGGTTCTTCACCATAGGCACCACCTCCACAGCCAGTGAATTACAGAAAACACGTTCTTGTCTAACCCGTTGTCAATATTAACCAAGACCCCCAAATGTCTCCCTCCACCACCTTCAGGACCTGTCTGCTAATGGTGTAGCGCTGGGGTGGAGGCGAGGCTGCACCCACCTCACAACATGCAGGAACTAGTTCACCCACTGAGCCTCAGTTTCATCATCTGCAAAATGGGGGCAAAGGTAACACCTGCTCCACCTCACTCCAGATGAATGATAAAACTCAAGGGGATAGCCCAGCACAAACTGATGCTCAGAGAATGTTCCTTCCTGCAGGGGCAGTCAGCCAGGGGGAGACAAGCAAGTCCGATTTGTGGGGGGGCAGTGGCAGGGAGCCGAGTCCGTGTCTCCATGCCCAGCAGCTCTTTGCGAGACTGTTACCCGTCGTTGCACAGGTGTAGGTGCTGAGCCAGCCCCCTGTGTGTTTGGCGCGTGTAAGTGATGTTGGCAGGAACAGCACTGAGCTCCTCTGCGGGACGGGCTCTGGCCACACCCCTCACCTGGCCCCGAGGGCTGCCCTGCCCCTGGCTCGAACCTGGGCCTGCCCCAGGGGACCCCACCCGTTGCTGTTAGAGAAGCAGATGTGGGGATCGGGCAGGGATGGCAGTGGGTCAGCCAGCTACAGGCTGTAAGTAAAGTGTAGGTCGCTCAGGCGTGTCCAACTCTTTGCAACCCCATGGACTGTAGCCCTCCAGGCTCCTCTGTCTAAGGGATTTCTCCAAGCAAGAATGCTGGAGTGGGTAGCCATTCCCTTCTCCAGGGGATCTTCCTGACCCAGGGATTGAACCCGGGTCTCCTGCATCGCAAGAAGATTCTTTACTGTCTGAGCCATCAGGGAAGACTGCAACAAACCTCGTCCCCTCTCTGAGCCTCAACTTCTCAGGCAACCGTAGGCACCCCCAAGGCCTTGGTGGCAGGTTGGGGGATGAAGGAGTTCTGGAATGGCTCTAGGTGGCCCGCAGCCCAGGTGCTCAGAATAGTCCACGGAGAAGCACACAGCTTCAAGATGGAGGGAGTTTGGGGAATATCTACCCAAAGTAAATCTCTTCCTTTCTCTCTCTCCACACGTGTGCACACCTACGCACAACCAGGAACACACCACCACACGCATATGTAGATTCACGCATGCACACACACAAACACAGGCGCACACGCACACGTGCCGAGTGCTAAGCCCGCTCAGTCCCGTCCGACTCTGTGCGACCCGATAGACTCTAGCCCCCCAGGTTGCTCTCTCCAGGGCTTTCTCCAGGCAAGAACACTGGAGTGGGTTGCCATGCCCTCCTCCAGAGGGTCTTCCTGGCCCAGGGATCGAACCTGCGTCTACTGCACTGCAGGCAGATTCTTTACCACTGGGCCACCTGGGAAGCCCACATACCCCCCCTGCCACACACACACATGCAGACACTCTGGGGAATTCACACACACACACACACACACACACACACACAGATGCATTAGTCTCTTCTTTCCATCCAAACAAAACCTCTAGTGGTTAAAAAAAATAGTAACTTTCAAAACCAGGGAATTGAAATGTGTCTTTAGCCCAGTTGCTCAGATACAGTCTTACATCTTAAGACATCAATTTGGCACAGATTCCACCATCAAAACAAGCAGATTCTTTCAAGTAAAACCTTCAAGTGTGTCTGCAGGCTGCATCCTCATCTATTAAATAACAACGTAGAACATACTTTCAACGTTCTGATCACACCCCCCCCCCATTGTCCCACAGCGCCTCCAACAGCCGGACCCCTTGCTCCAGCTGATGCTCCCAGTGTGAGCAAGGGCGCTCCCAGCCATAGCAAACGCACGTGTCCCGTTTACAGCAGCCCCCTCCAAGCCAGGACGGGGGCTCCTTGCTGCGCTGACGTGCTGGTTGTTTGAGAGAAGCAGGAAGGGTTGGGGGTGTATTCCGTTGGCCTGGGCAGAGCAGCCGGCTGCCAGGTGGGAAAGGCGAGAGCACGGAAGAGTCAGGGGTGGAGCCCTGCAGGCCCGGGTTGTCTTGGACTCCAGGCATCCGTCGTCTGGTCTGCATCCATCCACCCCGGTCCTGGCAGCCTGAGGTCGGAGCCCAGCCGCGGGGCGGGGACGCTCACGGCCTCCGCTCCCTCCCCGGGGAGGGGGCTAAGCTCGGCCTCCCCGGTTCCTCAGCCTCCTCTGCTGCCTCCGCCGCCGCTGCCGCGTGGAAGCGGCCCTGCCAGGAGGAGGAGGCCTGGCCTGGCCGCCGCGCAGCCCGGCCGTGCCCAGGAGCAGCCGCACCATCTCGTGGTCCTTGCGGTCCAGCACGCGGGGCAGGAAGAGCGAGGACTTCTGCGTGCGGCGTGTCTTGAAGCCCCGGCGGGGCCGGCCCTTGCCGTTCACGGACACATACCACAGTCTCTCGGCGCTGGCCTGGCGCCGGGCCCCGTGCCCTCCGGGCGCCGTGCGGTACAGCCGGGAGGCGTAGGTGTTGTAGCCCAGCTCATGGATGCGCTCCACGAACTCGCACTCGGCGTTGTAGCTCTCCTGCGGGGCGGGCGGGGGCCAGGGTCAGCACACAGAGCCCCCCGAGGAGGCAGGCGTGGAGGGGAGCCCTGGGCCGGGGTCTGGGCGGGGCGTCTGGCCGGACAAACAAACGCAGAATGGAAGTAGCTTTTATCAGCGCCCTCGGCGGGCTGCTGTGGAGTGTCTTCAGCTGGGGGGCTGGGCATGTCTTCCGCCAGCCTAGGCTCTCGTCCCAGCTGTAGGGGGACAGACACGCCAAGGCCCCCCTCCCGCACTATGCCAAGGGGCAGGGCTGGGGCACCGGGACAGCTGGCCGGGAGGACTGGCCTCTTCTCTGGGCACTGACCGTGAGGCAGGACACCCTCAGGGCCCCTCTCCATCGGCAGAGGGGGAAGGGTGCAGGTGGCCCAGTGGACCTACAGACTGGGCAGCTTATGATCCCTGAGGACCTCAGGAAGCAAGATGGGGAGAGCCAGCCATCTCTCCGGTGACTCAGGAGCCCAGAGGCAAGGCTGGAGAGCGTTGAGGGGAGGACCTCCCCCAGTAACCGCAGCCCCTCCTCTCTGCTCTGCCGCCCCTGCCCCTGGGTGGAGGATCGGGGCTCTTGGGTCTGCGTACAGATGCCACTGCCCAAGATTTTACAGATGGGGGAACTGATGTCCGGAGGGGTGTCAGACCCCAAATCACAGAGGGATCTGATGCCCATGTGGCCTGTGCCCACTCCCTGCATGTCCTGGGGCCCTCTGGGGTGGGTGGGAGGGTGGGCTCAGGACAGACCCACCCCACCCCCACGCCGGCGCGCTGCTTCAGCATCTTACACCTGTTCCCCCCACCTCCGCCCGCAGCTCTCCTCCCAGGCCCCTCTGTCCTGGAGAAGGTACCGTCTCCCCGGCTGAGGCCCACCCTGCAGGAAGCCTGGTGG
>SJYQ01002692.1:677387-688481 GCA_006410935.1 Redunca redunca
CTCTGTGACAAGAAAGACCGTCCCTCCTCCTGCGTGTGCTGGGTGTGAGGACGCAGTGAGGGAAAACCACATCACACCTGCTGCAGGCCATCAACTCACCCACGGGGACCATGACCCCAGCAAGGGCTGGCGCTTCTGAAGCCCGTCTTGAAAGACGACTCAGTGTGAAGAGAAGGATGATGGCCACGCAGCTCAGGCCACCATCACAAAGCCCGCAGCCTGGGCGGCCCAAACAGCTGGCATTGCCTGTCTCCGTCCTGCAGGCTGGATTCCCAGACCCAGGTGTGGGCGGGGCTGGTCCTCCTAGGGCCCCCCTCCTGGGCATGCAGACGGCCGTCTCCTCCCCGTGTTCTCACAGGGCCGTCCCTCTGAGTGTGTCTGTGTCCCGCCCTCCTCTTTTTATCAGGACCCCAGTCCTGTGGGATTAAGGTCCACTCTAGTGACCGCATTTTACCTTAATGCCCTCTTTAAAGATAGTATCTCCAAATACATTCACGTTCTGAGCAATTAGGGGTTAACGACTTGAACACACGAATTTAGGGAGATGCAATTCAGACTACGGTAAGTGCTAACAATGAGGCATGCCCCTAGGCCTGACTGCATCAGGGGCTTGGGCTGAGATTCGCATGCTCCTCTATCAGGGTCTGGCAGAGCCTGATAAGAGCTATGGAAGCAAACCCAGGCCCACATTACTTCTGCTCCCCACCCCATCCAGGTCTTTACACACGCTGGTCCTTCCCCCACTGGGTACCCATTAGCCTTTTCCTTCTAGAAACTTCTGCTGTTCCTGGAAGCAGCTCCCAGCTCCCCAGGCACAGTGAGTCTCTCCTCTACCCACGTGCCATCCCGATTCCAAGGCCGCTCGGGGTCATTTTCCCACTGCTTCCCACGCAGACCTCATGTCTCGGAGGCTGGGCAGGCTCTGTCTGTCTCTGTGCCCTGTGTCCTGCGGCCAGGATCATTGAGACAGCGGCCAGGAGGTGTGGGACCCTGGCGGGTGGAAGATGGGCATGAAGACTGTTCTCGAGGTGCTGGCAGGGAGGAGTGCCCTGGCCCCCACCCCCAGGGACAGGCCTCCTCCTTGTCGGCACCTTCACCTCCCCTGGGGCCCCTGGGCACTGCTGCCTGACCTAAGTCTGCAGAGAGAAGCAACTGCGATCTGAGCCCTCACTGGGTCCCCCCAGGAGGCTGCTCGGGGACAGGCAGGCTGACAGGTGACTTCAACGGACGGGTGGGCTCTCACCTGGAAGGCTGGTGCAGCAAGGCATGCGGGAGCGAGGCCAGGAGGGAGCCGGCTGGGCTCCTGGTTACTTTTGTTAGCAGGAAGCATCTCTCATTTCCCAGCTTCAAGAGGTGGGGCAGGACACTCGCGTCCCCATCCCCTAACCGGTGGGCTGCCCTCCACAGAGTGAGACAGGCTCCCAGGCCCCCTATCCCCCACCTCCATCCTTGCCAGCTGCCAATGTTGCCTGCAGGCCCGCTGCGCCCACCAGGCGTAGTTGTAACCCCTCACCTTCAGGGCAAGGAACTTGAGCTCAGGCACGGGCTGGCCCCTGCCTGTCGGCCTTGAGCAGTCACCGCTCCCGCAGCCCCTGGGATCACAGGCTCTTTGCCCCCGGGGGCCTCTGTGCTGGCTGTCCCCACCGCCTGCAGCACCCAGTGCCCTCTCCGCTTGCCTAGATTCTCCCTGCTCTTGGTGACCCAGCCCAGAGGCCCACCTCGGCGCGGCGGGGAGCGGGGGTATGTGTGCCTGCATCCCCCCTCCCCACACTCCCTGGCTGGGTCAGGAGTCCTTCCCCCTGGCTCTCTGTGTCCATCGAGCCCAGGGCCCTGGGAGGTTGTAAGGAAGCCAGGACCTGTCTGCCATTCTCTGCCTCCTCAGTGTCTCCCCCCGGGGCTTGGCCTGAATCAACCCTCCACACCGAGCGAATGAAACTCCCACAGCACCTTTGACCTGACAGTGCTGGCATTTGCGTGAAGAAAATGCAGGAGAGAAGCTGGAACCATGGGCCTGATGACCCTGGCCCAGGGCGGGAGGCAGGGGACAATGCAGCCTCGTCTCACCTCGCTGCCGGCCAGGGTGGGTGGCCGGTTGGAGCCGCTATTTCCAACAGGGACAGAGGGTGACTTCTAGAACGTTGGGTTTGGCAAAACTCCAGACAATTTGTCGACTAGAAAATGACCTGTCGTAAGAACTGCTTAGCAGGGCGTGAAGCCGATTTTGAGGCAGTTTTCAAACAGAGAGGGGTCTGTCCAGCAGACAACACAGCAAGGGCAGCTGAAAAGACGAGAGTTGTGCTCAGGGATGTCCCGTAGAACTGCGGGGCATGCAAGCCAGGGCCACCTCCACGAGGGACACCAGGCAGGATCTGTGACAACAGCCGCCGCAATGCCCCTTGCCCTAGGAATCCCACAAGCGCCCTTGGTCTCACCAAGTCTGTAAAGCAATGTGCCCAGGAACGTCCACTGGCTTCACGCACCAGGGTTTCAACCCAGAAACGACGCAAGCCACCCACAGGTGGAGACCACGGCATGCAGGCCTCACCACGGCAGAGCTCCCCTGGGATGGGAGGGACCCCACACAGCAACACGACAGTGTGGGGACCGCAATCCCGTCTGTGACTTGCTGGGTTCTTGTCCAGATTCTGCCACTTACTACCTGTGTGAGCTTGGGCAGACACACCTCTCCAGGCCTCAGCTTCCTCATCTGCAAAATGGGATGATTACCGCGAGTGTATTAAAAAGCAGAGACATCACTTTGCCGGCAAAGTTCTCTATAGTCAAAGCTATGGTTTTCCCAGTAGTCATGAACGGATATGAGAGTTGGACCATTAAGAAGGCTGAGTGCCAAAGAATTGATGATTCCAAACTGGGGTGCTGGAGAAGACTCTTGAGAGTCCTTTGGACAGCACAGAGATCAAACCAGTCAATCTTAAAGAAAATGATTGAACCTTGAATGTTCATTGGAAGGACTGACGCTAAAGTGGAACCTCCAATCCTTGGCTACCTGATGCAAAGAGTCGACTCATTGGAAAAGACCCTGATGCTGGGAAAGACTGAGGGCAGGAGGAGAAGGGGGCAACAGAGGATGAGACGGCTAGATGGCATCACTGACTCAACAGACATGAGTTTGAGCAAACTCTGGGAGATGGTGACGGACAGGGCAGCCCGGTGTGCTGCAGCCCATGGGGTAGCAAAGAGTTGGACACAGCTTAGCGACTTAGCAACAACCATGAGGCTGAGCGAAGTTCGCACAGACGATGTGCTCAGGGCAGTGTCTGGGGCGCTGGGGCTCCAGTCCTGTGGTCAACGCTGGGGTTAGTATTTGCACATGCTCATAGATACGCAGGATGTTTCTGAGAGATGCAGGAAACTGAAGGCGTGGTTAGCTGCCTCTGGGAAGGAGGATGAGAGCAAGGGCTGAGAGGGGACTGGGTGGCTCACATTCACTCTTGGGTGTTGACTTCACTGCTGCTTTGATTTTTATTGTGAGCAGGTATTCTTTGGTGATTGATATGGGGGCTGGTCCTCGGTCGAGGATCACTGAGCGGAGGCCCCTGGGCTGGGGTAGAAGGAACCTGAAAGGTTCAGGGCTAACATCTGCAGAGACGAGAAGGAAGGAGATGGGTGGGGGGCCGCGGGGTCCTGCCCTGTGCACCCACAGTGTCCTCTGACAGCAGCTCCTCCCGGGAGGGAAGCCTGCAGCTGGTGGGAGCCCAGGAAGCAGGAGCCCCGCCCAGGTGGACAGAGCCGCCGGGTTCAGACTCCACAGCCCACCTTCTCTTCCCTCGTCAACCAGAACTGAGCAGAAAACCAGACCCCCTTGCAGATTAGTTTGGGTGGCCATCTCCGCACAGAGTGACCTTCCTGCCCCCACCTCATAAGTAATGGACTAGAGTGGAGACACAGGCAGGGCTTCCTGGAGACCCCAGGCCCTGGACCCACTCGCCCAATTGACACACAAAACCTTGATGCTAGGAGATGAACGTGAGTTCACCTCGGGGACTAACGGTCGGAGGTGCTTAAGCAAAGCCTCCACTTGACTCGAGAGGGTCCTCGGGGCCCCGTAGATGTGGCCGCAGCCTGCTCAAGGCCAGCACAATGTAGCTAATTGGCTTCCACATTTTTCTTTCTTGAATTTTAAATCCCTTGAACCACAGATCACAGGACAATGGGCTGGATTCTCAGGCCGTCATTAGGCCGGGGACAGTGAGGGCTCGCCACCCCGGGCCAGCCTCGTTACTGGGTGGCTTGGAGGGGCGGTGTCTCTCCTGGGGACGGGCACACAAAGGTGAAGACTGTCTCAGGGCCACAATGCCCACTTTCATCCCGGGCCGCCCTGACAAAGGAGCCTTCCCCGCACTCAGGGCCCACCGTCCTGGAGGCCCTCAGCCTGCTCTTCAGTGCTCTGGCCCCAAGTGCAAAGCGGGCACCAGAATGCAAGTCACACCCCCGACCTTTGCCCTTTACAGGCACTTGTTCCTGGGGTGGGGGCTCCTTTGGGGTGTGGGCCCGAGGCTGGCGGGGCTGCACTGCTCCTAGACCGCCCTGCTTTGGCTGGACAGTCACCTTGGCTCCTTTAGTCCTTGGAGCACTTTCCTTTTTCTTTTTAAAAATTATTTATTTATTTCTTTGGCTGCATAGGCCTTGGTTGCAGCGTGCAAACCCTTGGTTGCAGGGTGTGAGATCTAGTTTCCTGACCAGGGTTCCAACCCAGGCCCTCTGCAGCGGGAGCACAGAATCTTAGCCACGGGACCCCCGGGGAGGTCCGAAGTCCCTGCAGCTTTTGATCTCACCTGCCTGCAAACTGGCAGCCACTGCCCCCTCCATGCCCTGCACCCCTCTTACCTGACCCTCTCTGACACACACGGCCCCATCAACCATCTCCAGGGTGCCAGGCTGTGGCATCGGCCCAATCACACCTGGACTAGAAAAGATGCTGCCAGAGTCTAAGGTCTTTTTGAGAGTGTGACTAGTGAGAATCCGGGGGGCTTGGTCTCCTGAAACAGGAGCTCCTGGTAAAGGCAGAAGACAAACGCTCTGTTGGGATTCCCTGGGGGCTCAGTGGTTCAGACTCTGCATTCCCAGTGCAGGGCAGGGGCTGAGCCTTGGGCAGGGAACTAAGATCTTGCAGCCAAAAAAACACTTCTTCCCCCAGTGGCGGGCACCCCTTCCAGGGGCTTGTCACCATCTGTCTTCCCGCCACAGCTGCGGCAGCCTCACTGGCAAAACTGAGATGCTTCTCAGCAGCATTTTGATCACTGGGGAGAAACTTGTCCAGTGTTTCTTGTGCCTGGATGAGGCCACATTTTGACAACGTGTCTCCACAGCAGAGAGGCTCGGGGTCCTCTGCACCTCATCGGGCACCCGGGGACAGCCTGCTTGGGGTGTCCTCCACGCTGGCCCCGCAGAGGTTGCCGCGGACTTTGCTGCGGGCTGGTCCTCAGGCACTCTCTGTGATGCTGACGCACAACTTATTTGTTCATTTTTGAAATTCCACGGAAGTACAGTTGATTTATAATGTTGCGTTAGCTTGGGGTGTGTGGTGCACTGATTCAGTCGTATGTACAAACGCTCACACGTATGTATATTCTTTTCCAGATTCCCTTCCCTTATAGGCTACTATAAAACATTGAATATAGGTCCCTGTACTACCCAGTATATCCTTGCTGGTTGTCTATTTCATATATAGTCTTGTGTATATGTAAATCCCAAGCTGCTAATTTATCCCTTCCCACCTTTCCCCTTTGGCAACCATAAGTTTGTGTTTTATAGCTATGGGCCTATTTCTGTTTTTAGATAAGTTCATTTGTATATATGTATGTATATATATATATATAAATGTATAATATATGTTTAGATTCCACATGTTAGCAATATTATAAGGTATTTGTCTTTCTCTGATTGACTTCCCTTAGTATGATCGTCTCCATGTCCATTCTTGTTATATGAGCCACATTTTTATTCATTTGTCTGTCGGCGGTTAGGCTGAACTAGAAACCTATCCATCTAGCCACCTGGAGGGGTGCCCGCCACTGGGCAAAGAACATTTTATTTTATTTTTTTTGGTACTAAATAGGTTGCTTTCATGTGTTGGCTATCGAGCACAGTGCTACACGGATGCAGTACATGTATATTTTTGAATTAGGGTTTTCTCTAGATGCAACTTCCCAAGGAGTGAGGTTGCTGGGTTCCATGGTAATTCTGTATTGAGTTTCTTTCAGAGCCTCACCCTGTTCTCCATAGTGGTCGTACATTCCCACCAGCAGCACAGAAGGGCCACCTTTTCTCCACGCACTCCTCCAGCATTTACTGGTTGTAGACTTTTTGATGATGGCCCTTCCGGGATGAGGTGGCACCTCACTGTGGTTTTGATTTGCGTTTCTCTGATGATTAGTGATGCTGAGCGTCGTTTCATGTGCTTGTTGGCCATCTGGAGAAATGTCTTTTTGGAATAAAGCAAAGTTCCCCTCTAGTTAGCCACCCACAGTAGGTTTTGAGAGGACAGGATCCTAGCTTCCACCTGGTATGGAGACAGCAGGCTTTTCTGCCATTTCTTCTGAGCTAGACTCTGAAAATTGGTGGTCAGTTCCCTTGACAAGGCTCCCAGGGGCTGCCGTTCAGACCAAGCTGGCTGAATCCCAAGGGAAGGCGCAGCGCTGGTCCTAACGGTGAGCTCGGTAAGAGCCCCGCGTGTTGTGCCAGGAGTGTGGCCGGATGTAGATGTTTTTAGGCCCTGCAGGCATCTTGCTGCACGTGGCAGGGCCAGCATTTTGTCCAGAACCTTCTTCCCAGCTCGTTCCTCGATACAGCACAGGCCAGGAGCCCAGGCTGTTCTCCCAGATGAAGGGGCCTCTTCCTCTGCCTGCGTCCCCCAGCACCTCCTCTTCCCAAATCCAGGAGTTGGGCAGTCAGGTGACAAGCCCTCAGTCTCCACGTCTGAAAAACACATGCAATGCCAGCAGAAGCATCCTTGTGAGGCTGTCGGGGGTTGGGCAGCGCCTTGGGGGAGGCACCCGGCTGCNACTCACTGGGACTCTCAGATCCACTGTGAGATGCCACCACGACCTCTGCCCCCACCCCAGCCCCCGGGAGAGCCCAGAGCCTTCCTGTCACTCCTGGCCACCGGCAGCCCCTGGGAGAGCCCAGCGCCTTCTCCATCACTCCTGACCACCAGCAGCCCCCGGGAGAGCCCAGAGCCTTCCTATCCCTCCTGGCCACAGGCAGCCCCCGGGAGAGCCCAGCGGCTTCTCCATCACTCCTGGCCACCGGCAGCCCCTGCTCCTGCTGAGGCTGCGACTCTGCAAAGTCTGCCTTTCCCCAGAGCAGAACCAACCAGGGGGCCAAAGGCCATGCCTTGGGAAACCATCTACATCAGACAGAGATATTGCGCCTCCCTCTCTTAATCCTCCCCATTCATGCTTGCACACGTGTGCACGCATGCTCACATTTCACCTTGCCAGGTCACTTTCATGCTGAGAGCCTGGGCTGCGGGCTTCTTGAGCCGTGCCTCCCCCGCAGCCTTGGAGACAGAAGCCAAGAGCGCTGCACAGCCCTCATCAGCCCCAGAGGAGCTCCAAGGCCTCTGTGGGGACCCCTGGTAGATCAGGAGGAGAAAGAGAAGGACATCCTTCAGAACGCCCCCCTGGAAAGACTGGCTCCGACTTGAATCCAGACCGGCTTCTGCACACTGTCGTTTTCTTTGATTTTTGCTCTCAGATTTCAAGCCACTGGTGGATGCAGGCAGGGGCCTGGGCCTCCTGCAGGCCATCTCTGGCCCGGGATATGACCCCACCGCTGGCCCTGGGAGAAATGACAGGAAAGCCCTGGAAGCCAGAGGTTGTGCCAGCTCCAGGAACCTGCCTCCAGGGACCTGTGAAGAGGTAAGACCATTTGGGAACGTTCCCCAGGAAGGAACCTGCTTTCTCATCACAAAGTTTTTATAAAAATGTTCTCAAAACACTGGGCTTTAATTCCTTCCCAAAAGAAGTTTAGCAAGAGCCAGCCAGCGCCTGTGTCTCTGCACATCCACTGGGGTGGCTGTGCCAGGTCCTGCCCATCACGGTGGACTTGTGAGTATTTGTCCAAACCACTGGGGGCTCATCTGTGACTGATTGAAATCAGACATATTGGACCCTGAGGCCACTGACACCTGTCTGCAGGACACATACCACCGGGAGACCCCTGACCGCTGACTGGCACGTGCCATGAGCACTGAGGAGGCCTGGCCGTTGCGCCACAGGCGTCCCAGGCTTCAGACTGACTCGCTGGTCCAGGGGTATACTTCTCACTCCGGGTATGAGAGGTCCCGGGTTCACATCAGGACAAGCCCAGAGCTTTGGGCTTCCTAGGTGACTCAGGGGTAAAGAATCTGCCTACCGATGCAGGAGACCCAGGTTTGGTTCTTGGGTCAGGAAGATCCCCTGGAGAAAAGAATGGCTACCCACTCTGGTATTCTTGCCTGGAGAATCCCATGGACAGAGGAGCCTGATGGGCTATGGTCCACGGGGTCACAGAGAGTCAGACATGAGTGAGGGATTGAGCATGAACACACATCCCAGGTTTCAGTCGCTTCTAAACAAGATTCTCCAGGGAAACCCAACATCCACCAGCTATGGAAATTGCTGTGTTAGACCATCCATGAGACCAAAGTATTAGGCGCTCAGTTGTGTCTGACTCTTTGCTACCCCATGGATTGTAGTTCACCAGGCTCCCTGTCCATGGAGGTCTCCAGGCAAGAATACTGGAATGGCGTGCCATTCCCTTCTCCAGGGGATCTCCCTGATCCAGGGATTGAACCCAGGTCTCCTGCACTGCAGGGAGATTCTTTACCATCTTCTATTAGCACTTTGTCACTCATTCATAATCTCATTCATTCACTCATCCATTCAAAACTTTGAGCTGCCGCCTTCCACCAGGCCGTGAGCTGAGGCTGCAGGATGAATGGGACACGTTGCTTTCTTGTGGGCGTGGGGGTGGGGGAGAGCGCTGGTAGACACCGCCATGGAGGTGAGTGACAAAGGCAAGTCATAGCAAAAGCTTCAGTCCTTTTGGACACGAGCTGGCCCTGCCCCCACCCTCCTAACGAGCCTGGGGAGGTCGGGAAGCAGCCACCCCCACCTCAGGCTGGCTAGTGTTGGACCCTCACTAATCACTCAGCCAGTCTCACAGGTCCCTCCTGCACCCCAAATCTCTCGAGTTTCATTTTCCCCAAAGCTGTTCTGCGTTTGGGCCTGTCTTCCCTCTCACAGCCATGCCCGCTTGGCGTGGCACGGAGCTCTGTGGAACAGCAGGGCAGAGATTACTGGCTCCATTTCTCAGATGAGGAAGCTGAGGCACAGGACATAACCAGCTTGCTCAAGCACACCCAAGGGTGAGTGGATGAGCTGAGATCTGAGTCCAGGACCCAGAGTCACACACTGCACCCTGATTGGCGACTCTCAACGGGAAAGAGCAGGCCGCGTGGGGATGCTATTCTTCTGGGTGTGATTTGTAGCCAGCAGGGGTGAGCACCCCCAGAGCCTGGCCAAACCTGTAAGATCTATTTACCAGATGCTGATACAGTGCTTGTGGTAGACAACGTGGTCTTCAAAGCATTTTATGAGTATTAACTCCCTTAAGCCTCATACCAATGCTAGTGAGTAGGGCCTACAAATAACCCAATCTCAGGATGAGGAAACAGAGTCACAGAGAGGTCAAGCAACTTGCCTGAGGATGGTCAGCAGCCAAGAGGCAGACCCAGGATTCATAGGCAGGAACACAGGCTCTGGACTTTGTCCGAAGCACCAGGCACTGCTGCCCAACACAGGACACCTTGAAGGATAATTACGGCGATCATGCGTTGGGTGGGGAAAAGCCCGTGATAAAATATTAAGCAAGAAAGCATCATTCAACACTGTACACGTCTTTTGTTTGCAAATAGAAGGAAAAAACATAGGCATCCTTTTATATGAACAACGTGATAGCCACACGTTACCTGGGGCCAGGTCGTGGTGGGGGCAGACACAGAACGCAGGACACAAGAGTGATTAGCGTGGAGGAATGGGTGTGAGGATGGACCTTGTTTCCTGATTTCCATCCCTTTGTCTTTCCAACAAAAATAGCTCGTTTCCCCATGAGTGGGTTTCTTTAAAGTGTCACTTCAAAATTCCTTTTGGATTCTCCAGGCTCATTCAGGTGCCTGGAGCGGGAGGAGGGGAACCATTATCCCGGGCTCAGGACGCAGGGACAGGAGTGCCATCTCCGTGGGGCTTTGATCTCGGGATGCACCACCTGAAAGGAAAATGGTCTTTCTCTGGGCCGCTGGGACCTCCGGATGTAACCAGACCCCACGTGCAGAAGAGTGTGTGAGGCCGGAAGCTCGGGGCTCCCCGCCTCCTCTCCATGCTGGCGTCTCCCCCAAGCCAGTGGCAGGGATCCCTGGAGTGTCCTGGACCAGGGAGGCAGCTGACCTCCCCCAAGACGCCCCACCTGTAATCACAGTGCCAAAAGTGCCCTGGACACCACCACATCCTGCCTTGTCAGGGGAGGCCGGTGGGTAAGCGTTGGGGGCTGCGGCCCCCGGTGCTATTCACACAGGATGAAAGAGTCTGGGGACACTTCTGCCGCGGGTACATGGCTGGGGGAGCACACAGAAGTCTCCCCGCTGCCCTGATGAGCACCATGTGCCACCCGGCCCTGGAGTCAGTGGCGAACCCGGTGGCTCAGAAGTCAGACCCTGGCCTTGGACCGACTCATCCTGTGTCTCTGTTTTCTCATCTGTAAAATGGACACATAACGGCACCCAGTCCCCAGGGTGTCTGTGACGATGACCCGCTACAGGCAGCCAGCACTGGAGCAACGTCCCGAATCCCTGACGAAGCCCCGAGGGCTGCCTTCTGTCACCCGAGATTTGCAGGGAGGAGTAGACATGAAGAGAAGCTAAGTGACCCACCTGGGGTCCCTGGAGGGGGCTTTCTCTCGGGGCCGTTCCTGGAGTCATGCCATCCCCCAGGTCATCACCAGATCCTGGGACATGGAGCTTCCAGCAGCTGAGCAACATGCACCAAACATCTCACCATCAAAAAGATCTGACAAGAGCAAATGGAATCTTTT
>SJYQ01002692.1:688604-761101 GCA_006410935.1 Redunca redunca
GTGATAGCCACACGTTACCTGGGGCCAGGTCGTGGTGGGGGCAGACACAGAACGCAGGACACAAGAGTGATTAGCGTGGAGGAATGGGTGTGAGGATGGACCTTGTTTCCTGATTTCCATCCCTTTGTCTTTCCAACAAAAATAGCTCGTTTCCCCATGAGTGGGTTTCTTTAAAGTGTCACTTCAAAATTCCTTTTGGATTCTCCAGGCTCATTCAGGTGCCTGGAGCGGGAGGAGGGGAACCATTATCCCGGGCTCAGGACGCAGGGACAGGAGTGCCATCTCCGAGGGGCTTTGATCTCGGGATGCACCACCTGAAAGGAAAATGGTCTTTCTCTGGGCCGCTGGGACCTCCGGATGTAACCAGACCCCACGTGCAGAAGAGTGTGTGAGGCCGGAAGCTCGGGGCTCCCCGCCTCCTCTCCATGCTGACGTCTCCCCCAAGCCAGTGGCAGGGATCCCTGGAGTGTCCTGGACCAGGGAGGCAGCTGACCTCCCCCAAGACGCCCCACCTGTAATCACAGTGCCAAACGTGCCCTGGACACCACCGCATCCTGCCTTGCCACGGGAGGCCAGTGGGTAAGCGTTGGGGGCTGCGGCCCCCCGTGCTATTCACACAGGATGAAAGAGTCTGGGGACACTTCTGCCGCCGGTACATGGCCAGGGGAGCACACGGAAGTCTCCCCGCTGCCCTGATGAGCACCATGTGCCACCTGGCCCTGGAGTCAGTGGCGAACCCGGTGGCTCAGAAGTCAGACCCTGGCCTTGGACCGACTCATCCTGTGTCTCTGTTTTCTCATCTGTAAAATGGACACATAATGGCACCCAGTCCCCAGGGTGTCTGTGACGATGACCCGCTACAGGCAGCCAGCACTGGAGCAACGTCCCGAATCCCTGACGCAGCCCCGAGGGCTGCCTTCTGTCACCTGAGATTTGCAGGGAGGAGTAGACATGAAGAGAAGCTAAGTGACCCACCTGGGGTCCCTGGAGGGGGCTTTCTCTCGGGGCCGTTCCTGGAGTCATGCCATCCCCCAGGTCATCACCAGGTCCTGGGACATGGAGCTTCCAGCAGCTGAGCAACGTGCACCAAACATCTCACCATCAAAAAGATCTGACAAGAGCAAATGGAATCTTTTCTTTTTTTTCTTACTTACATTTATTTCCAAGGAAAATTCACACCCTGTCAAGAAAAGAGAATGGTATTGTGTGCCCTGATTACAACGTAACTACATTACAATGTAACTATATAAATAAACACAAGAAAACTGTATTATTAAGTTTTCACCAAGTCTCAGGCTCAGACATGGTCACTCGCCCTCACTTTATAAAGGGGAGCAAGCTGTAGGGGTTGGGGGGAGAGGGGTGCTTAGGGAGGGGCGCAGGCCAGCTGGATTAGGAAATCCTGAAAGAGGAGGAAGAGACTCTCCCCGAGAGTTTACGGGGTTTCAGCTACACCAGCCTTCGCTCCGCTGGAGTCCCTGAGCCGCAGCCCCAAGCCAGTGATGCATCAGCCCCTGGACCTTTGGGTTGGGCTGGAGAGAGAGGGGAAGCCGGAACACACAGGGAGGTCTCCCCCAGGGAGCCCGGCTCCCCCTCAGGCTGCCCCTTCATGATGCCGGCGGGCCTTCCATGGGCCCACTGCCCTCCCATCTCAGCAGTTTTCTCCTTCACCACTTCCACCCTCCTTCCTGACCGTTGAAGCCAGAGGCCCAGAGACGCCTGAGACTTCCAAAGGTCACACAGCAGCCCAGGGGCCCTGAGGGGCTGGTTCTTTATTAGCGACGTTGGCTGCACCAGTTTGAGCTGCACAGCGGTTGATCTAACACCGCCTCGCCCTGTCTAGAGGTGCAGCCGGCTCGGGGTGTGGAGTGACAGGCACAGAATGTGAACTCGGGCCCCGCTCCCTGGCGCCTGTCCTGCCCTTCCCTCTTGAAGCGTCACTGCTGGCTGCTCCAAGCTCACCCACAGCCTTTTCCTGGCATCCTGTCGCGACTGGCGCAGTCCAGCACACTCCCTCTTCAGAGTATCTTAGACTCAGACCACCTCTATCCCCTCCCAATTTGTCTGGATACTGTGGTCTTTAAAAATCATTCATCTTCAAAGCCAGGAAGAGAAAAGGCTCCTGAGGGGCCAGGCGGGCCTTGTGAGTGGCTGGGAGAACTTTGCTTAAGTCCCTGAAATGATGGCTAATTGGAGTTTGGGCGGGGTTGGAGGGGGGCACAGAGGCAGCTCTCACTGTGAGCGCTGCACCTGGGGGGCAGGCAGGCGGGGCGCGTCCCCTCCCCAGGCCGGTCCAGACTCTGGCCAAGAACCTCACAGCCCAGCTGAATGGTGTCCACGGCCCCAAGTCAGACATTCCAGCTTTGGTTCGGGAAACCACAGGCGCCCTGGGTCAGCCCGGCTGGACTTGGGCTCCTGGGTGGGAGGCCTGTAGTCTCGGGCACCGTCTGGGATGGGGGACTGTAATAACAGCTTTTTGTCTTGGTTTCCCAGGACCGCGCTAATGAAGCACCACAAACTGCGCGGCTTTGAATAAAAGAACTTTATTCTCTCGAGGTTCTGGGGGCCAGATATCTGAGGTCAAGGCGTGGCCAGGGCTGAGCGCCCTCCAAAGGCTCTAGGGAAGGGTCCCTCCTCGCCTCTCCTAGCATCTGGGGCTCCAGGCGTTCCTTGGCTTGTGGCCGCATCCCTCCAGTCTCTGCCTTTACGTGGTCTCCTGCCCTGGCTGTGTCTGTGTCTCTTTTCGCTTCTTATAGGGATATCCGTCACTAGAGCAGGGTCCACCGTACGTCCGCGTGACCTCATATTAACTTGGTCACCTCTGTTCTTCTTTGTTCTCTGTGTGTTAGTCACCCAGGAGTGTCTGACCCCATGGCCTGTAGTCCACCAGGCTCCTCGTTCCATGGAGGTCTCCAGGCAAGAATACTATAGTGGGTTGCCATTCCCTTCTCCAGGGCATCTTCCTGATCCAGGGATTGAACCCAGGTCTCCTGCATTGCAGGCAGATTCTTTACCGTCTGAGCCACCAGGGAAGCCCACGAAGACCCCACTTCTAAATAAGGCCCCCTTCACAGGTCCCTGGAGTCAGGACTTGGAGACGTCTTTCGGGGGAACATGCTTCTACCTCTACCCTCTCATATGCTGTCCAGGGTGGCAGATCCCTTCTCAGGCTTCGCCTTGGAGACCCTTCCCCACGCAGCATCGGGAAGGGAAGTGTAGCGTCAAATGGTCACTGATGCTGTGTTACAGTGGAGAGATCAAGGCCCAGAGCCTGACTCCCATCCGCCCGCCCAGGCACCACGAGAGTAGGAGAAGGGACTGTGACATCAGTCCCCTGCCCTCTGTCCCCAGCCCAATCTGTCCGGTCCTGTGTGAGTGCTGCCAGCATGTCACACTGGCCCCCAAGCTGGGCAAACCCTTGATCCTGATAAAGTGAGTCGTGTATTCATGATGTTGAGCATCACAGCCGAGGAGCCAAAAATATACTCCGGTCCCAGCTCAGGCAGCGCCTGGCCGTTGGCCTCGGACACCCCTCCAGGCCTCAGTTTGTGTTCTGGGAAAGAAGGGAGAGTCTCTATCTTCACTGGGTCACAGCAGAAGCCGTGGGTGGTGACTGAGCGCTTCTAACGTGGCTGGCGTGACCGAGGAACACAGGCTCCATTATACCAACTTTTAATTAAAATGTAGGTTCAGAAACAGATGGTTGATTTGGTTGTTGGAAAACGTCTATGTGCGTTTGGAACAACTTGGGTGTGCAACTCTGCTTTTTCAAGCTTAGATTTTATGAAACCTAGACACAGATCAAGTATACCCTGAAGAAACCTGTGCATATGGACTGAGACATTCCATTAATTAAAAGGCACATGCTAGATTTCAGAGACTGAACAGAAAGAGAAGAATAGGAAATAAGGAAATCAGCACTGATTACATTGAAAACATATTGAAACAATGCTATTTTGAATGTATCTGGCCACGTAACATACATTATTGAAATTGTTTCTCCAATAGTTGTTGAAATGTGATGGCTAGAAAATGGGAAGTTCGCAGTATACTCTTTTTTTTTAATTTTTAAATTAAAATATAGTTGATTTACAATATGGTATAAATTTCAGGTGTTCAGTTCAGTTCAGTCGCTCAGTCATGTCTGACTCTTTGCAACCCCATGAACCATAGCACGCCAGGCCTCCCTGTCCATCACCAACTCCCAGAGTCCACCCAAACCCATGTCCATCAAGTCAGTGATGCCATCCAACCATCTCATCCTCTGTCATCCCCTTTTCCTCCTGCCCTCAATCTTTCCCAGCATCAGGGTCTTTTCAAATGAGCCAGCTCTTCACATCAAGTGGCCAAAGTATTGGAGTTTCAGCTTCAGCATCAGTCCTTCCAATGAATACCCAGGACTGATCTGCTTTAGGATGGACTGGTTGGATCTCTTTGCAGTCCAAGGGACTCTCAAGGGTTTTATCCAACACCACAGTTCAAAGGCATCAATTCTTCGGTGCTCAACTTTCTTTATGGTCCAACTCTAACATCCATACATGACCACTGGAAAAACCATAGCCTTGACTANCCAGTCCTGCGGCCACTGCTACGTTTTCCAAATTTGCTGGCATATGGAGTGCAGCACTTGCACAGCATCATCTTTCAGGATTTGAAAGAGCTCAACTGAAATTCCATCACCTCCACTAGCTTTGTTCATAGTGATGCTTTCTAAGGCCCACCTGACTTCACATTCCAGGATATCTGGCTCTAGGTGAGTGATCACACCATCATGATTATCTGGGTCATGAAGATCTTTTTTGTACAGCTCTTTGTGTATTCTTGCCACCTCTTCTTAATATCTTCTGCTTCTGTTAAGTCCCTAAAATTTCTGTCTTTTATTGAGCCCATCTTTGCATGAAATGTTCCCTTGGTATCTCTAATTTTCTTGAAGAGATCTCTAGTCTTTCTGGTTCTATTGTTTTCCTCTATTTCTTTGCATTGATCACTGAGGAAGGCTTTCTTATCTCTCCTTGCTATTCTTTGGAACTCTGCATTCAATGGGTATATCTTTCCTTTTCTCCTTTGCTTTTCACTTCCCTTATTTTCGCAGCTATTTGTAAGGCCTCCTCAGACAGCCACTTTGCCTTTTTGCATTTCTTTTTCTTGGGGATGGTCTTGATCCCTGTCTCCTGTACAATGTCACGAACCTCCGTCTACAATTCATCAGGCACTATGTCTATCAGATTTAAGCCCTTAAATCTTTTCTCACTTCCACTGCATAGTCATGAGGGATTTGATTTAGGTCATACCTGAATCGTCTAGCGGTTTTCTCCACTTTCTTCAATTTCAGTCTGAATTTGGCTGAATTTCAGGTGTACAGTACAGCAATTCATCTACATGAATATTCTTTTCCCTGATCGGTTGTTATGAATGTCGAGTTTGGTTCCCTGTGCTCTGCATCTTGGTTGCAGGGTGTGAAACACCCACTTCTTTCTCCTATACTCAGTGCCACGCAACTCGGGGAGGCACAGCTGGGTGACTTGGTCCAGGCTGGTTCTCCAGACACCAGGGCTGTGTGTGTTGGGAGGATTCAGGAAAGAGACAGAGGTGAAGATCCCTGCATGGGCTCAAGGTGAGGGCCAGACAGCCAAGTAGACCTGGGTATGCCTCTCTGCTCCACTGAGCCTCACTTTGCCCACCTGTAAAATGGGGATGCGAACAACCATGCCCTCCCAGGGCTGTGGTGTGGGCATGGTGCCCTGGAGCCTGCATACACAAGGCCTGCTCCCCACCTCTCCCAGTGGACCTGCAGCCACGGGCTGAGAAGAAAGAAACCTGGGTGAGAGTCTTGCCTGAATGCAGCTGAGGCAAGCTCATCACTTCTCTGTGTCTATTGCCCGGGGGTGCAGTGGGCAAGAACTCTGGCACTCAAATTCTAGCTCTGTGCTTTCTACCTGTGTGGCCTCAGGCAGCTTCCTTAACCTCTCTGAGCCTCAGTCTCCACGCTTAAAACAAGGATCACGATAACAACTCCACTGCAATCTGCAGCAACAGCGGGCTTGGAGGGCATGATGCTCCACGTGAAACAAATCGGTGGGGAAAGAAAGATAAACACTGCAATGATATCACTTATATAATACGTGGAATCTAAAACAGCCAACAAACTAGTGACGGTAGCAAAGAAGCAGCAGATTCACAGACGCGAAGAGCACACCGGCGGCCGCCCGCGAGGAGGAGGAGCAGGGTGGGGGGCGGTGAGCAAGATAGGGCTGGGGAGTTAAGAGCCGTGAAGCACTGGGTATAAAATAAGCTACAAGAGGACTTCCCTGGCGGGCCAGTGAATAAGCGTCTGCCTGCCAGTGCAGGGGACACAGGTTTGATCCCTGGTCCCGGAAGATTCCACATGCGCCGGAGCAACTAAGCCCGAGTGCCACAGCCGCTGAGCCCAAGCGCTGGGGCCCGTGCGCTACAGTTCCTGGGGCCAGAGCCCCGAGATCCTGTGCTTTGCGACAAGAGAGGCCGTCTCCGTGCCCCACGGTGAAGAGCAGTCTCCACTCGCTGCAACTAGAGAAAGCCTGTGTGCAGCAAGGAAGACCCAGCACAACCGAAATAAATAAATGAAAATAAGTACAAGGATATATAGTGCAGCAAGGGGAATATAGCCAGTATTTTATAAGTGAGAAAGGAGCATAACCTTTAAAAACTGTGAATCACTGCATTACACATCTGTAATTTACATCGTATACCTCAGCTATACTTCAGTGAAAAACATTACTTTACTGAGTCTGTCATGTCTAGAAAAGATAGCTTAAGCCAACTTGCTGTTTTGTTAGTGGAGACTGTTGCCTTCAGCGTGGTTAAATGCAGCATTTAGAGCACTCACACAGCAGCCAAACAAATGGAACTCTAGGCTGATCTTGCCACTTCTTCATTATTCACTGGGAAAAACCACTTAATCTCTTTGGGCTTAAAGCCTCTTCATCTTGGACTACAAATATTCATGAAAATAAATACTTTCTAGAACTTCCCTATTATACAATTCTACAAAATAAAAAGTAGTTCATTAATGATGGGGGCGAAAAGATCACAGACCTGAGCCGATTCAGGGGCTAGGGAAACAGGCTCCACCTCCTGTGGGAGGGGCTTCAAAGTCACATGGCACAGGGGGTGTGGCTAAGGGACAGGCCAACCAGGCATGGAAGTACAGCTTCTTGGTACACCAAGTGCCCCAGGCATCTTCCTGAGGATCCGAAGGATGCTGTGGACCTGCCCTCATCCCAACACCTGGGGTGTGCACACACATTTTGTGTACAACTTTAGGGTGTTCACACTCCTTTGGGTCTGGCCCATCTGTGGAACCCCATGTGTGCCAGCAGTTTCCCCCTGGGTGAATCTGCCCTGGGCATCAAGGCTGCAGCTCTCAAGGATGGCCATTGGGAGGCCCAGCAGAGGGCTGGTGGCTAAGCCTCTTCTCCCAATGGGAGATGGTCCCTGTCTCCATTGCTGTGTAACAGACAACTCAACATTCAGGGGCACATACCCATCATCCATGATGCTTTCAGGTCCTGTGGGTCATACCCCAGCTGGGACACAGAAACTGGTTTCTGCTGGAGCCTCAGCTGGGGAGGCCAGGTGGCTGGGCCCTGGAGTCACCCAGAGCTCCCTGGCAGACGTGGCTCAGAAGCTGGGCTCCTCTGGGCCTGCCTTGGGGCTTGGGTTCTGAAGGGCATGTCTCCAGAGTAGCCTGCAGAAGGGTGGAGCAGGAGCAGCTCCCTGGCTTCTTCTCTTTTCAACTTTATTGGGAAATAATTGACAAGCATCCTGTGTGTGTTTAAGGTGAGCAACGTGATGACGTGATAGACACACACATCATGAACAATTTCCAAGATGGAGATCTCAACACATCCGTCTCACCCACGGAACTCCTCTTTTGTGAGGGGTGAGAACACTTAAGATCTACTGAGCCGCGTTCATTCTACAGCACCATGCTCTCAGCTGTGCTGAGAGCACCATGCTGCCCGTTAATCCTCAGGATGTACCCTTCTCGTGCCTTCCAATGGAGCCCCTTTCCTGCTCGGCCCTGGGGGTCCCCCAGCATCAGTCCCACCACATCCTCCTGGTAGACACGCACCTACCCAGATCCAGGGGGAGGGGACATAGAGCCTGCCTCTCGCTGGCAGGCTTCTCATCACCTGGAAGCGATGTCTAAAGCTTGGCAGCGAGCATTCTCTGGGGGCCAGGAGATGCACCCACTCGGCACCTCAGGGGTGATGGGAGCTGACAGGGAAGGCTTTCCAGATCCCCCAGGGACACAAGAGGGTCTCCCAGGCCGCCATCACACAGAGGCTCCCTGACCCTGGGACTTCCAGGGGATGGGGTCTCAGTTTTCCCACTCCCGGGGTGCTCCCTCAAACTACCTAGTGAGTGGAGGCAGTGAGACTTCCCTTCCTATCTTCAGTGGGCAGCCAGGACAGACTGCCTGGGGCCACAGTCTTCCCCAGCTGAGCAGACACTCGGGGTCCCTCTGCTGGGGTCTAAGCCCAGCCCTGCCCCTCATGGCTCACTCCCAAGTCACTCAACCCAGAGCCTCAAGTGTCTGGGGGTAGAAAGGGGATCGTGGTGGTCCTTCCCTCCAGGGACAATTACGGGTGTTAACTGAACTGCTCAGCGCATGGCCTGGGACAGAGCTAGTGCCAGACGTCGGCTGTGAGATCAAAGTTTTGAAATTTCCCCAGACCCATCTATCATCTCCCATCTGTCCTACATCTATAATTTTCTTTGGAGCAAGGTATTTACTCAAAGGGGCTTTCCAGGTGGCTCAGTGGTAAAGAATCTGCCTGCTAAGGTGGGAGACACAGGTTCGGTCCCTGAGTCAGGAAGATCCCCTGGAGCAGGGGTGGACACAGGAGCTTGGCGGACTACAGTCCATAAAGGGTCTCAAAGAGTCGGACACACCTGAGTGTGCACACATCTGCTCTCAGAGGCCCCGCTGACTTAACAGAAGGACCTTCACCTCCGGGAAAGTTCACCCAGGACTCCTTCTATCACACATCACCCTCGACAGTGACCAGTGTTGCCTGGTCTTGAGACCCTCGGGGCACCAGGTATGGTCACATGAGGAGCTGGCGGTGTCTGCACTCCCGGTTTGAAGAGGAGGGAGCCCGAGGCTCAGAGTGTGACATGAGCTGCCCAGGGCCACTCAACCACAGAAAGGAAGCCCCAGGATCAGAAGCCGACTGTGTGACCCCAGAGTCAGTCACAGGCTCTCCTGCCTCCGGCCAGTCACAGGTCAGCCACATCGCCCGAGAAGCGTGTCCAGTAACCGTCCTGGAAGCAGCGTGTGGGTTGAGTGCCCTGGATGGGCCAGCTCGGGACAAAACCCTCCTCAAAGACAATTCACTTCATCCTTCCACAACCCAACAGGGGTCTCTATGATCATAACGCCCTGTTAGCAAAGGAGAAGCCTGAAGTCGAGGCTGAGTAGCCCCAGGTCCTGCCATGGCTTGAACCTTCTCTTATGGCCTGATCACATGTGTTCTTTATCGTGAGACCATCCTGCAAGTCAGTCCTAGAAGAAATCAACCCTGTATACTCACTGGAAGGACTGACGCTGAAGCTGAAGTTTGGCCACCTGATGCAAAGAGCTGACTCATGGGAAAAACCCCTGATACTGGGCAAGACTGAGGGCAGGAGGAGAAGGGGATGACAGAGGATGAGACGGTTGGATGGCATCATCGACTCCACAGACATGAGTATGAGTAAGCTCTGGGAGACGGTGAAGGACAGGGAAGCCTGGCGTGCTGCAGTCCGTGGGGTCGCTGCGACTGAACATCAATAGCAACGTCCTGCAAGAAAATGAAGGGGGTGACTTGGAAACACAGAGCAGGACTTCCCTAGGAGTCCAGTGGGTAGGACGCTGCATCTTCTGCTGTGGGCCCAGGTTCAGTCCCTGGTTGGGGAGCTAAGATTTCGCAAGCAGTGGCCAAATAAATAAATTAATGAATAAAACTCTGGTGCCACAAAGAAACCGTCCTAAAACCTAACAGTATTACGCATGTGGAGTGGATGCTTCTGAGTGCCGATGGGTATCAGTCATGCCCCTCACAGCGCCTGCAAAAAGGAGTGGCTCTGGGACCTCATTCTTCAGGTGAGGAAACTGGGGCTCGGAGGATCTAGATAGCTGACTTTGGGTCCCGTCTGTGTTAATTTCCACGCAGGCCCTGTGCTGTTTACAGGTCAGCAAAGGAGCAAGAACTGGCTTGTTTGACGTGGAGTCTCTGTGTTCAGGCTGGTGACCCCCCCCTGCCCCCAGCAGGTTCCTTCCTCCTAGTCAGGCTCCTTGAGCTGCTGGGGGCCCAGAACTCCGGCCCCTCCAGGCTGGCCCACCTGGACTAGGGCTTCGGGCCCTGCCAAGTGTCTCCCTGCCTGGCAATGCCTGGCCGCCGCCTCCCTGTGGGCAGCTGCAGACACCAAGGGCAGGTGAGGAGCTGGCTGGTGGAGGCAGGGAGCCAGTGTCTGTCCACCCCCCGCCCCCCCACCCTGAGCCCCGAGACGGCAGCCCTGCTCAATGTCGTCCTTAAGAGACTAGGGTCACAGGCCAGTCCTCCCGGTGAAATGCAATCGTCTCCTGGGAGAGGGGCCTTCTCCTGGCAGGCAAGACTTCGGAGGCTGCCCCACGAAGGGCGGTCTCAGGAGCCTCACCTTCCCCGCGGCCCCGGCCTCCCCTTTGTTAAGATTCCCACTTAAACTATCAAAGCTGCGGGGCCACAATGCCCCACTGAAAGCTGAGTCACCCAGGTTTTGTGACACCACCAAGCCCTCCTGCCATCTAGCTCCCAGAGGGGCTCCTAGCGCCAGATGCAAAGGAAATCCCCAGCCATGGGTGGGTCGGGGCGGCCCAGCGAGGCCAGCGCCACATAAAGGGGCCTTGTTCCCAAATCAAAAGGGCCTGAACACAAAGCGGAGAGAAGAAAGGGCTGGGCGGCGGGGCCAGCTGCAGTCTGGCGCACCTTGAAGGGCACCGTGTACCAAGTCCGCAGCGCCCGCTGGCAAGGGGGTGGGCCTACTCCACCGCTCCCCAGGCAGCCCTGCTGTGGGAGGCAGAGAAGGACAGGGTGGGGTCTTACAGGGAGCCAAGCAGCAGTACCCTGGAGACCCTGGCCCCGGGTGTGAGTGGGGTACCCACGGGCAGCCAGCACCGCATCCTGCCAGCACACCAGCCACGCCACCAGCAGCACCAACCAAGGAAACCCCCGACAACGGCAAGGGCAGTGCCCGCGCTGGCCCCGCACCTGTAAGATAAGGGTGATAACATGGTGCCTGCCTTGCAGAGCTGTGGTCAGGATTACATGAGTGATTAAATGAGGTCCTTAGACTCGTAATCCCAAAAGAAATCAACCCGGAATAGTCACTGGAAGGGCTGATGCTGAAGGTGAAGCTCCAATACTTTGGCCACATGATACGAAAAAGCCAACTCATTTTAAAGACCCTGATGCTGGGAAAGATTGAGGGCAGGAGGAGAAGAGTGCAAGAGAGGATGAGACGGTTGGATGGCATCACTGATTCAATGGACATGGACTTGGGCAAACTCCAAGAGATGATGAGGGACAGGGAGGCCTGCTGTGCTGCAGATCATGGGGTTGCAGGGAGCTGGACACGACTTGGTGACTGAACAGCAATAATATGATGGTGATGATGAGTCAAGTGTTCCGCTTAAGTTCCTAGCAAATGACAGCTGTTGGGAACGGGGGGTCGGCTGCAAGACAAACGTGCCTTTCAGGGTGGGGGACTTAGCAGCAGCTGGACCCTCAGTCAGGGGGCCAGGGGGACTTCGCCAGCCCAGCCAGGTGCTTAGAGGAGATGGGGAACTGGCTGGCTGCCCTGTAGCACCCCCCATCAACCACAAGGAGCTTCAGGGTCTCATCCTGGGACTCCTGTGGCCGTCTGCGCCTGAGGGCACTTGCAGCCTCCCTCCTGGGCCCTGAGCAGGGGCAGCCTTGCCCCATGCTTCATTCACCTGTCCGGCTGAGCTAAAGTCACCTCATCAGGGTACCCGAACCCCATGTGGGCAGGATCAGCCTCCAGCCCAGGATCTGGCCTTGAGGGAACTTATTATGCTGGGGAGGGGGATCCATCCCTGTATCCCTCACTATCAGCTGCAAAACCAACTTCTTAGATAACACTTCTAAGAAGGCATCCCCAACATATGTAATGGACATGAACTTGGGCAAACTCTGGGAGAAGGTGAGAGACAGCGAGGCCTGGCTGCAGTCCATGGGGTTGCAAAGAGTCGGACATGACATAGCAACTGAAAAACAACAACCAACTTCCTTCCTCTTCCTGGGATATCAACAGGATGGCTGGAGCTGGAGCAGCAATCTTGGATCATGAGGTCATGAGAAAGGCAGTCATATGCTGAGGAGGGAGGAGCAGAAAGAGAAAAGGCCAGAGTCCTTGAAGACTACAGACCCTCACACACCTGCCAGAATGCTCACCTGTGTTTTGCTGAAGAGAAGAGCCTGCCCTGTGGAGCATTCATGCTGGTTAAGGGAGACAGGAAAGAAAGCAATAAACATGCGAATGTGTTCAAGTCTGGTGGTGATAAAGGCAAGGAAAGGGGTGGAGAACAGCCAGGCTGCGCTGCTTTAGGAGTGAAGGCAACCTCTAAGTCCTGCATTAAGGGCTAGTGGTGGTGGTCGTGGTCAGTCGCTCAGTCATGTCCAACTCTGTGACCCCCTGGACTCTAGCCCCCCAGGCTCCTCTCCAGGCAAGAAGACTGGAGTGGGTTGCCATTTCCTCCTCCAGGGGATCTTCCTAAGAAAGTCACTAAGGGTGGGGTGGGGGAGGGACAGTCCATCAGAGGGGGCTGGGTCACGGAAATATGCTTCGTGTGTTTGAGGGGTAGCTAGGGATCAGGGAGCTGGGGTTGTGTGAATGTTGGGGGTGTAAATGGAGTTGGGTCTGGACCCCCAAAAGACAGGTCCACATCACAATCCTGGAACTTGTATTTCCTCATATGGCAAAAGGTATGATTCATTCAAGCCTCTTGAGATGAGGGGTTTATCTTGGACTGAGTGGGCCCTATACGCAATCACACGTGTCCTTATAAGACAGACACACAGAGGAGAAGATGAAGGGGCGGGAAGCAGTGAGTCATGTGACCACAGACGCAGAGATGGGAGGGACACAGCCACAAGCCAAGAGTTGCGGACAGCCACCTGAAGCTGGAAGAGACAGGAGGGATCCTTGAGCTTTTGAACATGAACTTCCAGCATTCAACTGCAAGAGAATAAATTCTTATTGCTTTAAGCCACCGCCTGAGGTCGTTTGCTACGGCAGCCACAGGAAGCTAACGTGGGGATGAGAGATGGGCACCAATATCAGAGACTGAGGTGGGACCAGCTGTGCAGAGTGTCATAAACCCCCTCCAGGACTCTGAGCCTTATTCCGGGTGAGAGGAGAGGCCACTGCAGGATCAGGAGCAGGGTGTGGTGGGATCTCATGTGCACGTGCATTTTTAAAGGACACTCTGGGTGCCAGGTGGGAGGAGCCCAGCTGGGAGACATCTGCAATCATCCAGATACGAGAAGGTTTTTCTGGCCTCAAGGGCCCTGTCTGGGGCTGCCACACAAGCAATTGGGCAATTGCTTTCCATGTTCCAAGTGCCCCAGGGGCAGAGAATAGGGCATGGCTGGGCCCCTCTGATCAGCCAAACAGAACAGATGTGTTTTTAATGGGGAACAAGAGGCCATGTGCCTTCAGGGCAGAGACACAGCTGCGTGTAAATATTTAGAAAACCGGGTGTGATGTGTTCATATAAAAACAATCCACTTCCTTTTCTTTGAATGACACAGTGGAAACACCCAGTTGTCTTCAAGCCAACGTGCAGGCAGGTCAGTGACCTTCAGTGGCTGAGGCAGAGGGGGCAGAACAGCAGAAGGAGGAAGAACAACTTCAACCAGAAATCCTCGATCATGTGGCAGAGAACCCGGGGTCAGCTGGCGCTTGGGAACCCATGAGGTGTGGTTACTAACAAGAACTGCAGGAGACAAAGGTCAGCTGCTGAGACGTCAGATTCCTAGGTGAATGGTCTTGTCAATCAAGTGGAATCAGAGGCCTTTGCAGCTGTACGAAGAGACAGCTACTGCTCTTAGAATGAGTTTGCAACTGTTATATTCAAAGCGGAAAACCAACAAGCATCTGCCGTGTAGCACAGGGAACTCTGCCCAGGGTTATGTGGCAGCCTCAAGGGGAGGAGAGTTTGGAGGAGGATGGATACAAGTATTATATATGCCTGAGTTCCTTTGCTGTGCCCCTGAAACTAGCACAACATTGTTAATAGGCTATACTCCAATATAAAATAAAAATTTGAAAATAAATGAGTTTGCAGAAGAGATCATTTTTCTCAAAGGGCCTGCCCCTCTCCCCATCCATCTTTGCTCATACCATATCACCTCTTCTCCACGCTTCACCAGTCCAATTCCTGGCTTTATGTGAGCAGATGTCCAAGGTGGGAGATCCTGGGCTGTGAGTGCAAGAGGGGTTTCCTTGGGCCACAGAAGAGGAGGAGTGGAGACCACCCGGGGCATCCAGCTGAGGAGCTGGCAGAGCTGGGGAGCACAGCGCTGAGTCTGGGGAGCACTCTGTGGTTCAGGGACATGGCTGCTGCATTCTCTAGAGGGGGGAGCTTTTAAGGGCACCAAGGAGCTCCAGCCCTGCCCGGACTGCTCCAAGTCACTCCCCAAACGTGTGCCTCCAATGCCGCCACCTCCATGGTGCACTAGTCCAGACTGCACCACAGCTTACCTCTTCTTGACCTCCTTTAGCATTCACAGGACGGAAAGAGAGAACTCACGTTCACACACGCTGGAGGCCTACTGTGTGCGAGTTTCTGTGCCAGGGCTTCACATAAGTCACGTTTACTTATTCTCACCACCTCTTGGAAAACAGGAGCTAAGGAGATGTTCCTTTGGCAGGCGTAAAACAGACTCAGAGAAGCAGAGATCTGTCCAGGCGCACACAAGCCTGTCTGAATAGCACACGATGTTTTCCAGCTCAGAATTCATCTCATTCTCCAAACGTTTATTGAATCCTGTTTGGTGCTTGGCTCTGTTGCAAGCACAGTGGATGTCACTGTGAACAAAACGGGTGCAAACCCCTGCTTTCTAAACGAGGCTTCTGGTGCCAGAAATGTTCTGGTCCTCAAGCACAGCTGTGTTCAGTTTGAAAATCATCAAGGTATACCTTCATCATCTGTATATTTACTGTACTTAAAGAAAAAAATTTAAATTCCTGCCTTCATTGAGGTGGTGTTTGAGACGTGGTAGGTTGAATTAAGGCCCCCAAAGATATCCAAGTCCTAGTATCTGGAACCTATATGTCACCTTGTGTGGCAAAAGGAACTTTGCAAATGTGATTAAGTTGAAAATATTGAGGTGGGGAAATTATCCTGCATTATCCAGGTGAGTCCTGAATATAGTAAAAAAAAAAAAAAAGTCCCTAAACTGCAAGACTGAGGGAGATTTGACTACAGAGGAGGAAGTAGCAGATGAAATGTTGCAGGCAGAGTTTGGAGTGATGCAATGAAGAAGTTATGAGCCAAGGAACATAGGCACCTTCTAGAAAAAAGAAGGAATGGATTCTCCCTGGGGCCGTCAGAAAGAATTGGCCCTAATGACACCGTGACTTTAGTCCAGTGAAACTACCTTCAGGCCTCTGGCCTCCAGAACTTGAAGAGAGTAAATTTCTGCTGTTTTAAGCCATCAAGTTTGTGATCATTTGCTACAGTAGCAACAAGAAGATGATACACAAATGACTTTTATTTTCTTGAGCCACTTGAGATAGCTGCCAATGTGAGACTACCCCCTGACTGCTCCATTCATATTTCTTAGAAACAGTGACACTCTTCTGCATAATTGCAGCAAACTCTCAGAATCAAGCAATTAACACTGGTGTATCCCTACCCCCTTCTGGCTTCACCAGTTGTCTCAGTCATGTCTAGCAAAGCATGCAGTTTAGAATCTTGGGCTCCTCCTGCACGTTCTTCAGTCGTCTCCTGACCTTCATGATCCTCACGTTTTTAGATGCAGGCCAGTTACTTTGAAGAATGACTCCCAATTTGGGTTCGTCTGATGGGTCCTCATGGTGAGGTTCAGGCAAGTTCTGCTTTTTTTTTTTTTTTTTTTTGCAAGAATATCACAGAACGGACTCAGCATCTTTCTCACTGCCTCCTGTTGAGTGGTATGCAATTTCCATCAGCCCACAACCTGTGCCGGCCACGCTGATCCCTTGACGAAGGTGGCGCCTGCCCGCCTTCTGTGCTCTGATGTTACTCTCTGTCTTCATAATTAATGTATGTTTCAATTCATTTACTTATTTATGTCATCATGGAGTCATGGTTTATTATTTTAGCCAATGGATTATAATACATTCCTACCATGATTTATTTTGATCCTCAATTTGTTCTACATTTGACCAGTGGGAACCCCGTCAAGCCCCTCCGACATGCCTCATTCTTTGAGCACTTTCTGATTCACTGGAATAACATGCTCTAGATTCAGCTGGTACCTTCCCTGCCCCTGGAATCAGCCATTTCTCTGAGGAATTCTGTCTCTCCAATGGCATCTATGTTTCTCAGTGAAGCAGGAAGTGAGACCATCAGCTGCAAGTGAGAACAGGGAAGGTTGCGTTGGAGGTTCAAGCAGAGGGCAGGTCCCAGTTATCTCTCAAATGAGCGGAAAGGCCGTGCTGGTTATGTTGTGTCAAAAAGGGAGCTCACATAGGTGTCATATACATGCCATTCTATTTGTAAAAAACACACCCTCTCTCTAAAGCCACCATTCTACCTTCTCTTCAAGCAAAAGAAAGAAGAGGGTAGATAGCAGCTCCATGTCCAAGCTCTTGGTCCCTCTCCCTGGAATACCAGCCTTTCTCCTGCAAGACTCATTCACCCTTCCAGACCTGGCTCCCTTGTCTCCTCCTCTGTGAAATCTCAGGGGTCCCCGAGACCACCCTCAGGTTCAACAATTCACCAGAAGGGCCCACAGAACTCAGCAAAGCTGTTCCGCTCCTGTCCATTCATTACAGCAAAAGGATGCGCATTAAAATCAGTGCAAGTGAGAGGCTGGTGGAGCAGAATCAGGACGGGCGGGGCTTCCAACCGTCTCCTTCCTGTGGGTCACCTCCTTCCAGCAGCTTGTGTGACCGCACTCCCGGAGTCTTGCCAACCAGGGAAGCCCGCCCAAGCCTGGGTGTCCAGGGGGTCCGTCACACAGACGTGGAGACTCTCAATCTCCAGCCCCTCTGACAGCCACACTGGCAGAGCGAGGCCAAAGGCTCAGGTGCACACAGATGCTCCTCCAGGGAGGATGCCCCAAGGGCACCAAGGTTATCTCCCAGGAGCCGGTGAAGCCTTGCAGAGAACAGAGTTGGAGCACCCAAGTGCACCAACAACCGCGCGGAAGCCTCCCTTGCTCCCACCCCTTCCCAGTTCCCACCTCTGGGCATTCATCCTGTCATTCCACCAGCCGCCCTTCATGGGCGCTGACCACACAGACGGTCATCTGTACTTCTCCCCCCACACTAGGATGGGCAGAGACATCCCCATGTCTCCCATCCCCATCCCAGAAGGTTCCTCAAGCCCCTAAGCTTCCCTTCTTCAGGACCGTCTTAAGGCAAGGTCTTCCCCTTGCACACACATAAAGAGAATGTTCCTCAACTGAGGTTAATTTAATTTTTTTTTTAACAGTTGCGTTTGTGTGTGTGTGTGTGTGAGTTGCTCGGTTGTGTCCGATTTTTTGAGACCTCATGGACTATAGCCCACCAGGCTCCTCTGCCCATGGGATTTCGCGGGCAAGAATACCGGAGCGAGCTGCTACACCCTTCTCCAGGGGATCTTCCTGACCCAGGGATGGAACCCGGGTCTCCTGCGTTGCAGGCGGGTCCTTTACTGTCTGAGCCGCAGGGAAGCTCCTGTCACACGATTAGATTGAGGTTACATTTTCTCAAGCGATGTGCCGTCCTAAGGGCATCATGTGGAGTGGACCTGTCTTACTCCTGATGGTGGAAGCTTAGATCAGTTAGTGAAGGCGGTGTCCGCCAGCTTCTTCAGTAAATGTGTTATTGTTCCTGATGCTCTTTATAATTATTTGGTAGGGGGGAGACACTTTGAGACTATGAAAATACTTTGCTTCTCCTCGAAATTTTATCCACTCGTTTGAGCCTCTGACTGAATCGGTAGCAATCATTTCTATGTTGTTCTGACTTTCTGTTTTCCCAGTTCTTTCTACATTTATTAAACGGAATTCTTTTCTAAGGATCAGCTGTCCCCTCTTCCCATCACTTGTCTACTGGGCTTAGACTCAGGGTACAGATGCATTTCCTCCCCTTCAGCAGGGCCAACTTTCGTGTGAGGCAAACCAGATTCCTGTCTCGTCTACAGATTGACCTTGTGTGTTGGCCAGCGACAGGTCTTCCAAGGCCCCAGAAAATTTCTCTGATGTTCTCACAAACAAAAGCTGAGACTGCTCACAAGTAAATTTGTTTGTTTGTTTGTTTTTGTAATCAGGGAGAATGTTTTCTTGTTTAAAAAATATACAGAGAAGGGTATGGGGAAAGTAACTCCCGGAAGAAGGAACAGCATCCACAGTGGCTTTTAGAGGAAAATGTGAAGTCAAATTCTTAGCTGGAATCTGAGTTTCTTTCTAAAAATGTTGTTTACACAGCATCTCTTCAAATTCTGGGCTGGTCCCCTCTATAAAGCCATTCTGTTGGTCCTTGTGCCTGAGTAAGCCTGCAGAAAGAAATGTCCCTAATTGCTTTGTCCCTGAATCCATACCTCTGGATGCAGAAATTCCCATCAGGAGGCAAAGTGTTATTTCCCTGCCCTCCCTCCCCCCAAAACTAGGCTGATCTTTGCTTCAGCCAGTAATGTGCGGGAGCAGAGAACCATTGGCAGCTCTGAGTCTAGGGTCTGGGAGGACACATGGTCCCTGCCGTGTGGACCAGCTCAGGCTAGCCTCCTAGAAGGGGAGACACATGTGACTATGCTGCCCATCCTCCCAGCTCCGAGCCAGCCCACCGTCATGGGAGCGAGGCCATCGTAGACCAGCCAGCCACCAGACGACCCACCAGCCAGCTGTAGACTTAAAGATGACTCCAGTCAAATCACTGAAGCCTGATCCAGATTAGCACAACTGCCCAGCTGAGCCATGGGGCTAAAAACAGAAACAAATGTTTCCCATACAAAGCAGCTGTGTCTGGGGGTGGTTTGTTACACAGCAGTAGCTAACTGCTCCAGTCCTTCCTACTGCCACATCAAAACTAGATCCTGTACCACGTAGACACATGTAGGACATGAAGCACTCCTCGGTCTAGTCTTCCTGGACTAGGGGTGGAAGCTGTGTCGGCTGCATCGACAGGTGGATTCTTCACCACTGCACCATCAAGGACGTCCACCTTGACCACTTCTGATTCGCCAAATCTCAGCTGTCACACCCTCAGATTGAGATTCTCTAAGTCCTCAAAGTGCCCCGTGGGGCTCACCTGCACTGACCCAGGACTGACCTTGGCCATCCAGAACTACTGCCCACCCGGGGCAGTTTCCTGTTAATCTGGACAGCGGTCACCTTCATTATCTCTCCCTCCCCTTTCTCCTGGAGGAAACAGCTGTGCTCCCCCAGCCGCTGTGGCTGGAGGGGCCTCAGAGACTTTGAACTGAGACACACACTGCACATGTTGCAGGCTAAGTATTTATTAAATGAATGATCAGTCAGTTCAGTTCAGTTCAGTCGCTCAGTCATGCCCGACTCTTTGCAACCCCATGAATCACAGCACGCCAGGCCTCCCTGTCCATCACCATCTCCCGGAGTTCACTCAGACTCATGTCCATCGAGTCCGTGATGCCATCCAGCCATCTCATCCTGGGTCATCCCCTTCTCCTCCTGCCCCCAATCCCTCCCAGCATCAGAGTCTTTTCCAATGAGTCAACTCTTCGCATGAGGTGGCCAAAGTACTGGAGTTTCAGCTTCAGCATCATTCCTTCCAAAGAAATCCCAGGGCTGATCTCCTTCAGAATGGACTGGTTGGGTCTCCTTGCAGTCCAAGGGACTCTCAGGAGTCTTCTCCAACACCACAGTTCAAAAGCATCAATTCTTCGGCGCTCAGCCTTCTTCACAGTCCAACTCTCACATCCATACAAGACTACTGGAAAAACCGTAGCCTTGACTAGACGGACATTTCTTGGCAAGGTAATGTCTCTACTTTTCAATATGCTATCTAGGTTGGTCATAACTTTTCTTCCAAGGAGTAAGCGTCTTTTAATTTCATGACTGCAATCACCATCTGCAGTGATTTTGGAGCCCCAAAAGATAAAGTCTGACACTGTTTCCCCATCTATTTGCCATGAAGTGATGGGACCAGATGCCATGATCTTCGTTTTCTGAATGTTGAGCTTTAAGCCAACTTTTCCACTCTCCTCTTTCAATTTCATCAAGAGGCTTTTTAGCTCCTCTTCACTTTCTACCATAAGGGTGGTGTCATCTGCATATCTGAGGTTATTGATATTCCTCCCGGCAATCTTGATTCCATCTTGTGCTTCTTCCAGCCCAGCGTTTCTCATGATGTACTCTGCATAGAAGTTAAATAAGCAGGGTGACAATATACAGCAACTATACAATGAATGACAATATACAATGAATGATCAATAAGCAATATAAATTATGGGAATAACTCTGTTCTGGGATGAACCTCATCTGAATAACAATAACCATGGCAGCAACAATAACAGTGGCTGCTGTTTATTGAGGTCTTGGGGCTTCCCTGGTGGCTCAGATGGTGAAGCATCTGCCTGAGATGCAGGAAACCTGGGTTCCACCCCTGGGTCAGAAAGATCCCCTGGAGAAAGGAATGGCTACCCACTCCAGTATTCTTACCTGGAGAACTCCATGGACAGAGGAGCCTGGTGGGCTACAGTCCATGGAATTGAAGAGTCAGACACACCTGGGCGATGTTCTCTTAACCCTTACTTGACACTCCCAGCAACTTACCATGGTGCAGGTGTGGGCCCCACGTCCCAGGTGAGGACGCTCAGATGTATGGAACCTGCCCAGGATCATGCTCAATCTCCCCCCAGAGGAGCTTCCCTAACCACTCCAGTGAGATCTGCAAGTCCTCATCGGTGCCTGCCCCTTGCACTGGTCACGTGACATATCACCCACATTGCGCCCATGATGAGCTCATTCTGTCCCACCCACAGCCACACCCAGAGTCTGTGCAATCAAACAGGGCTCTATGGGGCCTTCAGGGAATGGGCTCCCCCCACAAGTCCTTCACAAGACTGTTGACTATAGAAAACTCTATCCTCCTAGGCCTTCCATGAGTTCCAAAGACTAAACTTAATCAGATAAGTGAGAAAAAGCAAAAAGAAAGGAAAACAGTCAAACAAGACCAGTTAATAATAGTTTAGCCACGAAGCAAAGTCAAGTACCCTGAGCTCCTCCTCTAGGGCTATAGATGATATTCTGAGCCATGTCCTTTGATCTGGATTGTAGATCCTGGATGCCCCCACCAGGTGGGAGAAGTTAACTGTGTGGTACGCACAAGCATGGAGACCCCACACCTGTTGGAACCAGAAGGTTGATGATGTTGACTCCGGATTACCTTACCACCAACCAATCAGAACAAAGTCCACGAACTGGTCACGCACTGCCCCCTCCCCCCACCACACACACAACACCCCTCATTTCCCCTGTCTTTAAAAACCTTTGCCTGAAAGCTTTTTTGAAAATTGGGGTCTTTGAAGCACCAGCTACCTGGACTCCTTGCGTGGCGCCTGCAGTAAACGCTGTGCTTTCCCTCACCACAACCTGATGTCAGCAGGCTGGCTTTATTGCAAGTGGACGCAAGTCTGGCTCAGTAACACCCGGAGGGTGGCAGCAGGTGAACAGACAGAAGCTGAAAGTGAGGCTGCTGGGCAGTGCTGGACCGGGAGGCCCTCAGAGCTTCTTTCCACCCAGCAGGCCACTGCTGCCCCCAGAGAAGGCCTGTGTCTGGGTGGAGGAGCAGCTCAGCCCTGGGAGATCAAGTCTGCAAGAGGCAGAGGAGCTGCCCAGACTCAGGCCCAGACTGCGCTCCGATCCAGTTGGTTTTAAGACCCTCTTCCTGGGGAGGCCAGGTTGAACTGCGACAGTAGGTGACCACCCCGCCGCCTGCCCCACCATCCCACCTGTTTCCTCACTTGCAGGAGGGCTGTGGTGGAGGGGGAGACGCTGCAGTGCCCCAGCTTCCTTTTCCGCTTAGAGCCTTGCCAGCAGTGCACTCGGCACCGAGACGTGCTGTCCAACCACCCTGTGTCAGTCTGAGGCGTCTGAGTTGGTGGCTGTAGCTGTCCTTGATTTTCTGTTTTATTTTCAACATTTAAGGATTCCTCTTCTAATTCACCAGGGACTTCCCTGGTGGCTCAGACGGTAAAGAATCTGCCTTCAATGCAAGAAATGTGGGTTCAATCCCTGCATTGAGAAGATCCGCTGGAGAAGAAAATGTCAACCCACTCCAGTATCCTTGGCTGGAAAATCCCATGGAGAGAGGAGCCTGGAGGGCTACAGTCCATGCATCGCAAAGAATTGGATATGACTGAGCAACCGACACCCTAACTTATGATTCAATCTCATTTTTTAAAATTACATGAAATATTGACTTAATTATAAAGTCAGACATGTCAAACAAGGCTGTTTCCTATGGCTGTTGGTGTCTTTAAAAAAAAACAGATGTTGATTCTCTCACAGCTCTGGAGACCAGAGGAACCCAGACCAGTATAGCCGCTTCCTCCTGGAAGCTCCAGGGGACACTCTGGCTCCTCACCTTTTCCTCCTCCTATGGGCCACCTGCATCCTTGGCTCGTGACCCCTTCCCTGGGTCACTCTGACTTCTACCTCCGTAGTCACAGCCCCTCTAGCTCTGGCCTTCCTGACTCCCCCTTATAAGGATGCTATGATGACGCGTCCCCTCTTGGCATCCAGAGCAATCTCCCCATCTCGAGATCCTCAGCTCACTCTGTCCTGCAGTGGCCCATCTGCCCTGTAAGGTCACAGGTTCTGGAGATCAGGACGTGGGCGTCTTTGTGTGGGTGTGTTAGTCTCGCAGTCATCTCCTAATCTTTGTGACCCCATGGGCTGTAGCCCACCAGGCTCCTCTGCCCATGGAATTCCCCAGGCTAGAATACTGGAGTGGTTGCCTTTCCCTTCTCCAGAGGATCTTCCCCATCCAGGGATCGAACCCTCATCTCCTGAGTCTCCTGCATTGGCAGACGGATTCCTTACCATCTGGGCTACCAGGCACGTCCCCCACAGGAAATACAGTTGGAGAAGTCTTGCTCCCCTCCCTGTGTCCTTACCCTGAGAGAGGTAACTACTCTTTACACTCGGGGAAACCCACTCCTTGTGGTGCCCAGCTGTGTGGTTTTGATGCACATGTTGACTTGTGTGCCCACCTGTGATGGAGATTGGAATGTATTCTCTCAGGTGAGGAGGAACCCTCGGGGCCGGGGGGCGGATCCAGTTCCCCCTGCAAAGCCGACCCAAGGTGGGTCTCTCCTAGGTTTGTTTATCCCCAGGCTGGAATCTAACACCCAATAAGAACAGTTGTCCTGGAGGTCAGTTTAGTGAGAACAAGAGTCCCATTGATGGATGGCACAGTTCATTCTTGATGACGTTGGCGGGGTGGGGAGGGACGTTCCAGAGCGCAGTGGTGACCTGGTGCTGGCTGGCATTCTGTCTGAGACGGCAGGAGCCCCTTCCTCTCTCTTGGAATCCAGCGCAGCCAGCGAAGGCAGCTCAAACTCTGGCCCTGGGTAGGGGACCGGGTCCCTCCTCCCCACTGCCACCATCAGCTACAGCAGGGCTTTTTCAAACCTCATCAGAATGAAAGGGGGCCTCGCACAGGCTGGTCGGGGTTGGTGGCCCTCAGGGAAGGCATTCCTGGAGACAACGAGGGGCTGGTGGCCCTTTCTTCGGCCACCAAAGAAAAGCTGCCGACCTCAGCGACGCAGAAAGGCGAGCGCGTGAATCGCTTCTGCAGGCACGGCAGTTCCTTTGAGGGGCCTGTCAGCAGGGCCAGGCGGCAAGAAAACATTTTGTCGCGCACATCAGCGGCCTTTCACCAGCCTCGGGCAACCCAGGAGCCGCTCAGGGCTCATCCATCAAGCTCATAATGAAGTGGCAAATTGCCGTCTTAGATGCGCAAAAGCCAACTACTTCAGCCCGTGTCCAGGAAGCTGTCAAAGGCCTGGCCCCAGGGGAAGGGCTCCCCCAGGAGCCTTTCTGTAGGGGCAGAATGCAGAAGGGCTGACTGGTCACTAAAGGAGCTGCAGCGACCGCCAGCAACCCCCTGGTTCCCTGGGGGTCAGGCTACCCGCCCCTCCCCCACCACCCCGTTGCAGCTAGGGGTGCCCATCTCACCACCCTCCCGTGATACTTAAGATCTCAGATCCTTGTTAATTTCAGAGTGGGCCTCGAGAGATCCACCAGCCAGGCAGCACCTCTGGGCACCTACCTGGGAGTCTACGCTGGTCTGGAATCTTCCTTTCCTCCACTGTGGTCAGCTGAGAAGGCTGTGACCCCCTCCCTGGTTGCAGAATTTCTGGGGCTGCCCAGCAGGGCCGCCACCAAGCCCATCCCCTGCCACCAAGTCTGTTCGGCCTGATGGTGGTGATGGTGATGATGGTGACTGCATGACCACCATCATGATGGGGGGGCCTGCAGCTTTGCTCACTACCAAGTCAGAGAAGTCTGGCTCCCATCCCCCAAGAGAGGGACCCAAGACCCTGTAGACACACAAGGCTTCTCGGTGCAGTGCCTTCTACTCAAGGCCTAAATGCTGAGAGGAAGCCAGGCGTGTGCAGGAGGAAGGCGGATGGTGCGGGAGGAGGGGCAGGGGCAGCCAGCTGCAGTGGAAGCCAGGCCAGGCCGGCCATGCTCCGGGTGGTGGGGCCTGAGCCCTCCTCCTACCCGGCGAGGAGGTTGGGAGGTGGCTGCCACGCAGAGGAGCAGCAGAGACGGGAGCGGAAGGTGCTAGGCTTTGGAGGCAGAGCCGAGTCAGCAGCTCACCTCCTCCTCCCCTGACAAGGAGGGTGGTAACAGGCTGGTGTCTGCATGTCCGGAAGAGAGAGGTTGCCAGGGCAGAGAGGGGCGGCCTTCTACCCAGGGTCACACAGCAAGCCAGCGCAGAGCTGGGCCCTCTCCCCTGCCTCCCGCCCTGTCTGCATCTTGAAACAAGGGCTCAGCATCCCACAGGTGCTCTATGGAGGAAGGACCCCTGCCCCCAGGCTGACACTTAACCTGGCCAGGCTGAGTATGTTGCAGGAAAGAAACCAAGACCCTCCGGGCCACGGCGGCTCTTGCTTGAGAGCTGCCCAGCAGGAGAGGAAACCCAGGACCAAACTCTGGAGATGCTGGTATCCAGCTGCTGCAGCCACGCCGCCACGGGCCTCTGCTCTCTCCTCCAGGAAGTCTGTCTGGACCTCCCTGGGCTGGTGCTCCCACAATCTCTAGCTGTTTACCTGTCCGACTCTCCCGCTGGTCATGATACCCTGGTTTCATCGCCAGTCCCTCCCGTTCCACCAGGCAGGTGTGACACTGAATACGTGGAAAGGTGGGGTGTGGGGGCTTCGCAGAGGGGCTCCTTCTGGACCCATACCCATCAGCCCCGAGTCCCCTTTCCTGTTTAGATAGGAGCTGACCACTGAAAACTCGACTTCGCAGGCCTTCGCTGGGCCCGCCGCCCAGCGGGCGCAGTGGAGGTGTGGCGGCAGGCCGGGGGGACAAGGGCCGCGGCGGCCGCGGCAGAGGGGGGCCTCTGCGCCGAGGAGACTCCCCCCGCCCGGGGACCCAGGCTGGGCCTCCTCCTCTCTGGGTCTCCCTTTCCCCGACTCTTTCCAGCTTTGGAATTCCAAGGGGCAAATCCCAGACGGGCAGCAACTTGAAGCCTCTGAGGCCTTAAATCTGGCTTCCCAGGTGGCTCAGTGGTAAAGAACATGCCTGTAATGCAAGAGACGCGGGTTCAATCCCTGGGTCGGGACGATCCCCTGGAGAAGGAAATGGCAACCCACTCCCGTATTCTTGCCTGGAGAATTTCACGGACAGAGGAACCTGGGGTTACAGTCTATGGGGTCACAAAGAGTTGGACACGACTGAAGCAACTTAGCACGCACGCTGGCCTTAAATCTGTCATTGCACTTCCTTTGCTAAAAACCCTCAGCTGCCTCCTTCCAGTTAGTATCTGAACTCCTTGGCTGCCTCAGAGGGACCTTCTGAGATTCGTCGTGGTTCAGCTGTCATCTCTCCCTCTGCCGTGGTGTGCTCGGTCGCTCAGCCGTGTCTGACTCCTTGCGACCCCATGGACTGTAGCCCGCCCGGCTCCTCTGTCCATGGGGTTTCCCAGGCAAGAATACTGGAGTGAGTGGCTATTTCCTTCTCCAGGGGATCTTCCCCATCCAGGGACTGAACTCGAGTCTCCTGCAAGCTCCTGCACTGCAGGCAAATTCTTTACTCACTGAGCCCCCTGGGAAGCCGTCTTGCTGTTGTTCAATTGCTCAGTCGTGTCTGACTCTTTGCGACCCCCATGGACTGCAGTATGCCAGGCTTCCCTAGGGGGATATAAAACAATGGCTATTCTTAGAATCAGTGGGCATCCCTGGTGGCTCAGATGGTAAACTGTCTGCCTGCAATGTGGCAGACCTGGTTTCGATTCCTAGGTCGGGAAGGGAGTGGAACCCACTCCAGTACTCTTGCCTGGATAGTTCCTGGCGGAGCCTGGTAGGCTACAGTCCACGGAATCACGGACAGTCGGACACGACTAAGCAACTTCAATGCTTCGCTGGTTAGAATAGTGGTATCTTATATCACACAGTACACGGTAAAGTCAATCTATCTCGAAGGACCCACTAGCTCACTTAATCCCAGTAACAACCCCAGGTGGTACTCACTATTATTACCCCATTTTATACAGAGAGGCTTAGAGATGTTAAGACCTCCCCTGAGGTCACACAGCAGGCTTGTCCATGCAGTCCACCCCAAGGAGCTCAGGGTTAGCTGCCCTCTCAGGGGACTCGGTGTTTCCACAAGGCCTTTTCGAAAATCCTCCAGTTCCTTGCTGGTGGCGGGTTAGAAGAGGTGACATTCGGATGAAGGCGTCTCCTGATCCGAGGGCAGGGTTAGGATCGTGGAGACGTGTAGGGAAGGGGGAGACTGGAGGTGGGCTGGCGCGTGTGTAAGGGGATGGCTGGAGTCCTAATCTCGAGAGGTATTAGCTCCATGTTATGCTGGGCCTTGAATGCCAGAACAAGAAAGAGATCGTTGGGGAGGCCGTGGGCGCCATGGAGGGCTGTAGAGTCGGGGCGTGGCAAGGCTAGAGCCTCATCTTAGTGACTCCTAGGCATTGAGGCTAAAAGCAAGCTCCTTTCGCTGGCAGGCCTGGCCTTTCCCGGTAGGGCCCTGGGGTCATTGCCAGGCCCCCAATGAGCTCCAGCCACCTCGTGCTACCTTGGTCCCTGAGCCCACAGATTCACTCCTCCGCAGGCCCCCCCTCTCCCCCTCCCTGCTCATCCCATCCCAGGGAAGCCCCCCACCTCACTGCCCAGGCAACAAGGACCCTCTCCCTGCCCCCTACCCTCCCGCCACCCCCAGTCCTAGGGCCGACCATGCTGTGGGGCAGGGGAGGGGGGTCCTGTCTGTCTTTACTGCCCACCAGACCCCACCAAGCGGAAGTTCTGGCAGCACGGGCCCCCCTCTGCCTTCCGTCCACAGCGGCATGGTCTAGAAGGGATGACTCAGCCCATGATGAAGGCTTGAATGAGCTCCATCAACAAGGGCCCATCTGAGTCTGTTGTGTGAGCACTCGGGTGGCACCTGGCTCAAGTACAGATGGGCACGGAGGTCCCACCAGCCCTTTTCCTCCCCGTCCACCCATCTCCCTCACCGCACTTCTGCTGTGAGATCCCATGAGGAGCCTGGGATGAGACATCCGCCGGATAGGTGTGGTCCCAGCCAGGCGCGTCAGATGGGTGATGGCGCATCTGGTGCCCCAGCTCACAGGCGAAAGGATGGAGGCCCACCGGGCAGCCGGCTGAGCTTTGACAAATACACCTTCGCACTGCAGCAGTGGCGGGGTTTGGGTGAAAGGCCCATTTTCCGGACGGGGAGGACCAGTGAGGTTTCAGCTTGCCCTCAGCCACAGAGAGGGTCGGGCAGGCGGGGTGGGTGGCGGGCGCAGCTGAGTCCTCGGGGCCCACCTGCAACCCCAGCAAGTCCGCTCTGGAAGCTGGGGGTGTCGGAGTGAGGCCGTTGGGGGCTGAGGCATACGTGGGGCGCTCGGCACCGGCTGGAGGCAGGCTGGCGACCTCGTGGTCATCACTGTGGCGTCATCATCCTAGCCACAGCCAAGCTCCCCGGAACAGGGAGGCCCCCTCTAGGGGCGGGGTTGGGGGGGGGCTAAGTCTGGAGCTGCCAGCCTACGTGGATCCAGGAGATCCCCGGCCGGTCCCACTTGGTGTGTGTGGGGGGTCACGTGCCCTTTGAATCAATGGGAAATGACCTGCCCCTTGCCCCACCCACCTCGAGAGCCAGGTACCCACATGAAAAGGGCTCAAGTGGGTGAGCGACCGCCTTTGTCATCCGATGCCATTAAGGCCGGAACTTCTCATGGGAAAAGTAACGCTTTGCTTGCTTGAAAGGCAGAGAGGGGACGCAGCGCGGCCTGGCGGTCCCAGGGGCACCCGACCTGAGCTGTTTGAAGTCCACCCGTTATCTGCCGCTGGGGCTGTTTGCTTCTGCCGGAGCATAAACAGGGTGATTGAAGTGGGCGGCCTGTGTCTTTCCGGATGACAAAAGTCCCCTCGTTAACTGCCACATCAAATGATCGAGAACCCCCCACCCCAGTGGAAGCCCTCAAATTACCGTGAACACACACTGCAGCCCAAAGGCCGCAGCAGCGGCCCCCACCCCGGCCGCGGCCCCGCACCCTACCATATTAGGTTTCGTGCGCAGGCGGAGGTACAGGAAGGTCCCTGGGGATTTGTTCTGCTCCGCTGCCAGCCCGCTATGCCAGCCCCCAGCCCAGCCCCGGCCCCATTGTTTCCAGCCGCCCAGCCAGCATGCGGCCAAGCTTGCACAAAGCCCCTGGCCATGCATGAGAGGATCCCCCCAGCCACGGTCAGACTCTGGTGACAGGGTGCCAGCTCCCAGGCCAGCCCCACGACGGCCGCAAAGGGGCCGTCAGTCTAGGCACCTTCAACGAGGTCGTCGCAGAGCTCAAGGGACATCAAAGCTGCAGCAGGGTCAGCCCCTGCCCCGCTCTGGGCTCTCTGCTGTGCCCGAGTGGTGGGGACATGGAGACTGGGTGGCCAGTGGTCAACACCCTTCACTGTCCTTACTCCACACTGGGAACAGAAACCCAGTGTGCCCAGCCTGTTATCAATACTGGGACATGCCAGGCAACCCACCACCTCATTACGGCTTTACCTCGCTGAGCCCTGTCAGGCCAGGATCACAACTCCCATTTTACAGATGGGAAGACTGAGGCTCAGGAAGCCCGAGCACTTTGGTCCAGGACACGCGCCCCTGCCTGTGCTCCGCGGTTGCTCACGGACTGGCAGGGGAGACACCCTAGTCACCCAGCGGGGACAAGCAGCTCCCGATTTACCAAGGTCCACAGAGCAGGGTATGTGGCAAACCTCTCCGAGGGGCACATGGGGTTCCGGGGGCCTGGCTGCTGACGGCCCCTGTCCCGGGCTGCCCACCTTCTGAGGCTGAGTCATGACTGCCACCTGCTTTTAGAGCTGACGTCCCCTTGGGTAACTTCTTCCACTCCTGGGGTCCCGACACCTGCCTCAGCCATCACGCGTCAGCCCAGTCTGAGGAGGGAGGTGAGACTGCGACAGAGATGGGAGAGATGAGAGGCCGGAGGAGAGATGCCAAACAGAAAGCTGCCCGGCCTGGCGGCAGGACAGGCCGTTCCCCAGACGAGAACGGACGGGCAGGACCGCTCTAAGCTGTGGAGCCGGTGTGTGCCAAGGTCCTGCGGCAGCAGAGTCCGGCCCGTAGCTGAGGGGTTGGCGAGAGCCGCTAGCTGAGTCCAGCGGTCAGCGGGGCGGGATGCAGGGCGCCTGCCTGCACGTCCGCTGGGCTGAGGGATGGGCCGTCACATGGGCCGGCGGCTCCGGGGGTGAGAGACGAGGGCCAAGTCTCAGACCTGGTCTGCTAGTGCAAGCCCGTGTGTGCGTGCTCAGTGTGTCCAACCCTGTGTGACTCCCAGCACTGTCGCCCGCCAGGCTCCTCTGTCCATGGAATTTTCCAGGCAAGAACACTGGGGTGGGCTGCCACTCCCTTCTTCAGGGGATCTTCCTGACCGAGGGATCAAACCCAGGTCTCTTGCCTCTCCTGCAAGGGCAGGTGATTCTTTGCCACTGCCCCACTTGGAAAGCCCGTACTGTGAGGCCAGCTCTCAGCTTCTCTTGGGAAGCCCCAGTGTCTGGGTGCCGAGTACCCCACATGCATGAGGAGGGGTGGCCCACAGGTCTGGGGAGAAGGAGGACTCACAGAACGGTCCCCGTGGTCCGGGAGAGACTGGCATGGACAGCACCACAAAGACGGGTCTCTTGCCAGGGACGGGCGTCAAATCTGCATCAGACGGAGCAGAGCTCAGTCGGCTCTAGGCGGTAGGATGTGGACCCTGAGGCTTTACCGCGGCAGGGAGACCAGGCAGAAGGTCTACGGCATCCTGCCGCCAGCTGGGTCTAGTGGCTGGGCCTGGGGGCAGCCAGGACAAGGCGGTCAGCGTGGACTCTGCACACAGTGGCTCTCCCCAGACACAAGCCCTGAGAGCTGTGGACACGCTGCCTCCCTTCCTCGAGCCTCCCTCTTGTATGGGCGTTGCCACACGTCACTGTTTATAACTGTTCTTTGTTAGGACCGCCCGTTTCCCTGGTGAAATGGAGCATCACAGGCAAAGCTGAGCACACCAGAGGTGTGCTGGGAACAGCGGCTGAGGCTGTGGACCCCTTGGTCTCTTGTCCTCTCCTCCACATGCTCCCCAGCGGGGCGTTCGAGAGGCGCCGATATTCTCTGGGGCTCCGACAGTCCAGGACCCTGTGGGGAAGCAAGCGGGCATTGGACAGAGCACTGCCCCGTCGCCCACAGCCTGGGTTCCCGCCTCACTCACTCTGTGATGTGGGTGGGGAACTAGCACTTGGCTCTCCCAGGGGGTCCTGCCCCAAGATGCTGACCACTGCCCAGCACCACTTGCTGGGACATTTCTGCATTAAAAGAACCAACAGCAGTTTTCTCCAAACTTCTCCAAATGACATCTGCATGATTTTGCCACCTCTTTGAGTGCGTGCACACGTGTGCACGTGTGCGTGGGTGTGTGTGCGTGTGTGCGCGTGTGTGCACGCATGCGTGTGCACGTGTGTGCGTATGCGTGTGTGTGCACCTGTGCGTGTGTGCATGTGCATGCAAGTATGTGTGTGCACGCGTGTGTGCATGCACGTGAGTGTTGCATGCATGTGTGTGCGTGTGTGTGTGTGTGTTGGAAAATAGAATGAGCATCTTTCCATGTGCTTATTAGTCATGTGATGTCTTCTTGGGAGAAACGCTTGTTCAAGGCCTCTTGCTTGTTCTTTGTGTTGTCGAGTGATGAGAGCTCTTTATACACTGTGGTACTTCATGATTCTAACAAGGGCTTGAACTCTCACTTTCTGCCAACAGCCGGGAGTCAGGCGAGGGGGCAGGGCTGCAGAACAGCTCATGCACGCGGCTTAGCGGGGCCCAGGCTGGCATGGGCTGGCTGGGGAAGTGCCAGGAAGCGACCCTGGTCCTGCCCACTGCAGCAGAAACAACTTCTGGTTGCTTCAGTGTTCTCCTCTGCAACAAGAGATGTACCAACAGAATCTGCCTCACAGAGCTGCTTCATTGAATAAATGACTTTATGGATATAAAGCATGGAGCAGAGAATGTAGCACATAGTAGGTGCTCAGTTAATGTTAAATATTATTACTATGTAAAGTGTACAATGCAAGGAGATCAAACCAGTCCATCCTAGAGGAAATCGACCCTGAATATTCACTGGGAGGTCTGATGCTGAAGCTAAAGCTCTAATACTTTGACCACCTGATGCAAAGTGCCGACTCACTGGAAAAGACCCTGATGCTGGGAAAGACTGAAGACAGGAGAAGGGGCCGACAGAGACTAAGATGCTTGGATGGCATCACTGACTCAATGGACAGGAGTTTGAGCAAACTCCAGGAGATGGTGAAGGACAGAGGAGTCTGGCATGCCGCAGTCTTTGAGTTCACAAAAAGTCGAACACGACTTAGTGACCAAAGAACGGCAAAGCTCTGTCATCAAAGGAATGTCCACTAAAGTGTAACTTTTGCCTCCCCAAATGTTATAAACTTAAAATCAAGTCACACTGCTGAGGATTAGCAAGGCACCCGGAAAACAGTTCCTTTCATGAAGCCAAATAGACAATTTTTCCCTTTAGAAAAATCTCCTCAAAATATTTAAGTGGCTGCTTACAGCAAAGTTAATTGTGGCGTATTCTGGCGGGGAGGGGGGTCAGAAAATATGTAAAAGGAAATGTATGAAAGCCAGAGGACGAGAGATGGGGGAGGATACTGTAAGGAGTTTCTTACTCTGTGTGAAGCTGCGTGTGATGCGATGCTAGGTGGGGACACACAGACTTCAAAGCAAGCACTAGATAAACAAAACGAAGACCAAGAAGTAAAGCTAATAAGCAGATGGAGAACGAGAAGAAAGGAGAGACAGAGAACAGAAGACAGAAAAAGCCAACAAGGCATCCTTCAGCAGAACCCCCTCTGGGGACGTCACTGAATAGTAAGGATCTGTAAATGCTCCCAAATAAAAGGCAGAGACGGTCAGATTGATTACACGAGTGAGACCCAACCGTTCCCTGTCCACAGATCATGAGCTTTATTTTTACACAGCTACTGTTCTACTCTTTTAATTAATTACTTGACTGTGCCGAGTGTTGGTTGCAGCTTGCAGGATCCAGCTCCCTGACCAGAGATCGAGCCCAGGCTCCCTGCATCAGGAGCCCAGAGTCTTAGCCCCTGGATAAGTGGACAGGTTGTTCACTTTAAAGGTGAAGACAGAGACGTAAAAATAAGGATGGAGGGTTAGCCGCCGGGCTCTGTCCATCTGGACCACCCGGACCCGGATCCTTGCACCCCAGGATTGCTCTGAACCCATGCAGACACACACCGCACGCCTTCCCCATCTGTGTGTTCCTACCCTTTGGCAAGCCCTGGGGGCTTCCCAGGTGGTGTAGCGGTACAGAATCCGCCTGCCACTGCAGGAGCCGCAGGAGACAAGGGCTCCATCCCCGGTTCAGGAAGAGCCTCTGGAGAGGGAAATGGCAACCCACTCCAGGGTACTTGCCTGGAGAATCCCATGGACAGAGGAGCCTGGTGGGCTACAGTCCACGGGGTCACAAAGAGTAGAACTCCACTGAGCACAGTTCAGGGAAATAACCGCACAAGAAGCTGCTGCTGCTGAGTCGCTTCAGTCGTGTCCGACTCTGTGCGACCCCAGAGACGGCAGCCCACCGGGCTCCCCCGTCCCTGGGATTCTCCAGGCAAGAACACTGGAGGGGGTTGCCATTTCCTTCTCCAGTGCATGAAAGTGAAAAGTGAAAGGGAAGTCGCTCAGTCGTGTCCACTCTTCGAAACCCTGTGGACTGCAGCCCACCAGGCTCCTCCGTCCATGGGATTTTCCAGGCAAGAGGACTGGAGTGGGGAGCCATTGCCCTAGTAAACTCAGAGCTTTAACCAACAACAGGGTACCAGTCTGGGTTCATCAACTGTAACAAATGTGTCCCACTCACGCAAGATGTGAAGAATAGGCAGCTCTGAGGGGTCTGGAAAGCTGCACGCCATCAGCTCTATTGCTGTGTAAACTTCAAACTGTCCTAAAATTAGTCTATCAGTTATTAAGAGCACACCAATCAACCGGAAAAGATGGTGCTCGGCACTGAAGATGCGGAAAGGGGCGGGCGCCTGACCGGGGAAGCGGAGGAGCCCCGAGGCAGCCGTTGCCGGCTTTCTGATTCTCGGCCAAGTTCACCCAGACTACTCCTGCACTTAACACTTATCACTTCCCGGCATTAATTACCGCTGCTCCACCCCACTTACAAGTAGCTTATCAACAAACATCTCGTGGGTGCATTGCTGGGATGTCTGATAACATGCCGGAGCTTCCAGAACCTTCCAGCCTTGATTGTGGCTCAGGAGGGCACAGCTCAGCATGGCCGTGCCCAGGTGGGCCCAGAGGCCCGGCTAGACGGGCCCTGAGAGTGGTCTCTGCAAGGCAACCAGGGTGATGCCAACCCCACTCACCCCCACCAGCCTGGGTGGTCGGCCAACTCACGCCCCATCTCACCCCGCCCTGCTCCCCAGCTGCTGGCAGCAAGATAAGAGAGGGGAAACAAGTCTTTGGTGCTGCGTGAGGCTAGGCCAGTCACTCACCTCTCTATGCTCAGGCCTGATTTCCAAGCTGGCCCCTGGATCCCAGGGTTAATGAAGAGAGGCTGTGATCAGCACACCTCAAGACTTGGCCTCCAAGCACCAAGGCCACACTGAGAGCTTCACACTCTGCCTTGTCTCACACAGCTTTGTGGGTGAGAGCCCATTTCACAGAGCAGACCACTGAGGCTCAGGGGTCCCAGGCTGCTGGCAATGGCGAGTGGGCTTCCTGGGTGCAGGCACCCACCATCCACGTCACTTGCCAGGGAGAGTCTGGAGGGAGGTCTGCTCCTGAGGGGTCCCCTGGCATCAGGGGTCCCCCTGGGCCCAGGGAGCAGCTCAAGGTTGACAAGCTGGCAGGCCCAAGTGCTCACTGGTCATGCTGCCCTCAGAGAAGCGAGCATGTGTGTTTTCTATCTACGGAAATCCTCCTGAGCTGGACTTGGTCATTTTGCCCCCACTCCAGGGGACTCTGCGGTCCCTGTGGCTGCGTCCCAGTGGCCAGGAGGGGCTTTCATCCCACGGAGGGCTCTGGCTGCGTCGCCACCAAGCAACGGAAAGAACTTATTTTAGGAAAACGAGAATCCACCTACTACTTAGTGAGGAGTCCGGGCTAATTGCGAAGCTGTTCTCAGTTTCTTTATTTAGCTATTTATTAAACTGGCTCAAACTGGAATTAATGGCTGAGCCAGCCTTGTGGCTCCTCCTGTGTGTGTCCTAGGGCACCCCCCCCCAATAGCAATTTTGGCCTGATTAAAGGCTCCACCAACCACTGCCTCACTCGGACCCACAGCTCAAAGCGCCAGACCCAGGAATGTGCGGCCCATGGCTTGCAGGCCTGGCTGCCGCTGGTGAGTCCATTTCTGCCTCAAAATCCACGCCCTGACCCCCACACACACTGCACACGCTGCCCAGCTGCTGACGAGCACCTCCGTTGGCCTGGGCCAGACGACCCCAGCACCCACCCCAGGAACCCTCCAAGCCCTGGACACCCTCTGCCCATCACCTCACTGTTGACTTTGAGGCACTCTTTGCAGTTTGAGGTGGCCCCATATATCTATTTGCCTGCCATTCCAGAATGTACGGTCCAGGAAGCCAAGGCCCCACCTTCCCATCTGCGTGGAGTCACTAGATTTTAGAATATTGCTGGGTGTACAGCTGGTTTCTCAGGTGGAGTTGGTGGTAAAGAACTCGCCTGTCAATACAGGAGACATAAGAGATGCTGGTCCAATCCCTGGGTCAGGAAGATCCCTTGGAGGAGGGCATGGCAACCCACTCTAATTGTGAAGCTGTTCTCGGTTTCTTTATTTAGCTATTTCTTAAACTGGCTCAAACTGGAATGAATGGCTGAGCATGGCATGGCAGGAGGGCATGGCCTGGGTCTAGAGTCCGTAGGGTCCCAAAGAGTCAGACGTGACTGAGCGACTTAGCACACACACATACATACAGCTGGCGCTCGCTCAGCAGGCATTGAATGACTCACTTTTACTTGGAAGGGAAGGTGTCAGAGGCCAGCAGGGAGACTTCAGTCCTGAAGAGAAGCTCTCGGTGAAAATCAGAGGGGCCGATGGTTGCACAAGACGTTGAGTTCACCAGAATCCACTGGACTGCACCGTCTAACAAGCAGATTGCGTGAGCTGTGAACTGTGTCTCCGTGAGGCTAAACAGACGCAAAAGGAGAGCCCTGTTCAGCCTGTGTGCTCTTGTGCCCAACCAAAACGCATGCACATGTACCCCAAAAGGCATGTGCTGGAGTGTTCTCTGAAGCCTTGGTTAGAAAAGCCCCAAGCTGGACTCCACCCAAAAGCACGTGTAGAGGAGTGCACAGGTGGGCCCTGGTGTCTCCGTATATTGGCATCCATGGAGCCTTGAGAGCTCCTGACCTGCAGCCCACCCAAGGGCCGATCAGACAGATGCCAAGATTAATGAAGCCAGGCTCCAGAGCGCAGACTTTGGACGACTCCTTCATAGAAAGCAGAAGCAGGCAGAATTCAGATATGCTGATAGGAGTCGGAGCGGTTGCCCTCGGGGCGTGGCGCAGGGCGTGGCTCTGTCTCGACGGGGACGCTGGCTGTGTAGGCGAGTCACCCAGCTGTGCACGTGTCTGTGCGTGCGCCACATTTCAATGCAAGCTTCTCAGAGTTAAGGTTAGAGCCAAGCGTAGACAGCCGCAGGGAGAGACCAGGGTGGTAGGCAGGCTTGGGGGTAAGGCTCCCCCACCCGCTAGCTGGACTCAAGCCCTCGCTTTTCTGGCTGAACTTGGCTCCCTTTCTCACCTGTGCAGTGTGAGCCCCTACCTGAGAGGGCTGTTCTGAGGACCCAGGGAGCAGGTAACAGGGGAGTCCGACCCTGCACGGGCCAGGCGAGCTGCTGCCCTTCTGACTCGGCCAGCTGGGCGTCCTCTCAGTTCCTGGAGAGGGAGCTAAGCCCATCTCCTTCCCGTAAGTGTCCACACCTTGATCCTGGGAACATGAGAATACATTACCTTATGTGGCAGAGGGGACTTTGTGGATGTGACAAAATAAAGGTTGAAGCGAAGCTAAGGGGTGGGCTTCCCACGTGGCGTAAAGGTAAAGAACCCACTTGCCAATGCAGGAGGCACAAGAGATGCAGGTTCGATCCCTGGGTCGGGAAGATCCCCTGGAGGAGGGCATGGCAACCCATTCCAGAATTCTTGCCTGGAGAATCCCGTGGACAGAGGAACCTGGGGGTCTACAGTCCTCAGGGTGACGAAGAGTCAGACATGACTGAAGCGACTTGGCACGCACGCACACAAGAAACCAAGGGGAGGTCACCCTGGATTATCCGGATGGACTCAGTGTCAGCACAAGGATTCTTACAAGAGGGAAGCAGGAGATCAAAGCCAGAGATGGAGATGGTGGAGGCAGAGGTCAAAGGGACGAGGCCACCAGCCACGGGATGCCGGCCGCCTCCAGGAGCTGGCAGAGGCAAGAGCACAGACCTGGCCCAGAAGCTCACCGAGGACTCTGACCTCCACAGCTACAAGAGAAAATCGGTTTGTGTGGTTTGAAGCCACCCAGCTTGTCACCATTTGTCAGACCGGCCACGGGCAACCTGTGGGCTGGGCCTCTCCCATCCTGCCCCTGTCCCACTGGGACACGCCCAGAGCCAGGCCCTGCACTCAGGGTCTGCATGTAAACCACACAGCCCCACTCTCGTCACACAGGCTGGGCTGGTGCCCTGGTGGTGGAGGAGGGACGGGGGAGACCCTTGGGCTGGACGCAGAGCTCTGTCCAGGCAGGACCAGCTGGCTCCTGGGTGCATCAAGGTCTCCTCTCCTGGGGCCTTGGCTGCCCCAGCCCAGAGCCCATGCCTGTCATTGTGATGGGGACCGGGGGGTGTGAGGGAGCTGAGGCCCCTGAAGGAGGGTCCTGGTGGGACCCCCTCGGCCTGACAGACAGCAACAGGCCCCCAGGGCTCACCCAGGACACCTGCAAACACCCTCCACATCCTGTCTCCACCTAACACACACTCATGGGGGACCCTGCTCTGCCCCAGTCGGGCCAGGAGGGTGGGGACACAGAGGTGAGCAAACTCCAGTGGGGTCTCTGTCCCAGGAAGCCCAGAGTCCAGCTGGGAAGACAGATGGTGATCACATCATGCAAGCTGGGCTGTGAGGGACTTAGGAGGGGGTGACCAGCCAGGAAAATCTGGGAAGACCTACCTGCAGAGGTGATAATTGAACTGGGGGGTGGGGGGTTCAGGGATGACAGAGTGGGGGGCTTGTGAGCCAGAGGAGAGGGGATGAGACAAAGCCAAGAGAGTAGGCGCAGGCAGAATCCTCACCTCATAGAAGGTTCTGGAAGGCTACAAGCTGGGGGTATGGTGAGCCAGTCTGCTTTGGGGAAGACCACTCTGGCTGTCCCATGGGGACTGAGGGCAGAGGGCTCTGACCAGCGCTAACCCAGGGGCCCCTCCCAGTAGGAGGTGGTGCCATCATCCCCACCTGAACACCCCTCCCAGGTCTGGGACCCCGGGCTGCCTCCTGGAAGCTAGCTCCAGAGAGACCCCCCTCCTGCTGGCCTGTGTGCAGTGGGGCGGGGCCCACAGGGAGAGGCAGTCCCAGCAAGGGGGCTACAAATGGCGCCAGCTCTGCAGCCTCCGGAGGCCCCCAGCCTGCCCAGTCGTAAACCCATCCCAGCTCCTCCTCTGCCTGCTCACTGACCTGCAACCAGGTGCAAATTGAGCCCTGCCGAGGACAAAACGGCTTTGATGAACCAAATGGTGGGTTTTTTGTTGTTGTTAAGGGAGGTATTGGGACGGCCTCAGGCACACAGGCATGGTGTCCCACAGAGACCCCAGCCCAAAAAAGGAGGGAAAGGTTTCTTTTATGAGCCTCCCTCTCCGCAGGACCGACCAGGCCTCTTCCAAGAGCAAGGGCCTCGGCCCAAAAGCCTGTCCCTGAAGGCAGGGGCTTCAAAAGAGAAGGAACAGAGGCTCTCACAGGGACTGGAAAAAGCAGAAAATGCCAAGCCAACAGTGGTCAGTCCCAAGGCCTTCTCTAGGTAGGGTCTCAAGAGAAGCCGGGGCACAGAGGGTCTGGCCCTCCCAGCCTCAGCTGTTCAGAGCTGATCAAGTCCTTTCCTGGGCATCTTAGATGCCAAGATGTGGGCAGACAGGATGGATCCTCACCTGTTTCTTCACAGACAGAGAAGCTGGAGCCAGAAAGCTGGGAGAGCCGGCTGCTTTCTCATCCTCCTCCTACTTCACACTGCCCCCTCCCCATATCTGGAGATTCCCATCCTTCCCTTGGGCCCTGCAGAAAGGGAAGTGGGCTATTTTGGGTGCTTTTGATCTAAAATTATCCCCCGCCCCCACCCAATCTGGCTAACCTTAGACTCCCACTAAGAGCCTCCTCAGCTCCCTCATGGTACCCAGTGATCTTTCCAAATGCAGGGCACCACAGTCGTCCCACCGCCCCTCACCCTTGGCCTCTGAGGCCTACCAGACAAAGCTGCCACCCCTCTGGCTTCCAGGTGACCAGCTTTGCCCCCAGGAATTCACGGGCCAGGGCTGCCCTGCTCTTGGATTGTATAGTCACTGACCTGGGGTTCTGGAAAATTCTCCGCCCTCGCTCTGTAGCTGGATGAAAATTCGGACCAAGCTGCTAACGTCTCCGAAGGCTCGGGCATGAGGGCTGACCTCCCCGGCCATCTTCTTCTGCCCATCTCCCACATTCCTTCAAAGACATCCCACCCCTGCCTCAGGCATGAATGTGGGCAAGAGACCCCCATCTCTGCCCCGGTCCCACTGAGGCAAGGCTGGCTGGACCAAAACTCTGGCCTCCTGAGAGGGGAGAGGGATCGCTCATCACCAGTCCCTTCCAAGCTGACTTACTGAGTACCTGCTCTGCACCAAGCACAGCCCAAAGTCCCAAGGGTGCAGCTGCGCATTGGTCAGGGTCCCTGCACTCCTGGATCAGGCCATTCCTGAACTCCACTCAGCGTAACACTCCAGGCCTGTTAGGGGCCCATTCATTTTACCCATTTTCATAGCCCAACAAAAGCCTCAAAGAGCATGGGCTTTGTCGGCTGGCGGACCTGGCTTCCAATATGAGCTCGCCACCTACAAGCTAAGTGACTGGGCAAATTATAAAAGTCATAACCGTTAATAGACAGTGGAGTTGTTTTATTGTATATCTTGCTGAGTTCCTGGACGTCAGTTATAAATAAATTCTTCCTCACAGTGAAAAGAGAGAAACCATCATCATAACGGCTTAACAAGTAGCGCACCGGGTAGCTGCCGGGAGTGCTCCACATGCTCGCCGCGATGGGACCGTTTAGTCCTCCCGAGCCCTGCGGGGCGGGCACCGCTGTCCTCGCGCTGGAGGGAAAAGGGAAGGGCGCGCAGGAAGAAGTCTGTTGCTCATGAAAGTGTGCTCCCTGCTCTGAGCCTCTGGGCCGGTCCCAGCCACCTGCAGCGGACACGTATCAGGGCAAGAGACCGGAGACTGGGCGGGGTAAAACGATGCGGATGAATTCTCTCTCGGAGTGGAGCCCAGACGTCCAGACTCGGGGAGCTGCAGGGCTGTGGTCCCTCCGGAGGCCCCCGGGGCCGATCCGTCCTGCCACTCCCATCTTCTGGGGTCCAAGGCTGCACCCCTCCAGCCTCTGTGCTCACGCGGCCTTCTTCCTTCCGTGTCTGCGAGGACCTTTCTGCCTGCTCTCTCTTATAAAGACACCCATTGTCAGATTTCAGGCCCACCTGGGTCATCCATGACGACTTCAGAAAGTATTAGTCGCTCAGTCGCGACCGACTCTCTGTGACCCTGTGGACTGTAGCCCACCAGGCTCCTCTGTCCATGGAATTCTCCAGGTAAGAATACTGGAGTGAGTTGCCATTCCCTTCTCCAGGGAATCTTCTTGACCCAGGGATTGAACCTGGGTCTCCCCCATTGCAGGCAGGTTTTTTTTTTTTACCATCTGAGCCACCAGGGAAGCCCTCAGCTCTGGAACCTTACCTCAACCCCATCAGCAAAGACCTCCGTGTTAAATAAGACCACATTCCAGGGTTCCATGTCTTTCGGGGGGTTACCAGTCAACCATCTCCAGAGGCCTTTTAAGGTGTAGGGCCTGGGGCAAGGTCTCCTCTTTTCCAGATCTCAGGACAGTGCTCCTATGGGCTTTGACGTTCACAAAGGAGTTTGGACCTTTGTGCTGAAGGCAGACAGCATATTCAAAAGCAGAGACATCACTTTGCCGACAAAGATCCATATAGTCAAACTACGACTTTTCCAGTAATCACGTACGGATGTGAGAGTTGGAACATAAAGAAGGCTGAGTGCAGAAGAATTGATGCTTCTGAATTGTAGTGCTGGAGGAGACTCTTGAGAGTCCCCTGGACTGCCAGAAGATCAAACGAGTCAATCCTAAGGGAAATCAACGCTGAATATTCTTTGGAAAGGCTGATGCTGAAGCTGAAACTCCAATACTTTGGTCACCTGATGAGAAGAACTGACTCATTGGAAAAGACCCTGATGCTGGGAAAGATTGAAGGCAGGAGGAGAAGGGGATGACAGAGGATGAGATGGATGGATGGCATCACAGTCTCAATGGACATGAATCTGAACAAACTCTGGGAGATGATAAAGGACTGGGAAGCCTGGTATGCTGCAGTTCGTTGGGTCTCAAAGAGTTGGACATGACTTAGCAGCTGACCGACAGCAGACATTTTTCAGGTGGGAAGCAAGTTCACATCAGCAGCCTGGAAATACTGCAAGGATTTGGCAGACTGAGGGCTCCAATCAAGATGAGCTGGGAGCCTAAAACACGGGCTATGGTGTCATAAAGGATCACCAGGGAGGCCCCTCTGACTGTTCCCAGCTAAAGCCCCATAGCCCCGTATCTGGAGACACCCGAGCTGAACCAGGAGGCATCCCTGGTCTTCTCACCTAGACCAACCTTTCTTGCTTCTTCTTCAAACCCTCTTGGCTCAGAGGTTCCACCTGCGTGACCAAATCCAGGCTGGAAACCGCTCGCTGGGGTCTTTCCTCCCCGCTATATTCCAGATGCTCCTGCCTCTAGGCCTGGCCACACGCAGGAGCTCAGCGGTGAGAGGCCACTGGCACAGACGTGTCCAGAGCCTGGTGCTTCCACCCCGGGCAGCGGGGGCGGCCGGGGTGGGAGGATTAGCTGCCCTCTCCCCAGAAGGCTCTCCCCTTCCGGGTGTCCAGTCTCCGACCAAATGTTTTTGATTTTACAGGAAGTAGAACAAGGGGCTAATCTGAGTTTAATTTCTGAAGCCAGGCCTTTGATTTAATACTTATTCATCTAAGTAATTAATGCCTCTGAGTCTGGGGTCAGAATCCATCTGAGTTTAGCCTGTCTCCTCCTTTACATCCAGAGACAGACCTCACAGCACTTGGTATCGCCAAACCATTCATTTATACCAATTGGGACATTCCAAGGGCCCAGAGCAGTTACCAAACAGGACTTTGTAGGGTTCTCCACCATCACGATTAAATCCATTATCCTCCACCATCCCTGGGTCCTGGAGGGAAGGCCCTCCCGCTGTGGCCCAAAACCTGCTCCCAAGCCCGGTCTTTTCTCCCAGGAGGTATTTGGAGAGAGTGTGGGATATAGAATGTTCTGGGTTGTAAGACATTTCCCCAAACCCAGACCTCATTCCATCCACAGGTATCTAATAAGTGCCGACTCTGCCAAATACTAGTAAATTTGTGCCAGTGTGGTCCTGAAGCAGAAACACAGAGACACACAACTCCAAAGGTGCGAGCAGGTCTGAGCCCTCGGGCGGGACAGCATCTCAGGACAGGTGGGCTCCAGAGGTGGGGAGGGCATGGCGAGCGCGTGACGCTGACCTGAGCACAGCAGTGAGAGGGCCAGCAGAGGAGGGTGCAGGGCTGCACCACCCAGGACTGAGCTTCGGAGGCTGTTTGTAGACATTCTGGATGGCTTTTCACACAGGAGATCCCAGGGGGAGATTTTTGTTTTTTGCTTTGTCTTTCTTTTTGTTTGAAGCCTAGGATGAAACCACCTCTGTGATTGNCAGCGCAGGAGACCTGCTCCACCCTTCCTCGGGCAATCTCTCATCCAGGGACCTGGTCTCTGAGCAAAGTCCTAAAGAATAAAGGTACCAGCTGGAGGGTGGGGGAAGGGCAACTGAGGAGAGGATGCAGGGCTCCCTGCTTCCCACAAACATACACACACACATACAGACACACACGCGCACACATGCACAAACGCGCAGGAACACACACGCACAGAGACACACACGCACACACATGCATGCACACACACATCACACACACAACCCACACACACACCACACATGTGCACACACACAACCCACACACACACCACACACGCGCACACACACAACCCACACACACACCACACACATGCACACCACACACACAGACACACACACATGTAGACACACACAGAGACACACACGCAGACACACACATATAGACACAAGCACACACACACACACACACTGCACGCACGCACACACCACACACGCAGACACACACACACATAGACACAAGCACACACACACGCACACACACTGTGCATGCATGCACACACCACACACACACAGACACACACACATATAGACACAAGCACACACATGCACACACACCGTGCACGCATGCACACACCACACACACGAACACACAAACCAAACACACATACAGATACACACACATATAGACACAAGCACACACCACACACATGCACGCACATGCACGCAGACACACACATACATGCACACACACACACCACACACACACGCACACACGCGCGCACACATGCGCACAGGTATGCACAAGTGAGCGTGCACCAAGCATATACATGTGCACACATAAGCACAAGGCAAACACATGTGTGCACAGGACCAGAACGTGCACCACACACACAAGCACACATCTGTGTAGGCAGGTGCACATACATCTGCACTCACACAGCGGTACCACACACACATGTACGCAGGTGCGCAGGGGAGCCTACACCAAGCAAGCGAACATGCACCCATACACGGGCACAGCTGGGCCACACAGATGTGTGTGTGTGCACACACTCACGTGTCCACACACAGGGCCACACAGACACCTGAGAGCATACACCATCACGCAGAGACCCACACACGCAGGTATGCACACGCCCACACACTCACACGGGACGCCCGCACGGGAGGGCATCTCCTGCCCTCTGCACCGAGACGACAGGACTCCCTTCGGCCGTAAGAAGATCCCTGGTCCCTCCTCTTAGGTTGCAAACAAGCAGAGCAAACCCTGAGCCCCACAGAGCAGCGCCATCTCGTGGTGGCAGCAGGACCACGCGGCCTTCTTTCCTTTAGGGACAGCTTTTCCTAGAGCCGCTTCCAAGGTGGGCTGACACCAGCTACAACCTGGGGCAGGCACTCAACCACCCTTTTGTTTGAGAGCAATGGGGTGCTCTGGTATGCTCTGGGGTACCCCCCGACTCCTGCCAGATCTGGGGTCACCTGGACACTGAGTCTAGCCCTGCTGTGGGTTTTAGGAAGCCCCCTTCTCTCCCTGGGCTTCACTTGCCTCATCCAGTAAATGGAACCTTTACACTGATGCTCGCCTGTGTCTAGAGCTGCTCCTGACCCGCCCTGGGACTTCCCCAGAATAGGCTGGGCTGCCTCTAAGCCGGGCTTGAAGCAGGAGTTACCCAGGCATCTCCTCTTGGCCCTTTAGAGATTGATTAGCTGGGGATCAGATCCAGGGCCTCCTTGCTCTTCGGCCAACCACCAGACTCTGCATCCACTGGGAAGTCATGAGAAATGCAGGATCGCGGGTCCCATAGAGAACTTCTGAGCCCAAGGGGCTGGGACCGTGCCTCCCGGAATACCCTTCTCTGGGCACCCATCAGGGTAACCACCTCTGTGCCTCTGTATCCTTATCCAAGAAATGGGGTCAAGATCAGAACCTGTCCGGCAGCATCCTTGGCAGGGTTAAAGGAAGCCTATTGCAGGCAAAGTGAAAAGCCCAGCCCCTGGTCTACAGAATTGCTCAATAAATGCCAGTGGGTAGGAGCAGGGGCGGCTTTGCCCCATCACATGAGCCCCTCCCCTGTCCTAAGCACAGTTAATTTTGAGCTTCACCTCCAGAGTTTGGGGAGAGGCTTCTTGGAGACAGAAGGAGGAGGCCGGGAGTCCTGCAGCTCCAGCGTGGACCTGGTGGGTATGGGACGGCACTGCGGCTGGGGACCCCGGTTTCAAAGGCGCTGGAGGTGGGCACGGCTTCTCGTGCTTCCATAATTCACTGTGCACCAGTTAATCTTTCGCTGTTGATGTGAGCCCGAGCCCTGCGGCGGCTCAATGGCCTCCCTGGGAGGATGCGTCCCACTCAGGCTCCAAGGGGGTCTCCTTCATTTGGCACAATGTTAATTTCCCCCGAGTCTCCTGGAAAGAGGTTTTAGAATAAGATGCGAAGCTTGGCAGGAATCTGACATCTGAAACAGCCACAGCGACAAGAGGAGGGGTTGTGACATTTGCTAATTGCCAATCGAGCTCTAATGTGATGCGCTGAGAGGCTCGGAGGAAAGTCTCCATCCCCAAGCCTGTGCTGGTCTCCTGGCTGGAGATACCCCGGTGGGTGCAACATACTTCGCCATGGGTAAGCACCCTTCTAGGATCTAAGAGAAACAACAGGGACATTTCCTCTTGAAAACTAGAGAACGCTGGGAGGCTTGCGGTCCAGAGCATCTCTGCGGAAATCCAGCTGGCTGGATGAGGGCGGGACCCTTCTCTTCCCCGAGCATCTCTCAGGTGAGGACCCGGCATTCCCGGACCACTGCTCCAGGCCCACCCCTACTAGCCTCAGCCAAAGTCTGCCCCTGGTCCAAGGCCTGCAGAGCCCTACCTCCAAACCTTCCCAACAAGGATCCCCAAAGGGGGCCTGCCTTCCATGGCCCGCCCCATGGTCTGCCTACAGACCCAGAGCCAGGACAGAACTTTCAAACTCAAGCTGTGAGGTCCTGTGCAAACTTGGCTTTTAAAGGCGCCGGATGTGTTCAGCGTTTGGGGTAGGAAAGCGGGGGCAGCCGCAGCATCACGTCCTTCCGGCGGGAGCTCTTTGGGGAGGCCAGGTCTTGCAGAGCTCGGAGTCACCGACACTCCCTGCTGCTCAGCTTCGAACTCTTTCAGCAGCTTCCAGTAAGCACCACCGTGAAATGCCCCCAAGTGCAAACCAGATCCAGAGTCACGCCCTGGCACTTGCATTTCTGTTGCAGACGTGAGTGTGTACGCACACAGGATGGGCTGCCAGCCTGCCAGGGCTCTCTGGTGCCCATGAGGGTGGCCTTTGCCCTGCCAGTCCCCACCAGCAGCTCCGAACAAACACGCCATCTAAGTAAAAAGAGCTCACCTCCACTTTGCAACAGTTTGCCTGATCCGGGGCCCTTCCACTCAGTCTGCTGCCCCGAAGCCCTCCCCACAAATAGAAATCCCCCCTAATGTGAGCTGAACGCACTACAGCGCCTGTTACCTGCAGATCTGGGGGTGCGCTGAGAGGGAGCTGACTCTGGGACCCTCTCAGCCCGTGTAGCCCAGCCGTCACCCCCACAGGCCTGGCTGTGCCTGACTTCGTAGGCCTGTGTCCTGCTCCAAGGGGAGTCCGGGGCCCCCTTCCTGGCCCCGGCGGCCCTGCACTCTGGCTCCAGAGAGCCGGGTCCCTGGGGAGGGAGCGTGTGCCTAATTGCCGTTCCAGCTCGTTAAACAGACTAATGAGAGGGAAAGCCGGAGAGACAAAGAGAGAGCGGACCCTCGGCGCTCCCCCCACCCTGGGACCAGCCTTTGTGTTCTGTCCTGATTTCCTGTCCCTCAACCTCAGGACTAGGGGCACCAGCCAAACGACAGCCGTGCCAATAACAGACCCAAGTGTGGGTCATATGCGCCTCCCAAGAGCCAGGTTCTGCGCTAAGCACATTGTCCTCCAGCTTCTTCTGGAACCTTCTCAATGGCCCAGAAGCAGGCTCTGCTATTGCCCCTGTTTTTGGTTTGTTTTTAACTTTTTACTTTGTATTGGGATATAGCCGATTAGCAACGTTGTGATAGTTCCAGGTGAGCAGCAGAGAGACTTAGCCATAGGAATATACATGTATCCATTCTCCCCAGGGGGCTTCCCGGGTGGCGTCAGGGTAAAGTACCCACGTGCCAATGCAAGAGGCTTAAGAGACGTGAGTTTGGTTCCTGGGTTGGGAAGATCCCCTGGAGGAGGGCATGGCAACCCACTCCAGTATTCTTGCCTGGACAGTCCCATGGACAGAGGAGCCTAGTGGGCTACAGTCCACAGGGTTGCAAAGAATCGGACACAACTGAAGCAATTTAGCACGCAAGAGCGACAACCTCAGGACTAGGGAGGTCAGCCAAACAACACCCACACCAGTAACAGACCCAAGCGTGGATCGTAAGTGCCTCCTGTGAGCCAGGTTCTGTGCTAAGCACACTATCTTCCAGAATCTTCTGGAACCTTCTCAGCCCAAAAGAAGGCTCTGCTATTGCCCTCATTTTATTTTTTTTGACTTTTTATTTTGTATTAGAATATAGCTGATTAACAATGCTGTGACTAGTTTCAGATGAACGGCAAAGAAACTCAGCCATATGAATATATATGTATACATTCTCCCCCCAGGGGTTTCCCAGGTGGCTCAACGGTAAAAGGGTCTGCCTGCCAACGCAGGAGATGCCAGAGACATGGGTTTGATCCCTGGGTCGGGAAGACCCTCTAGAGCAGGAAATGGCAACCCACTCCAGTGTTCCTGCTCAGAGAATTCCATGGACAGAGGAACCTTAGGGGGCTGCAGTCCACGGGGTCTCAGAGTCGGACACGACTGAGGCCAAGAACAACGATTCTCCCCCGAACTCCCCTCCTATCCAGGCTGCCACAGGACACTGAGCAGAATTCCGTGATTTACCACACTGAGGCTCCAGAAGGCTGACAGCCTTTCCAAGGTTATCGAAGACCCACCAGTGGAATAATAACCGGTGAATTTATTCAGGGTTGAAATCCTGATCTCGAAGGCAGAGATGGTCGCCCTGCCGTCCCGGCCCGGAACACCGGGTCCTGGGAGTTGAGGCCGATCACCTAACGGCTGCTCCGGAGCTGCTCAGCCTGGTGCAGACCATGAACCACCCAGGGGCACGGGCAGCCGTCTTGGCTCAGTACCCGACTCCTGGGTCACGGCCCCAGGGCCCTTTCCAGGAAGGCAGGCAGGAGGCACCGGGCCCCGGCAAGGTGCAGGCGGCCGAGGTTAACGACTCGCCGCAGCTGCTGGCGCCCTCGTCCAGCAGAACACTCTGCCTGCCTTTATCTTTGGCACCGAGTTCTTTGGGCAACGAGCCCAAATTTGAGGCCATAAATGACTGGCCTTTGTGCCCCCAGAATTGCTTTCTCAAGGGCTGCTGATCCCTGACCCGGTTTGTTTATTTATTGGGAGCATTTTTAGCTTGTACTCTTGCTCCCGGGATCACCAACTTTCCTTTTCAGCTCTCCGTGTGAGCAGCAAGGGAACAGGGAGTGACACGCACGTCCCTCGAAGGCTGGGGTAACTTTCGGGCAATGTTTTATAGGCCACCAGGGTCAAGCTTCCGCCAACGACAACCCCGCCACGGCTGGCAGATGGTGTATGAGCCTCACGGGGTCTGGCCAGAGGCAAGGATCTGGGTGTCCAGGGCCCACCACCAAGGGTCCAGATGGTCAGGACCATCATCTCTCCGAGCCTGGAGCCCTGGGCCTCAATAGGACACCTGCGGGAGCTCCAGGTGGGACATTTTGTNGAGTCAGCTCACTGTAGCAGATGGTCAAATGGTGGTGTTTCAGCTTCAGCATCAGTTCTTCCAATGAATCCTCGGGGTTGACTTCCTTTAGGATTAACTGGTTGGTTCTCCTTGCAGTCCAAGGGACTCTCAAGAGTCTTCTCCAGCACCACAGTTAGGAAGCATCAATTCTTCAGTGCTCAGCCTTCTTTATGGTCCCACTCCCACATCTGTAAACGTGACTTCCGGAGAAACCATAGCTGAAAAGCGGTTAGAAATCAGACTGAGCTGCTCCTGCTGACACTTTGCCATTGGAAGAGTCACACGTGGAACCATTTTTGCAGGATGGAGACTTTCATCCTGGCCTTTCGTGCTAATGACCAGAGGCCACCAAAGCTGGGTGCAAATTGAATTTTCGACTATTGCAGAACAGTTTCCCCAAGATGGCCAGAGGCACTGCAGAGATGCACAGATGGGTCTCACAGCTGGAGACAGTGACAACCACCCCACCCAGGAAATCGTGATCTGGTTCACGTAATCCCCCTTCCCCAGAGGCTATGGTCCTTACCCTTTACGGGTCACAGATCCTTTTGAGAATCTGGTGAAAGCTACAAAGCCTCTACTCAAAAGAGGCAAGAGGCTTTGTGCATAGACATTGTATTTTTATGTAAGTCCAAGGGTCCCAGACTCTAGTCTCCACACCTGTGCCCTGAGTGGGGAACAAGGGCCTCATGGAGTCATTCTGTGAGAGTGAGCCCCCAGGATGCCCTCCTTGCCCCCTAAAATGACTCACTCACCGTGACGGTTCATTTCGTGTGTCCATAACATTTGGTGTATGGTGTGTTCATTCTCATTCAGTTCAAAATACTTTCTATTTTCTTTGATGATTTCTTTGTTGACTCATCATTACTTGAAAGTATCTTATCTATTTACAAATATAGCAGTATTTTCCGAGTTAATATTTCCATTACTGATTTCTAATTTAATGTAGTCAGAAGACATACCTTGTGTGACAAATTTTTTTAATGTATTGAGATATGTTTCATGAGTTTGGATATGGTTGGCAAATATTCCGTGTATACTAGAAAATGATCTATATTTCATTTTGGAGGGGATGAAGCATCGTACAAATGTAAATTACATCTCGTTGGTTATCCAGTGTTTTACACATCTTCTATATGTATCTGTTCTGATATTAACACAGCGCTTCAGCTTTCTCATGATTAACGTAAGCCTGATATATCTTTTCCCACCATTTTACATTTAACCTAATAATGTCTCTACATTTAAAGTGAGTTTCTTACATATGCCGCGTAGTTGGACTTGGGGTTTTTATTCAGATGACAATCTCTTCCATTTAAGTGGAGTATTTTAGATCATTTACACTTAATGTGATCTTGGATGCAGTTGTGTTTACACCCATTATCTTGCTGCTATTTTCTGTTCGTCCCATCTATTTTTTGTTCCTGTTTCCCTATTTTTATGCTCTTTTTGATTGAGTTAGTGCTTTTCAGGATGTGGTTTTGTCTCCTTTGCTGCCTTTTCAGCACTAACTCTTTGTTTTGTTATTTTGGTGGTTGCTTATAGCTTATTGTGTACATCTTAAACTTAGCACAATCTGATTTCAGTGGCTACCATATTATTTCATGTGTAGTATTAACATAAAAATCTGACAATATTTCTATTGCCAGAATATATTTTGTCAAAATATATTTCTGTATTTCTATTCCACCTCTCCCCTTTATGCTCCTGATACCTCTTACTTCTTACATTAGCTACAAACCCCACATGGCATTGTTATTACTTTCGCGATATCATTAGTTATCTTTTAAAGGTATTTAAATAGTAAGAAACAAGTCACACATCTTCTCACGTAGTTATCTTTTCTGGCGCTTATCATTCCTTTATCTAGATCCTGAATTCTACCAGGTGTCACTTTCTTTCTGCCTCAAGAACTTCCTTTAACATTTATTGGAAGGTGGATCTGCCTGTGATGAATTCTTTCTGCTTGCCTGTATCTGAAAAACAGCAACAACAACAACAAACCAAACAAACACATTTCACCTTTGCTTTTGAGAAGCATCTCACTAGGTAGAGACTTCTAGGCTGATGGATTTTTCTCTCCATGCTTGCAGCACGTGGCTGCGTTGTCTCTTTGCTCGAATTGTTTCTGACAATAAATCTGCTGTCGCCCTTATCTTTGCTCTCCTGCACGTGACATCCTTTTCTCTCTGCTTTTAAGCTGTTCTCTGTATCACTGAGAATGAAAAGTGAAGGCCGCTTAGCCGGGTCTGACTCTGTGCAACCCCATGGACTATACAGGCCAGAATACTGGAGTGGGTAGCCTTTCCTTCTCCAGGGGATCTTTCTGACCCAGGAATTGAACCAGGTTCTCCTTCATTGTAGGTGGATTCTTTACCAGCTGAGCTACCAGGGAAGTCTCTGTATCACTAGTTTTGACCTATTTGATAATAATGTGCTTTGGAATAATTTTCTCCATGTTTCTTATGCTTGAGATTCATTGAGCTTTTTGGATCTGTGGGTTTATACTTTTTATTAGCTTTGGGGAAAATTCACTCATTGTTTATTCAAATGTTTCTCCTTTATTTCCCCTCTTTCTTTGTTTTTGGGGACTCTAATTACATATATATCATACATGTGTATCATACATACAAGAACCAATACTGGTTTCACACCTAACAAAGGAGAAATGCACTTGGCTTCTAGCTGACGAGAGAGTTGGAAGAGGAGGCCCAGATCTATCCTTCTGTTATGAACATGTCCCACTGCTCTTTGCTGAACGGTGGTAATGACCCCCTCAGGCAGGGATTGGCTCTCCACCTGTGCGGTCCACAATGGTGGCCACTCATCCGCCAGAGGCTATGGAGCTCTGAACTGTGGCAAGTCACCTGAGATGTGCCTGAGTGTAAGCTACACATCGGATCCTGAAGCCTCACACCGAAAATAGGAATGAAAAATGCCTTGTTAGTAATGTTGTAGTGTAGATTCCATGTCTGATGACAACACTTTGGCTAATTGGATTAAATAGAATATGTTATTAAAATTAACTCCACCTGTTTAGCTTTACTTTTAAAATTATATCTATTATTATTATTTCAAATATATGTATTTTTATCTGGCTGCTCCAGCTCTTCATTTCAGCACGTGGGATCTCTGATGCAGCCTGTGAACTAGTTGCAGCTTGTGGGATCTAGTTCCAGGGATCAAACCCAGGCCCCTGGGAACGTGGAGCCTTAGCCGCCAGATCACCTGTGAAGTCCCTCATTTTCTTTTTTTTAAATGTAGCTGGCGGACGGAGAATTTAATATTGCCTATGTGACTCCCATCTCATTTCTACAGAAATACCCTTCCGCCCCAGTCTGGAAACCAGCCAACCTCTGCCACTCTGCCTAGGCCTCGGCCAACCCCCCACCACGTGCCACCCCCGGCCAGACATTAAAAACCACAAGAACACCAGGGTGGCCGTGGGGATCTGGATTCAACTCATAACTGGCTCTGAGGGGCCTGGGAGAGTAGAGTGAACTCCCGGGTGCTGGCCAGGGTCAGTAACCAGCTGGACACATTCCCTGGCCAGGACTGAGGTGCCTAGAACCTGCTGCTGAGTCATAGGAGTGAGATATTCCTGGGCCAAGCTACAAGGAAACTCCTTCTCCGGGGCTCCCTGTTTTGGCAGCCTGGTTAATGAGTCAGCTGCTGGTCACACGCCTGGGGAACCCGGCTTGGGGGCTCCCTCACATGCCAGGGTTACCTCAGTGCCAGAGAAGGTGGGCAGGGAGTTTTTAATGTACTACTTGAAAATTTGACTTCTTCAGAAAGGAACCAAGTAAAACGTAGCAATCATTTGTATTTCCCACCCAGATTTAACCACTTGTAACAAACTTACGCAGTCAGACACGACTGAGCGACTGAACTGAACTGGACAGACTTACCTCTAGTCTTTAGAAAAATGTATTTGCTTTCCATCAAGCATAAAATGAACACATATTTATTTCTCATAAAGAAGAGCCAAAGACTAAAGCACCTTCCCTAAAGCACCTCCCTCACTTTCATTCAACGTTCCTCTCTCTTCCCAGAGAGATCGCCATCACATATTCTGGGAACCTCTCCGTTCTTCTAAAAATACCTGTTGCCAACCTACAGCACTGTTTGGGGTGGATTTCGCCCTCGTTTTCTCCCAAAGGCATCACACTGTGTGTGCTGCTCCTCCCAGAACAATAGCCCCTGGTGTGCCTCGCTGCCAGGGATGGGGAGCAGCCAGACTCTTCCTGCCCCACCGGGGCAGTCTGGCTGAGTCCACCTACCTGGACAAGGACCCACAGGCTTTCCACGGGTCTAGGAATTCCTCTTCCTTCCAGTACAGCCAGGCTGAGGTTCCAGGCTGCTGCCACTGCACGGTTCACAGAAACAATATTTCTGTAAATTATGACGATGCAGGGGTGGAGTACTGTGCAGCCATCAACAAGAACGAACCAGCTCTACCTGAGGGGATGCAGAGGGCTCTCAGTGAGTCAGGAGACTCCAAGGAGCTGCAGGGCCCTGGGTGGCTCAACACTTCTGATGCCCCAGAAGAAGCAAACAGAACTTAACTCTCGAAGACAGGTCTCAGGTCAGGGCATGAGGAGAAGAGAGAATTGTCACTTTACATTTTGTGATCGTTTGATGATTTTTTCCTAACTATACAAGCATGACTTACTTTTATTTAAGGATGATGAAATACACATCTGAAAACAGCAGCTAGGCTTCAGCCAGAGGACCTGTGGGGGCCCCCTTCGCTTCCGGGAGGCTTTCCACCTCAGTGCTGGCTTGGGGATGAGGGGTCCCCTGTGGAGAGCCTGGCTTCCAGCAATGCTGTTCCTGCAACCTCCTCTAGGGGGAGCCCATGAGCACTGTGTGTTCACCTGGGGACGGTGAGCCAGGTTAAGGGGGATGGCCATGAAAGGCTTTCTTAGCAATGGAGGCGGTGGGCAGAGGGTCGGGATTGGCACAGTCAGTGCCTGGGCAGGTTCCCAAATGGCCTGGGGAGCAGCCCCAGGGGTTCCCCGTACCAACAGGGAGTCGGAGAGTGGTGCCTTGGGCAAGTCAGGTTGCCTTCGTGGCCTCAGTTTCCTCCCCTGAACAATGGGGGCAGTGAGCCTGCCTCCCGGGGTGTTGGAAGGACGGAGGACCCTCCACATGCCGGTGGTTACTCGCTGTCTCTCCTGGGCTCCACGGGGCCANAAACTGTGACCAAAGGTTTCAAGCCACAGCTGACTTTGATTTGCTAACTGATTAATTGGCTTGGGTGAAGTTAGGAAATTCAATCTTTTCTACCTTTATTAAATTGTAGTAGCAGAGGGACCACTTCTTAGTGGAACAACTGTAGCAATGAACTGAACTTGGAGAAACTAGCTTATAGTGTTTCTCTGCCTTTAACTTGGTCCAACTTCCTGTAAAGAAAAAAAAAAGAAATACTTTTCTCGATTGAAAGTTCTTATGAAACCAGGAACTGAACTAGCTGAGCTTAGCTTTTCGGCACTGATACTATATGCATTTTTTTTTTTTTCCTTTGTAGAAGGACAAAAGTTGTGAGAGGTTAATCTTCAGAACGAAATATCTGAGGTTCTAAATTCTGAAAGAAACTTTATTGGGAAGCACCTCAAGTATATTAAGATTAGGAAAAGTGAAAGAAAGTGAAAGTCTCTCAGTTGTGTCTGACTCTTTGAGACCCCATGGGCTATACAATGTTCGTGGAATTCTCCAGGCCAGAATACTGGAGTGGGTAGACTTTCCCTTCTCAGGGGATCTTCCCAACCCAGCGGGCAAACCCAGCTCTTCCCATTGATGGTGGATTCTTTACCAACTTGAGCCACCAGGGAAATCCAAGAACACTGGAGTGGGTAGCCTATCACTTCTCCAGGAGATCTTCTTGGACCGGGGTGTCCTGCATTGCAGGAAGATTCTTTACTAGCTGAGCTACCAAGGAAGCCCTAAGATTAGGAAAAGGAAGGCATTTTTAATATCAGAGCAAACCAATTTTAATAGGTACAGGAAGCTGTGTATGTGATGAGGTTCCCTCCTGGGTAATGAAGTTGGGACTCATAGCAGCCATCAATTCTGAGTTGGTAACTAGAAGTATTGTGTGTAAATTCAGGAAATCTAGTAGGCATTTCATGGTACTCTTTCTTAGCTCCAGCCCTTAGGAGAGCAGAACAATTCCTGTCCTAGTGTTCATTTGATATCTTCGCATCTCTCAAGAGAACGCTGAAGTAACTTGAAAAGGTTTCATTTACTTTCATTCCAGTTAAAAGTCTCATGGAACTGGATTGGAGAACAAATGGATAAGGGCCAAGGGGCTTAGGAAGAGTCTTGATGAAAACCATCTTTAAGGTACAAGTAATAAAGAGGTGACTCATTTGAAAAGACCCTGATGCTGGGAAAGATTGAGGGCAGGAAGAGAAGGGGACGACAGAGGTGGTTGGATGGCATCACTGACACAATGGACATGAGTTTGGGTAAACTCCAGGAGTTGGTGATGGATAGTGAGGCCTGGTGTGCTGTGGTTCATGGGGTCACAAAGAGCTGGACACGACTGAGTGACTGAACTGAACTGAACTGAAGAAAGAGGATCCTGGAAAGGACATGCAATAAGTGATCAAAGAGGCAGAAAAAAAAAAAAAAAAAAGAAGGAATGTTGGGATCAAAGAAGCTCTGGCAGGGCAACGTCCACATCCTAATTGCTGCAGTGTTCCCACCTTGTTTTTTATATAGAAATTTAATCCTCAATAGTGGGAAATTGTTATCCAAATCCAGCTACAATGCATATTCCCTACCAGTTTTTTAACAATCATATTTCTGTCCTGAAGCCCCTTACAGAGAAACCCTTAAGCTACCATGTCAAAAAATGAAGATAAAGAATGCTTTGCTTGGAAAGGGAGCAAGAAATAATGTTGTCAAATATTGTTGAAAGATGACTAAGAATATTATTAACACCATCTTTTTGATTTAGGATCATGGAGGCAAAGGCAGTTTGGATTGAGTATTTGGTGAAGAGATAGCTCAGGTTTGGAAAATGTGGGATCAAAAAAGTGAATGATCAGTGATTGGAAGGGGCAACACACCAAGTTTGTAAAGAAGAGAAGTTGATAGGGATATAGACCAAAAAAAAAGAAAAAGAAATGGAGGAATTGTATTTATAAATGACAAAGCTTAATTTAATCCTGAATAATACAATAGAGGAACAAATTTAAGGTCACAAAGGAGAGAAATATGTCATAGGGAAGGCGAGGTTCAGAGAATGGGCTTCAAACCACTTCTGGGGATTTCATAACTAAATCAGTTTTCCAATTCAAGCTGGAGATCAAAATCCAAGTTGGCTGTCTTCAAATTTGTCCCTTTTCACCCTATACAACTCCCATTTGGGGAAGCCTTTTCTGACATCTCAACTTCTAGTAGAACCTTCAGTTGTCATTTTTGTTATGAAAGCCCCCTTTACATTTACCTGTGTTATGCTTGCCATGAGCTATATAAAGAATTAACCTGATGAGTGTTTTTGTTAAGAAATTTACTTTTAAATTCTGATTCTATGAAAACTAAATATTCATTGATTTCTTAAAAGTTGATGTGTTTTAGTGTCCTATCTGTCAGGTCCTTTAACATTACAGATATATTCTGAAGTAGCCCAAGATCACTGAGGTACAGCCATTTATTTGTGTCTCAGTGCAAGGTACAGTCTTGGCTTCATTTCTTCAGAGAGCTTAACAATGTAATTTATTGTTTACTTGCATAAATCTGAGCTAGAACTTTAGAAACAATCTTATGGTATTTAAAGTGCTGCTGCTGCTGCTAAGTCACTTCAGTCGTGTCCGACTCTGTGGGACCCCATAGACGGCAGCCCACCAGGCTCCCCCGTCCCTGGGATTCTCCAGGCAAGAACACTGGAGTGGGTTGCCATTTCCTTCTCCAATGCATGAAAGTGAAAAGTGAAAGTGAAGTTGCTTAGTCGTGTCTGACTCTGTGTGACCCCATGGACTGCAGCCCACCAGGCTCCTCCATCCATGGGATTTTCCAGGCAAGAGTACTGGAGTAGGGTGCCATTGTCTACTGGGAACTAAATGGGGCTTCCCTTGTGGCTCAGCTGGTAAAGAATCTTCCTGCAATGCAAGAGACTGGGATTCAGTCCCTGGGTTGGCAAGATACCCTGGAGAAGGGAAAGGTTACCCACTCTAGTATTCTGGCCTGGAGAAGTCCATGGGACAAGACTGAGCAACTTTCACTGGAGGAAATAAATGAGAGCCTTGCTGGGTAGGGTATTCTTGACCATATGTAGGTTTTTCCTTTTAATCACTTGAAATAGGTCATGCCATTCCCTTCTGGACAGCAGTTTCTGCTGAGAAATCAGCTGATAAGCTTATGTGGATTCCCTTGTATATTATTTGTTGCTTTCTTCCTGTTGTTTTTTTTTTTAATATTTTTGCTTTGTCTTTAATTTTTGTCAGTTTAACTAATACACATCTTGAGGTGTTCCTCCTTGGGCTCATCATTTATAGGGCTCTCTGTGCTTCCTGGACTTGGGTGAGAGAACTTTCTTTCTCATGTCAGGGAATTATTAGGCTATAATATTTTCAAATATTTTCTCAGGCCGTTTCTCTTTCTCTTCCTTTTAGGAACCACTAAAGTGTTGATGCACTTAATGTTGTCTCACAGTTCTCTGAGACTGTCCTTTCTTTTCATTCTTTCTCCTTTATTCTGTGCCATAACCATGATCACCACCATTGTGCCTTCTGGCTCAGTCATCTGCTCTTCTGCCTCATTTATACTGCTATTGATCCCTTCTAGTATAGTTTGCTTTTCAGTTGTTGTATTGCTCATCTTTTCATTTGTTCTTTAAACCACCTGTCTTTGCGGAACATTTCTTGGATCATCTCTGCCTGTGCCTCCATTCTTTTTTTGAGACATTGGTTCATCTTTACTAGAGTTACTCTGAGTTATTTTCCAGGTAGATTGCCTATCTCCACTACATTTAGTCATTCTGAGTTTTTATCTTCTTTCTTTGCCTGAAACATATTTTTCCACCTTCTCATTTTCTCTTTCTGTCTTTATGGGCCCTTCTATAGCCTGCAGGATCATAGCCCTTCTTGCTTCTGGAGTCTGACTCCTGGTGGGTGAGTTTGATCTGGTGGCTTGTGTACATTTCCTTGACTTTTTTAATCACCAGGATGTTGCCAAATAAATTATTACTCTATTTAAAAAGAAGAAATATAGTGGTTCTCTATCAATCAGGGTAGATTCATATATACTGCATTAAGAAGTTCTAAAATCTTAATAACATATTACAATGAAAATGTTTCGTACTTGATTAACATGCCCGTTGAGGTTCACTCAGGGTTCTATTTCACATCTCTTCAATCTGTGACTTGGACTTGACCTAATAGTTTTATCCCCCAAAATGTAACTCCATTCTTGTAAACTGTTAGACTCCTAGGCAGAGGGGCAGAAAGCTCTGACAGGTCTTTTCCCAGCCATTTGTAATGCTCTGTCCTCTTCCACTGATTTGACTTCATAATCATATACACCCCCTTCTTCTACTGCTCCTCCAAATTCCAAACAGTGCACATAGAAAGTGCAATCTTACCTTATATCTGGAAAGTGCAAGGCTGGAAATATTTGACAAATAACACTAATGATGAATTTAACAGTGAATTAATAATGAATGTGAACACATTAAAATACAAACTCAATCGTTTTAAAGATTTCTTGTCCCAAAAGGTAAATATGCAAACATAAACATGCACATATTTTTGCATTTATGTCTATCTTAAATATGCTTCATTAACATTTTCTTATATTTGGGGGCATAAAGATCAGTTGATACAATTTGTTCTATAATGTTCTTTAATACTTTCCAGTTTATTTCTGTTACTTGTAACTTCTACAAATCTCTCATATTTTCTCTGATAAAATATTAAACTGTTAAATCTGATTATGTTTGATAAAATATAACTGAATTTGTCTATAAATATTAAACATTCCTAAGTGTGACATTATTTTCTCTACCAATTTGTTGATTAAATTAGTATGAGAGAATAGGTTGTAATTAGATGTTGGTATCATTAATATGTATGGCTGTTTCTTCCTCTTTTATTCTTCACATTTGTCTATATACTTGAAGGTAAACTTAGTTTTTTGGCTGTATGTTAAATACTGCTGGGGCTCCCTGGTGACTCAGATGGTAATGAATCCACCTGCAATGCAGGAGACTCAGGTTGGATCCCTGGGTCAGGAAGATCCCCTGAAGAAGGAAATGGCAACCCACTCCAGTACTCTTGCCTGGAGAATCCCATGGACAGAGGAACCTGGTGGGCTATAGTCCATGGGGTCACAAAGAGTCGGACATGACTGAGCCACTAATACTTTCACTTTCTTAGACATAGCTGTTCTCTTTTCATGTTTTATTCTGTCCTATATTTGTAGATTTGACTAAAATGTTCTACGGGATTTTTAAGGAAATGGATGAGTTAAAAACATCTAAACAAGGAAGTTAAGTATAGAAAACCCTCTCAGTGTTTATGAAGGCTAATCTACATATTCAAATTATCTGAAGTGATGTATTTTAACACCTGAATATGTGTGTTTGCATGTGTGTGTATGTATATATATATACATATATACTCTTACATTGTCTTTTAAGTTCTTGTTTAACAATTTGAAATATTCAATGGGTTGAATGATATAGAATAGTATATACATCCTTCCTATGAGTATTTAAGAGCACNATATATGCACTAATATATTTAGAGTAATTAGATGCTCTGAAAAGAAAAGAGAACTTCTGGTATATGTTAATGCATTAGCTTTGCACTGATATGTGCTTCAAATTCCAGTTTCTTTTATTTTTTTTCCTTTTGACAATAATATATTGCATATGACTTACATACATTTAGGAAAAGTATTTTAAAACAAAATTGGAAATATTTAGTTTCTAGAATGCTTTTGTGCAAAACTAAGGCACACTTGCTATTAAGGAGTTTATCCCAAGTTTGCATTTTGGCTAGTGTCTATAAAAGAAATATTTGGTATATGACATGTTCACTTTAGAACTATATATTTGATTTATTTAGCTTCCCAGGTGGCTCAGTGGGTAAAGAATCCACCTGCTATGCAGGAGACCCAGGCAACGCAGTTTTGATCCCTGGGTCGGGAAGATCCCCTGAAAGAAGGCATGACAACCCACTCCAGTGTTCTTGCCTGGAAAATCCCATGGGCAGAGGAGTCTGGCAAACTATGGTCCTTAGGGTCACAAAGAGTTGGACATGACTGAAGCAACTGAGCATATGCACATTTGATTTATTGCCAAAAATACTCTGAATTTTCTAAAATTACCATTTATCCAAAACTCACAATAACATATGTGGGTTAGATTATTGTTTAGTTTTGTTTAGTTTTTTTTTGTGTGTGTGTGTTTGTTTAGTTATTATTGTTTAGTTTTGTGGTGTATTAGTTAAAGTTTCCAGCATCAGACACAATGATAATCTAGCCCCATCATCTTCAAATGCTTGCAACTGGATAGGAAATGACTTATCCTTTGTGAGGGCCAGTTTCTACATTTGGAGAAGAGAGATAACAGAGTTGTTGGGAGGAAGGAATGTCATTAGTGAGATAATATATGTAAGTACAATGTCTTGTCTATATTAGACCAGAGTAAACATTAGCTCCCATTCTTACTATATGATAGAAATGAAGAGCAGACTAATACAAATACGTGTTACAAATTCCTAAAACTGTCTAGAGTTGTATACAATTTATATGTGCATTTATAATGATTAGCTTGAAACTCTGGAATATGGGATACTACTTTTTGTATCACCTGTCAGATTAATTTGTATTCAGTATAACTTAGTGCCCTCAGGTACTTTTCCTCTGCTGTAATTCTCCGGAAATATGCAACAACGGATTGCCATCAATGGTGCACATTCTAGAGTGATGTATAATTTAGTCAAAACAACAACTAAATTAATGATGCTCAGGAAATGGCTTAATGTTTTCACTTTCTTTTCTGAAAACTGAAGGAAATAATACATGCTGCATTAGGTAGGATTTATTTACGTTCAAATGACATAATCCCAACTCAAAGCACCTTTGAAAATATGATCTAGTAAAGATTTGGGATAGCTGACTGAATCAAATAGAAAAGCTGTGGGAACCAGGAGTCACCTACCACCTCAAAGGAAAGACACAACACCATTCAAATCTCTCCACTCAATGGTCTTATTGTGACTTTTTCTTCTTCTTCTTCTTCTTTTTTAGCTGCATTTGATTTTCTCCAAAGAAAGAGAGGACCACAAACTAAGGGTTATATCATCAACCCTCACAAAGTTTATAACTGAGATTTCCACTTCTCAGGTTAGAAATAACATCCTCAGGGAATGAATCAGACTGGTTTGAGTTACATGCCCACTGCTTGGCCAAACACTATATTTATAAAGTGGTTATAATGCCACTTAGGTCACCCAGTGTGACCCATAGAGGCCCAACCAATACTACCAAACCACAAAGAAGCTTCATATTATGAGACTTGGGAGCTGGTTTCTCCAGCAGCTGCTTCAAAGGGCCAGGTAACCCCAAAATACTGTAAATTGGATTTAACCACTGCCACCAACACTACAGGGGCAGAACCATAGCAAGAAATTTTGGCTAATGAGAAATAGCAGATGGGGAAAAGGCTTTCCCTCCCTTCCTATTTCCCAATGACCACTCTCTCTAAACTCTGCCCAGTGCTATCTCTTATCAACAAATGGACACGACTGTAGCATCAGCCAGTTCCATTAAACGCCACCTTGGATGCTGCCATCCTATCTGCCATGCTAAACTTGCCCTTTACTGTCACGGCCCTGGTTAAATACTTCTCAATAAAGAATGAGTGTTTATGCTTTGATGCAGATTCTGCTTTCTAGTCAAATAGACACTAAGACATAATTCATTTTATTGTATGTTGCCTTATTTCACTTTTCAGATTTTGCATTTTTTTAGGTACAAATTGGAGGTTGATGGCAACCCTATGCCAAACAATTCTATCAATACCATTTTTCCAACAGCAATCACTCATGTGTCTTTGGGTCACAGCTTGGGCAATTCTCACAGTATTTTAAGCTTTTAAATGAATGTTATATTTGTTATGACAATTTATAATCATTGATCTCTGATGTTATAATTCAATTGCTTGGGATATCCCAAACCAAGCACATATAAGATATTTATATTAAGTAGCATATGTTTGGTGTATTCTGACTTCTTCATTGACCAATATTTCCATCATCTCTCTCTCTTTTTCTTCAGGCCTCGTTTTACTAAAGTTATGAATGCAAAAAAAAAAAAAAAAGTTATTGAAGGAAATTAAAAGTGGTACTCTAGTTAACACACAACAGATAAGGAAGCAAAACAGCCTTATTGCTAATACAGGGAAAGTTTTAATGGTCAGGAGAGAAAATCAAACCACCCATGGCATTCCCTATGATGCTTTTGAACTGTGGTGTTGGAGAGGACTCTTGAGAGCCCCTTGGACTATAAGATCAAGCCAGTCAATTCTAAAGGAAATCAGTCCTGAATACTCATTGGAAGGATTCATGCTGAAGCTGAAACTCCAATACTATAGCCATCTGATGCAAATAACTGACTCATTGGAAAAGACTCTGATGCTGGGAAAGAGGGAAGGAAGGAGGAAAAGGGGATGACAGAGGATGAGATGGTTGGATGGCATCATCGACTCGATGAACATGAGTTTGAGCAAGCTCTGGGAGTTGATGATGGACAGGGAAGCCTAGCATGCTACAGTCCATGGGATCACAAAGAGTCAGACACGACTGAACAACTGAACTGAACTGATGGCATTCCCTTAAATCAAAGCCAAATCCAGATTAAAGCCCTAACTCACCAATTATATGAAGACTGAGAGAGGTGAGGACATTGCAGATGAAAAGTTTGAGGCTAGTGGAGGTTGGTTCATGAGATGAAAAGAAAGAAGCGATCTCCACAATGTAAAAGTGCAATAAAAAGCAGCAGATTCTAATGTAGAAGCTGTAGCAAGTTATCCAGAAGTTGTAGCTAAGATAATAAAGTGGCTACACTAAATAACAGATTTTCAATGGAGACAAACCAGACTTATATTCTCAATGGAGACAAACCAGTCTTATATTAGGACTTTCATAGCCAGAAAAAAAGTCAATGCCCAGCTTTAAAGCTCCAATGCCAAACTAACACTGTTATTCAGGGCTAAGACAGATGGTGACTTTAAGTCAAAGCCCGTGCTCATTTCTATTCTGAAAATCCTAGGGCCCTTAAGAATTATGCTAAATCTATCTTGTCTGTGCTCTGTAAATGGAACAACAAAGCTTGGATGACAGCACATCTGTTTACAACATAGTTACTGAATATTTTAAGCCCACCCACTACTACTGCTCAGGGAAAAAATAAAAAAAGATTCTTTTCAAAAGACTACTGCTTATTGACAATGTACCTCATCACCCAAGCCTCTGATGGAGATAAGCAATGAGATTAATGTTGTTTTCATGCCTGCTAACCCCACATTTATTCTGCAGCCAATGGATCAGAGTAATTTTGACTTTCAAGTCTTATTATTTAAGAAATACATTTTGTAAGGTTATAGCTGCCATAGATAGTGATTCCTCTGATGGATCTGGGCAAATTAAATTGAAAACTTTTTAGAAAGAATTCACTATTCTAGATGCCATTAATAACATTTGTGATTCATGGGGAGAGATCAACATGTCAACATTAACAGGAGTTTGGAAGAAGTTGATTTCAACTCTTATACAAGTGGCCTTGCAAAGTTCAAGACTCAAGTGGAAGAAGTAATTGCAGATGTGGTACAAATAGCGAGAGAGCAAGAATTAGAAGTGGAGTCTGAAGATGTGACTTCATTATTGCCATCTAATGATAAAACTTTAGTGGATGAGAGGTTGCTTCTTATTAATAAGCAAAGAAAAGAGTTTCTTTTCTTAGATGGAATCTACATATATTACATAAAATTGGTTGATAAACTTGAAAGAATTTATATGAGTATAAACTGATATCAAATATATATGCCTCAGATATATGATTCATGGAAGGAAGCATCAATCAATGTGCCAAACTTCATTGTCTTGTTTGAAGAAATTGCCACAACCACTTCAACCTTTTTCAGCCAACCACCCTGAGCAATCAGCAGCCATTATCATAGAGACAAGACTTTCCGTTAGAAAAAGATTACAACTGTCAGAAGGTTCACATGATTGTTAGTGATTTTTAGCAATAAAGTATATTTTAATTAAGATATCTATTTTTTTTAGACACATGCTGTTGCACTCTCAATATACTACAGTTTAAATGTAACTCTTATGTGCAGTGGCAAAGAAAAATTCATGCGACTCACTGTATTGAATTGTCTGTTTTATTGTGGTGATCTGGAACTGAACCTGTAATAGTTCTGAGGTATGCCTATGTATTACTTACTTATTCATTTTATTGCTTTTAATGATTAATCCTCATTTCACTACTGTATCTGCAATGCTAAAATTTCTTAACGTATGCCAGTACAAATTAATGTACTCCATTAGGTTTCATGATGTCAGGAAGGTTACCAAAAAAAAAAAAAATACACAAAAGAAGACTTTCTTGTGGTATAACAATGATGGGCAAAAAGCAGGTCTCATTAATGCTTCAGTAGTATTTGGAAAAATATGATTGATTTTATCTTTAAACAGCCATTTGCTGAGTGTCTACTGTATGCCAGGTAATGAAAGTTGCTGAAGGTATAGTGATACAAGATCTATTTTTGCCTTTGAAGACATAGAGTCCAGTGTAGAAATTCATAGCTTCATAGTTGCCTTAAGATTCTCAGAATAAAAGAACACAAAACAATTGCTTCATTTTTTCATGAGAAAATAAATCAATGTTGTTTATGTATGACTTCTATCCTACTGATCACCCTCCACCCAGTTTCAAAGAGAGAGCGGTCACCAGGATTGGACGGTCCACTCCAAATAAAGGACTTTGTTTAGACCACTGTGAGTGTTGAAATGTGGCAGCAGGGTCAGGTGAAGTAGAAACACAGTTCAGCTTTCTTCTCCCTCCTAGTATTTATCTCTCCCTTTCCATCTGACAACAAGGGAAAATAAACAAAGGCAACAGCATCTGTTGCTCCTGCTGCTTTGAATTAAGCTTGACTCAGTTTAATCAGTTTACCCCCACCAGATCCATTGCTGTACCTTTCCATTTATTAATCTTACCCTCTATTTGACAGTCCTGTTGGTCAAGCTTACTAATTTTTTAAAAGACAAAAAAAAAAAAAAAAACAGAAAGAAAGAGAGAGAGAGAGAGACTTTAACATTAAAAAGTCAAAAGTGTTTAACATCCTTTGATTCTGTTGTATACATGCACATAAGCATGAAGCTTTTAAAATACAAATTTCCATATTTGTGTCTATATGTAAAGTACAAGTAATAAGCCTCTGATATTAAAAGCAAGGGATTGCCTGGAGATTTGTTTTAAATGATAGGCTTTTGAAGCTTTAGTAATGGTTGTAGGGCGTTTCTCCTTGATAAGGAGATGGGATGTAAGAGAGATTACTAAATGATTTTGAGTTCAGGGAATGCACTGGTTTTTATGCAGGTCTTGATATGCTTGAGCACACAAATACATCTCATAAATCTAAGTTCCCCAGAACTCAAGGGTAATGTATTTCCTCCTGAATTCCTGTACTGATCAGCAAAACACACACACACACACTAACTCACTTTTAAAGAGCAGGCCCAACACAGAGAAAAAGGTGTAATTCTTCATATACCAATTCAAAGACATGAGAGAATTAGAGAAAGTTCTTCTCATAAAATTGTCAGTAGGTATCTGAAATCTGTTCACATCATTGTAGACCAACATTACAGCTGTAAAATGTTTAGAAAGTTGGTCTCTCTTTTGAAGTACTTAATTAAAAGTTAGTTTGATAGGAAAGGCGCTATGCAATTATACTTGCTGACCACATTAATATTTAAATGAGAACAGGCAATATCAAGATATTTAGAATAAGTTTAAGAGAATATTCTAGCAAGACTCTGACAAAGAAAGAGCATTTAGGATCTGTACTTACAAAGTTCATGTGCTAATTTTCAGTTACACTTATAATAATATAGCTAGCAAACCTTGCCCCTCAAAAGATGTTATAAATTTTAACCCACAGTTCCAAGGACTTCTCATTCAAATAATATGTTTTGATCATTAATGAACATAAACTTTAACAAGTTAAAGGTTAAAACACACTACTGTTATAACTACCCGTTTTCAGTAAATAGGCATTTAAAAAATTCATTTACTTGCTACTGTTTTTTATAGCAGCAAACAGTTGTGTTTTGCTTCAACAACAATTGTAAAGTGTCTTGCGCTGATACTTGGTAAAAATTCTACTTATGTAGAATTTTCAAACCATAAATCAGTCAAAGGAATGTTCTCTTCTGTTCTGTAGTTGACCTGTTAAGTATGAATGGGCTTTTCTGATTGGTGTGACATTTCCTTGCCATTGTCAACTAACAGAGACAATAATACCCATTTAAAAGTAAAGCAGAATGAAATGTCCATCGTTTTTGTCAAATACAGAACAAATGATCCTTGTAAGAATAAAGCACTCTGCTGCTCTCCAAATTGTCCAACATTCAAGTGCGCATTTACCACAAGTCATTAAAGTAATTTGCTTAAGAGTGATTTTTTTGTGTACTAGTGATTTTTTTGACTTTTTATTAAAAATGTGAAGTATGTTATTCTTCAAATCGAAACTTACTTGGTAATAAATCAAAGTCACTAAATATTTTTAAAATTTGACTCCCTTTCTGAATTCTTTCTTGTTCTGAATCTCTTCCATGTTACAGACTCACAGAATAAAAGAGAATAAATGTGTTGAGTGCCTACTATGTGGCAGACGTTTCATACTCATTGTCTTATGTAGCCCTGCTACCAATGCTGCCATAACACTACCTTTCAGTTAATAATGGAGGAAACTGAGTCTGAGTGAGATGTGGGAACTTGCAAATCTCTATGGCTCACTTGCTCCCTTATTCCTGGTGTATAGGGAGCAGAGCCTATATATTACTTACTTCTGTTTTGCTGGGAACAAGCACTAGTTCTGACACCCTGAAATAAGGGCCTAGCTGTTGTTCAGTCACTAAGCCATGTCCAGCCCTGTGACCCCATCATCTGCAGCATGCCAGGCCTCCCTGTCCACCATCTCCTGGAGTTTGCTCAAACTCGTGTCCATTGAGCCAGCAATGCCACCCAACCATCTCATCCTCTGTTGTCCCTTTCTCCTCCTGCCTTCAATTTTTCCCAGCTAAAAACTGAGGCTTACATAGGCTCATGACTAAACAGTGCTTCCTAATCATGTAGCTTTTGTCTAGTCAAGCAACCCCTCTCCAGTATGAAATGGAGATGGAAATCCATCTGGGATCCGTGTAAGGGGGGCATGCTGTGCATGTGTCTGTCACAAAGCAAACATGCCATGAAGAGTATTCATTATTTTTATGCTATTTCATATTTATTTGTTGAACTCTACTGAGAATCTATGAAAGCATTTCTGCAGTTCACAGACAATCAAAAGATTGGAACAAATGAAAAAGTTATTGAATGATGCTAACTTCTATGTTAGCAAAGATTTGAGTCACAGTTTAACATGGCAGATTATGAAACTGAAACAAAAACTTCAAAAATGTCCTGTTTTCCTCAGTTTGGGGATACTCATTTCCAGTTTGAATACAGTAACAACACAGGTTCAGATAAGATAGAAAGGCAAACACAGCAGATGAACACTTTCTTTCATCCTTAAGATGGTATTTCTAACAAGAAATTTCCTAACTTCTTTTAATAGGAATATTTAGTGTCTGAATATGTATGAATAACTTACTGGAAATTGAGAACAAATCTGACAAAAATGGGATTGTCTTCATAAATAAAATATGTATATATACTTATATGTATAACTAAAATAAAAATAAAGATGCATTTATGGTAAACCATTTCTGGTGTGCTTCTAGATTTGAGTTAATTTGTTGACTTTTACTATTTAGACTAGAAATCATATTTTAGCCTAATTGCAAACTGAATTTGATAATTAATTACATTTTCTTTGTGCTTCTTTAATTCCCTGAAAACAAATTGCACTTTTGGTGTTTTTGTTCAGCTAACTCTTATAGTTTTCTCTTTGCTGAAAAAAATAAATACATCACACTTTGGAGAATTAAATGTATTCCAAAACCTTGTAAGTATATGTTTTACTTAATATTTCTTCATATGTTAGAAAGATATGTGAAATGTATTTGTAAATCATATAAGATTAAAACGTGTAGAACAGTTTGTATGCTCAGCCACTCAGTTGAGTACAACTCTTAGCAATCCATGGACGGCAGCCCTCCAGGTTCCTGTGCCAATGGGATTTTCCAGGCAAGAATACTGCAGTGGGTTGCCATTGCCTTCTCCAGGAGATCTTCCTCAACCAGGGGTCAAATCCACATCTCTTAACATCTCCTGCTTTGGTACATGGATTTTTTTTTTTTTTTTTTTTACCACTGAGACACTTGAGAAGCTCCAATAATATTTATTTATGCAATAAAAGGTAATGGTAAGAATGCTAGAAGTGACTCTATGCAATAAAAAATGTGGAAAAAAGTATAGTGAACAGTATAATTTCTTTTTTAAGTAATTCTCTCTTAGAAATTTCTCTCTTCTACTTTATTTGGAAGGAATACAGCAATAAATGCACAAGTGGTTATCAGGGATTATGCTTGAATGGACATAAGTTTTATGTTACCGTTAATGTACGTTAGGTCCAATATTTGCTATATTCATAATAAAGTGCAATGATAATCAATGTAAATATTTGAAAACTCTGAGGCAATATAAGTATCACACTGAAGGATATTTTTGTCATTCAAATTTTGAAAATCACTTAGTACTTATATGAAAAAAATTCTTAGAATACCTCATTTACATCTGTGTATTATTTCACAAGTCATTCTGAAAGAATAACAGGTACTTAGTATAGTTGAACTAGGTTTCTGTAATTCCTTTTGGTGAGAAGAATGAAAAAATATCCATTAAATGGGATAATCAAATTCCTACAAATACACATCAGTACTCACTTCAGTATTCTTAAAATATAGTTGGTTGAAGTGACTTTCAGATAAATCCCAGACTAGGTCAATTCTTGTGGTCTGAGGAAGGGAAAGTGAATGAGTGAGAACACCAAGTAACAAGTAGAAGAGCAGCAAAGCCAGCTTAGCAGAAAGGAGACAAGAGGAATATCTAGTTTTCAGAATATATTGCTTTTGTTGTTTTAAAATATTTACTGTGAAAAATACCAAACCCACAAGTGTAATAAACCCGTTCGCTCCATAACCTAGGTGAAGCAACTCACCATCTTTTGCCACTCTATCCTCGCCTCATCTATTTCATTTTCGGTACAATTGTCAAGAATTCTAAAGCAACTTCAAGACCATACATCATGGCAACATACATATTAAGATTTATATCTCTCCCCAAAATGTAAATAGTTTTTTACATATTAATAAGACCAATTTTTAAATATAACAAAATTGATACTTTCCTGTAGTTATCTCATATCCTGCCATGTTTAGAACTGTTTATACAAATCAGAATCTAAAACAAGTCCTTCATTGCATTTTATTTTTATGCCTCTTTTTTTTTAATTAACTGTCCTCCTTTTATATGTCATTAACTTGTTGGATAATTTGCTCCAGTTATTGGAAGGATGACCTGTGTTGAAAGTGCTTGTCACTCAGTTGTGCCTGACTCTTTGTGACCCCAAAGACTATAGCCTGCCAGGCTCCTCTATCCATGGAATTCTCCAGACAAGAATACTGGAGTGGGCTGCCATTCCCTTCTCTAAGGGGCATTCCCAACTCAGGAACTAAACCTGGGTCTCCTGCATTGCAGACATATTCTTTACTGTCTGAGCCACCAGGAAGAATGTCCTAGTTTCTGATTTTAACTTGCTTTTTCATGGTCTCATTTAGCTTCTTCCTACATTTCCTGGAGGGTAGCTGTAAAGATTTGAATAGACTCACTTTCAACGTTCTTTACCTAATATATTTGTGGTTAGGTAAAGATGCCATGTTATATTACATTAGGCACCATATACTATTTTATTGTCCTGCTTTTAGTGATGCTGAGAGTGAACAGTAGGTAAAACAGTAGGGGCGAAACAGTAGGTATTCTGTACTTTCATTGTAAAGTTACCCATCAATCCTTTATCTAATGGTTTTATTCACTAAAGTACTTTGCCTGAAACACTTATTTCACATTTACTAGCTGAGTTTATTCTTTCTATAAATAATTACGTTCCCTATTCTGGTTTACCTAACTGGTTATTCTGAAATATAGTTTGCACAGAAAATATAAATTAAATTCTGACTTCTTTCCTTTGCCTTACCCTTTCATCTCTTTTAAAAAGAGTACCATTGTGAAATTAGAGAGTTTTTAAATTGTAGTTATTGTTCTTTCCAATGATCGAATCCTTCCATATGTGACCATTGGAAGTCTCTGTAGGCTCTTATGTCATCTTTATCTTCACTCTATTATTTTCCTGGCTTTATTATGGCATATTGACATTCAGCAAACTACATATATTTACAGTGCACAATCGAAAAAGTTTCAACATGTGTAGATCCATGTAAGCATATGTCGGTCTAGAATATGAACATAATCATCATTACCCAAGGTTCTTTGCACCTGAAAGTGGAACTTCCAGAGTAGAGCTGCCAGTAGCCCCAGCCCCACCCCAGCCCCTTTGGCACACTAGTGTGTGTGTGTGTGTGTGTGTGTGTGTGTGTGCTCAGTCCCTCAGTCGTATTTGACTGTTTGTGACCCCATGGACTATAGCCCGCTAGGCTCCTCTGTCCATGGAATTTTCCAGGCAAGAGTACTGGAGTGAGGTGCTATTTTCTCCTCCAGGGGATCTTCCTGACCCAGCAATTGAACCCATGTCTCCTGCATCTCAAAAATTGGCAAGAGGATTCTTTACTCCCTGGGAAGCCCTGTGATGGTAGTTTTGCCTTTCTTTCTTTTCTTTTTTTCTTTTTTTTTTGAGAGTTTGTGTTAAGTAGAATTATATAGTGCATAATCTTTTCTGTACTTACCATGTTGGTTGTGAACTCTGTTTTTGTGTGTTGATATTTCTTTTTATTGAGTAGTTTTCCATGTGGAAGATATATCACGTTTCTTTATCTATCTGCTGGCCAATGGACATTTAGAACTTTCACTTTATGGTTACTACAGAAATAGCTGCTGAGACTACTTGTGTAGGGTAAATACCTATAAGTGGAATTGCTAGTTTTTTGGTAGATATGCCTTTAGTTTTTTCAAAAATTCTCAAATTGTTTTCCAAAGTGATTGAACAATTTTACATACTGCCAATGTAGGCTTTACAATTCCTCAGCATCCTTGCAAATACTTGGTATAGTCAGAAGTCTTCATTTTAGACATTCTAATAAATGTATCACATCATTGTGATTTTCATTTGCATTTCCTAGTGACTAATGCCTTTGAACGTTTTTATGTTAGTGCTTTTTAGCCATTTGTGTATCTTTGTCTATAAAGTGTCTGTTCAAATCTTCACTTCATTTTTTATTGTCTTGCTGGTTTTCCTATTATTGTGTTTTGAGAATTATTTAAATTATGACTATAAAAACTTTGCCAGGCACTTAGACATTGAAAATACTTTTTGCCAAATATTTTGCTAGCCTTTTCATTCTCTTAAAAATATTCTTCTAAGAACAGTTATTTTTTTTCATGAATTCCAATTATTTGTTCCCTCATGGGTCAAGCTTTTGATATTATATCTGAGAAGTATTTTCTAATCAAGATAGACAATTTTTTTTCCTATATTTTATTTTTTTATTCCACAGCTTTCATAACTTTAGATGTTTATGTCTGTTTTTAAATTAATGTTTTTTTTATTTGTTGCATATTATGAATTCAGTTCAGTTCAGTTCAGTTGCTCAGTTGTGTCCGACTCCTTGAGACCCCAAGGACTGCAGCATGCCAGGCCTCCCTGTCCATCACTAACTCCCAGAGTCTACCCAAACTCATGTCCATTGAATTTGGTGGTGCCATCCAACCATCTCATCATTTGTCATCCTCTTCTCCTCCCTCCTTCAATCTTTCCCAGCATCAGGGGCTTTTCAAATGAGTCAGCTCTTCACATCAGGTGGCCAAAGTATTGGAGTTTCAGCTTCAACATCAGTTCTTCCAGTGAATTTTCAGGACTGATTTCCTTTAGGATGGACTGGTTGGATCTCCTTGCAGTCCAAAGGACTCTCAAAAGTCTTCTCCAACACCACAGTTTAAAAGCATCAGTTCTTTAGCACTCAGCTTTTGGATTACAGTTCTTTTTTGCATATGAACAGCTACCTTCCACTAACATTTGTCAAAAAGGTACCCTTTCTCTACTGACTAAACTTCATATCTCTGTTGAAAATCAGTTTTTAATATATGTGTGAATTTGTTTCTAACTTGCTATTTTGTTCCATTTATCAACTTGTCTATCTGTATACCAGTACCCCATTACCTTGATGACAGTTACTTTACTTAAGTCTTGAAATTGCACAGGGCTAGTTTTTAAAATTTATCATTTTTTTTTTCAATATTGCTTTGATGTCTTAGGTCCTTTACA